>JAJHZJ010000020.1:5901801-6234805 GCA_023548195.1 Bettongia penicillata ogilbyi | reverse complement strand
AAACCACATTCAAGTCTTGGCTCTATCACTTAGCTAACTATGTGACCCTGGGCAAGACATCTAACTTCTAAACTGCAGTTTCTTCATCTGTAAAATTAGGGGATTGATCCAGATGATCTCAATGCCCTTTTCTGGCTCTGATATTTCTATGCTTCAATGGTAAATCTGGTAAAGTAAAGCATATATCAGTAGAGTAGGACAAAGCCTAGATGTTCCAGAGCAAGTCTGTATTTCTGAGTCCCTCTTTTTCCTCCTCCTGTCAACGCAACCCACCACTTACATACTTCCACTTTTCCCCACTAATCTCCCATTACTAAAGGACCTAACTTGTAGCCTAATCCATACTGACTACATCTTTGGTGCAGCCCAGAGGAGAATCATAGAATTTTACTCCAGGATCTCAACAAAATTCCAAGTCTTGCCAAGCAAACAAAATATTCTGGCAGAAGACCAAAGGGCAAACAATAGTACTTTTAAAGTCTCTCAGTTTCCTCTATGCTGTGGAGTATTGGCAGTGGAGTTGGTTTCAATTTAAAATTTTCCTTAAAGGAAACTTAGCAAGGGTACATATCCCCCAGTGTGGCTTAAATGAAACACTGACTAATGCTACTCCATGACATGGCCAGCTGACTTCTTCGTGGGGGTAAGTCAAATGAAAGCCATTGCATGTAGAGGAGAGCCTTCAGTAGTGGTGCTCAGAAAATTCCCTTAGACTACCAAAGGAGGATGAGCATTCTTAATGCCCTCGATGTCTTTCTAGTACAGTTTCCTATGCATTTCTGAGGTGTGCCTTTTCTATTCACTAATGAAGCCATTGTAATATTTTCAGTTGAGATATGACATAAGACAAAGAGTAGACCTGACTGAGCAGTTTCCATTGCAGCTATTTCAAGTTATTTCAACCTACCAGGGCCAAAAATAACCGAGATCAAGAAAGAGATAAAAACTACTGTTTCAATTGTGTGCAGCGGAAACTCCAATGGGTAAAATAACTGGGCAGTAAACTAACACCGAGCCAATTTTTTTCCTCAGAAAAATTTTGGGAACATCTGGTAGACAGCTATAAAGTTTTCTTGTTCTTGTTGGGTTTTTTCGACGTCCACTGGGTTTCTACTAGGTTAAGAGTCTTCTGCTTTTTAAAAGACTATACCCTTTGCTCAAAACACACCATAAATTAAATGATCTGTTAAGAATTGCAAGCATGTCTTGGTTACTTGTCATTTGTGCCTGGCTATACTTTAAATGATGATGGTGGGAACATCAGAAACATAAGCTCCAGACATTTTCAATGAGTCCAGCACAGAAGGGAAAAGGTGCTGCCAAATAAATGTTCCTTCACGGAGATTAGGACGCTAATACCTACATTTCCAGCTTTGGATTAGTTGGTCGGCTTGTTATCCTTCATTCTTGAAGAATACCAAAAAGACAGCACTGTGGCTAGAGACAAGTGTCAATGTGTCTGACTGTGGCTGATCAAACCAATACAAGCTCTGAACGCTCTACCATGGTTGGGCACACAATAGTCTGTGTCAACATTCAGGGTGGATATTCTAAATTTGCTCATGTGCATTTCCTTTGAGCTATTTCAATTCTGCTTTGCTCATATAGAGCACAGCACCTTCTCTAATATGGGGCTTGCCATGCTGAGCCAGTGTCTCCTATGTCACACAATCAATTCCAAAGTTCTTAAGTGAGACTTGAGAGCGTCCCTTGTATCGCTTCTTCTGACCCATTGAATGCGCTTATTTGCTAACAATTATAAATAAGTTAAAAATAATATTTAGAATTTTTCCTTCAAAAAACTCATAGTGTCTTGGGGAATTGTGATTTCCCATATATAATGGCCTTCCCACTGTATACAAAGCCAAATGGTGGAGCTAAGACATCTATGGACCCAGCTTAAGATTGAGTGTTTTTCGCCCAAATACTCCAACCTTAAGGACTTCGATACAAATTTCAGAGATACTGAAATTGTCATTTATTTTTAAGAATTCATGGCTAGCCTTTAAGCAATGAGAAAATCTAGGAAAGTTTTGCCAGTCCCAAGTGTCTAGCAGAAATAAGATAAAGATGAAATTCACAGGCATTTGGTGGGAGTGAGGGTCAAAAGGGACAACAATTTAGCTTCTTGATTGATTCCTGTTCCCAGCTCCTCTTTCTTACTTCTACCTCTAAAATATTGGGCCAGTTTCAAGAGGAATCACTATGTTCACATGTAGTAATAGCTAACATTTATACAGTACTTTAAGGTTTGCAAAGAGCCTTTGGTCTTCACAATAACCATATGAAGTAGGTGCTATTACTATTCTAGTTTACAGATGAGAGAAGTGAGAGGTTGCCTTACCCAGCATCCCGAAGCCAACGTCTGAATCAGGACTTGAATTCCTATCTTCCTGACTCCAAGCCCAACACTGCTTTATCCACTAGACCACCTAGCTGCCTATACTAGATCATAAAGAAAGACAAATAAGAAATAAAAAGCCTATCTCTCATAGTATTTATAGGTCTAGTTTAGAAACGTACAGAATTGAGGAAGGGGAAACAGTAAGAAAGAAGAGCCAGCAATAAGACAAAGAGCCCATTGTGTTATTGGACTAAACTAGAGTTAGATCTTTGGCTAAGTAAACCTAATCCTGCTCACCAAACTCAACAGAAAAATAAACATCATGCATTATTGAAAAGTCTCAGAACCATCATATTATGAAATTTATAGCACTTAGAGCAAGTCCTGGCACATAGTAGGTGCTTTATAAATGTTAGCTGTTATTGCTGTTTGTTGTTCAGTTATTTCAATTATGGCCAACTCTTCATGACCTCATTTGGGGTTTTCTTGGCAAAGATACTGGATGGTTTGCCATTTCCTTCTCCAATTTATCATCATCATCATCATCATCATTCATCATTAATCTAAATGCTCTCTTTTTCCTCTCACAATGCTCAGTTGCGTCTCTGCTTCCTCAAGGTACAATCAGTAGGACCTTCCTTCACAACAGTCCTACTCTATACAATTCAATCCTATCCATCAAAAATTTATTAAGTTTATGCCATGTGTGTGGGGCACTCTGGTTGGCAAGACTTCTCTCTTCATTATTGGTATTCATTGTTTCACAGTCTTCCCATGGATACCCAACTGTGATTGTAGTTGAAATTTCTCTCTCAGTTTTCCAGGTCTTTGTTATCACTTTCAAACAGCTGGAACAGGTTGCCTAATAATGTTGTACGGTCTTGTTATAGCCCATTTTCCCCAAGGAGTTAAACCAGAGGCATCGGTACCCCACCTCTGAATTTGCTCCCCCACCCTCCTCCCCTAGGGCCATTTTGGCAACAGAGAGATCAAAGAAAGTTTGGTCTGTTTGGCTCTCTTTCCCTTAGGGTCCTCTGATTATCCCCCAAATAAGTAGTACTCTAGTGCTGAGAAGGAAGAGATAGCAGCAAGTTGGATTTGTTGTTATTGTTTGGTTGTTGGTTCTTTATGTCTTATTTTTCAGTTATTTCATTGATTGAATAATTGCAGAGTATGAAGTGTTGGGAAAAGAAGCTGAGGATTTGAACCATCCCCACAGAGATGAATGGTGGGAGATAGGGAACTGAATGTGTAGTTTGTGACCACCTACTTTTCTCTGAGAAATAACAGACCAGAAAAAATGCTTGTAAAATGCCTGGCAAATATACGGCATTGCTATAAATGCTAAATAATGATTTCCTACAGTATTCCAGTATTAACACTTTCCATGTGTGACTAAAGTGAGGAGAATGGGGAAAGCTGGCTGGCAGGAATCAAACAGCTTTCTTTCCAGAGGTCAATTGTATGTGCCCCTGCAGAGCACATATATCTGATAGCAATATATCTAAATGCCATAGTAGCATACAGAAGAAAGGCAATTCAAAGCCCATGGATAATGGATCATTTCTTTAAAGCTAGAACATACCTCAGAAGCCATCAGTCCAATCCCTTCATTTAACAGATGAGAATAATTAAATGACTTATTCAAAGTCACCCAACTAGGATCAAGGATGGGATGGCTTCACCTACCTGAAAAGGTTATTGTGAGAGTATCTGTAAAGTGTTCAGCACAGTGCTTGGCACATAATAGGCACTTAATAAATGCTAATTCCCTTATCTTTCCTTTCCTTCTAAAAGTCTGAGAACAAAAGAATATAAATACATAAATATTTATATTTCATGTGTTTATACATAAATATATAAATAAAAGAGTGATTAGCTCAGCAAAAGGGAGAAACCCTTATTGAACCAGCTTGTTTCTGGAAAGCTTCCTATGTTTAAAAGGTTAGCAGAGAGGGCTGCAAGCAGTAGCTCCTTGAGGGCAGGGACTATTTTTTCATTCCATCTTCTTCTTTCTAACTCAACTCAGCTTTGCACCATGTTATTGTTGTTCAGGCTGTTTAAGTTGTGTATACTTCTTCATGATCCCATTGAGAGATTTCTTGGCAAAGAAATGGCTTGCCATTCTTTCTTCAGCTTATTTCACAGACGAGGAAACTAAGGCAAAACAGGGTGGAGTGACTTGTCCAGGGTCACGCAGTTAGTAAGTGTCTGAGGCCAAGTTTGAACTCAGGGAGGTGAGTCTTCCTGACTCCAAGCCTGGAGCTCTAACCACTACACCACCTACCACAGGAAGCAATTAATAAATATTTGCCTAATTGGGTTGCAGCAAATCCTATGATCTTGGAAAAGTCACTTAACATCTGTAAATTCAATTAAAATTTAAAATTAAAATTCAGTTTCCTCATCTGTAAAATGGGTTGAGAGAGCCTTGAGACAGTAGCTGTAAATCTCTTTGTAACTACAAAACTCTATGAGAATGTATGTTATTGTAATCAAACTGACAGAAATTCATAGGAATAATTTCAAGGGTTGATTGTGACTGAACCCCCAATGTAACTAAATCAATAATTTGTTGTGTACCACTGAAAACCACTTTACCTAACATGATTTTCATTTGAACTTCAGAACAATATGAGATAGACATTGCTGTTAATATTATATTTATTATTATTATATTTACAGATAGGGAAAGTGAGCCACAGAGAGTTGAAATGTTTTACCCACAGTCACACAACCAACCAGTAAGTGTCAAAGGTAGGGACTTGAACCTGGGTCCTTACAATTACAAGTTCAGAATTCTACCCTTTCTACCGACACTGTTATATTTTCTAATCCTTACGAAAAGAATCATGCCCCACTCCCACCCCCCACAAAATAGAGCAGTGCCATAACCTAAACTTTTCCTCAAGAGGAGTTTGTTTGTTAAGTGAATTAAGCAATAAGAAAGATCCCGACAGGGGAAAGTGGGAGAATTGTAATTTGCATAATCAGTCTGGAGGTTGCCTTTGCTTCGCTTATTAGATTCATTGCCTGTGTTTATACCCTGGAATAAAAGAACAATGAAAAGATCCTATGGCTAAGATGAAAAGAAATTTCCTTTATTAGGTTAAACAAGGCATTTTTATATACAAAGGAAGTCTGTCCTGAGTAAAGTTATCAGAGCATGATGATTTGGACATCAAGATAGGCTAGAAGAACATTTGCAGAATACTTTTTTTTTTTAACTTAAAGGCAATCCTTACTATCAGAATCACTTTCATTAATTCATCCATTAGTCAATCAAACAACTGGTTTTTGGTTGCCCCAAAGAGTATTTGGCCTTGTATTGTTCAAAGGATTAAGTGCTTTCCTACAAACAAGGCACATATTCACCTATGGGAGGTAGACAAGAGACAGTTCTTGCTGTTCGAAGACGAATAGTCCAACTTGTCAAGAAAGACAAACATAAGATAACTTCCCACAATGCCTATCAATTATCTTTCAGAGTTCAAGCCTAAGCAAGAGAGCTGTTTTGCCACAATTAAAGGCTTTGATACATTAAAAAAAAAATTCTTGGTACAGGGTTCTTTTTTTAGCATAGAGGATTTAGGAGTGAGGCTAGGACGAACCTAGTAGGAGAACTCTTAGGTATCTTTAGTGGAGTTTACTTATGCTTGAGCTCCAAACCATCCCAAGTTATAAATCACCCCACCACCACCTCATGAGACCAACAACAACCGGTGAAGATGTGAGATGCCAAAGGGAAAGACAAATAAGAAGGGTTAATGAATAGAAATTAGCTGGTTCATGTCATACCTTTTAGAATCACACAAAATATGTCAAATTCTTCCCCCAGATATTTGCCCTTTGAGCTATCACATCCTCGCTAGGGCAATCTAGGTGGATAGAGCACTGGGCTAGAAGTCAGAAGACATATATTCAAATCTAGCCTCAGACTTTTACTAGCTATGTGATTCTGGGCAAGTCACTTAACCTTGGTTTGCCTCAGTTCCCACCACTGTAAAACAGAGGTAATAATAGTACTTACCTCCCAGAGTTGTTGTGAAGATCAAATCAGATAATCCTTTATAAAGCACTTAGCACTGTGTCGACACATAGCAAGCACTTCATAAACGCTGGTTTCCTTCCTTGTTAAGCATCCTCACATCTTTTAACTATTCTTCATATGACTTCTCCTCATATGGCAAGATTTCCAGTCCTCTGACTATTCTGCTTATCATCCTCAGGTTGTATTTCAATATATCTGCTTTAAGGTCAGAAAAGAACACATTACCCTAGATATGTCCTGAGAAACTCAATAGTCCAATGAGACTCTTCTGAAGACCTGAAAATTATATTTCTACCAATGCAACCTAATATTGTAATTATCTTTTCAGGTAGTTACATCCTATTGTTGACTCATGCTGAATATATAGTCATCCAGTCAAACAAAACCTTTATGCCTTTTCTTTTTTAATTTATAGATTTTGCCTTAACAAAACAAAACTGTACATAATCCCCAAGAACATTTAAGTAGAATAACAATAAAATTGTGAATGATTATATATAAATGTATTACATCTGCCAAGGAGGTACCAACATTCTACAGTGAAATTGATTTGAGTTTTATTGTTGTCGTCTTTCATATAGATATAGTCAATGTGTATACTGTTCTTTTGATACTTCACTCCAATCATTTTCATATAAATCTTCCCATATTTCTTTAAATTATTCATTTTTATCATTCCTTTTGGAACAATAATATTCCATTATGTTGACATACCACAATCTATTCTGACTTTCCCCATACACATTGTTGGAAATACAGTTTGTTTCCAACTTTTTACTTATTCCAAATAGTAGTGGTATGAATATTTTTGAGTGAGTGTCTCTTCTTCCTCTTATTTTTTCTAGAGTAGTGAAACAACTAAGTCTGAGGGAATGAACATTTTTGTTACTTCTATTGTATGATTCCATATTGTTTTCCAAAACAGTAAAGTTCAATTCCCAGCTCTAATAGTAGTGAATTAGTGTGCCTGTTTTCTCACAACCCCACCAACATCAAGATTTTTCATCTTTTACTATCTTTGCCTAGTTGAGTGGAAGTGAGATGTTATTGATCCAAAATCTCTTAGAATTGTTTTAATTTGCATTTCTCTACTTATTATCAATCAATAAACATTTAAGTACCTACTATATGCCAGGCACTGTGATAAGTGCTAGGGATACAAAAAAGGGAAAAGACAGTTCCTGCCTCAAGCAGCTTACAGCGTAATAGGTAGACAACATGCAAGCAGATATATGCAAAAGAAAGCTATAGATGCAGGAAAAAATAGGAAATAAATAAAAGAAGGAAAGCACTGAAATTTCGAAGAGTGAGAGAAAGCTTCCTGTAGAAAGTGGGATTTTAGTTGGGACTTAAACGAAGCCAGAGAGAACAGTAGTCAGAACAGAGGAGGGAAAACATTCCAGGCATGGAGAGCATTCTAGAGGGAACATCCAGAGCTAAAGAGATGGAGTGTCTTGTTCACAGAACAATCAGAAGGTCAATGCTGCTAGATTAAAGAATATGTATTGGAGAATGAAGCATACAAAGACTGGAGAGGTAAGACGGGGCTAGATCATGAACACTTCTTCAAGTAATTATTTGTATTTCTACTTTTGAAAATTGTTCATATCTTATGACAATATTTTGATTTCTTTGATTTCTAGTTTTGCTAATTTCCTATAGATTTGGACATTATACTTTTGTCAGAAACACTTAGTGAATTTTTTTTTCCTCCATCTATAACTAATCCATTTAGTTTCAAGTTTTTATGATTGTTGTTTGACTTTTCTATCAACATATCTTTTATATTGTTTTGGATGTTCACTAGAATTCCAGAGAAGTAAGAAGTAAGAAGTAAGTGAGATACACAAAGAAATAGAAGAAAACAATAGAATGGGAAAGACAAGAGATCTCTTCAAAAAAAATTAGAGATATCAAGGGAACATTTCATTCAAAAATGGAAATAATAAAAGACAAAATGGTAGGGACGTAACAGAAGCAGAAGAGATTAAGCAGAGGTGGCAAGAACTATACAAGAAAAGAACTATACAAGAAAGATCTTAACAACACTGATGACCATGATGGTTTGGTAACTGATCTACAACCAGACATCCTGGAGAACAAAATCAAGTTCACCTTGGGAAGCATTGCTAACAACAAGGGCTGTTGGAGATGATGAAATTCCAGCAATTTAAAATCTTAAAAGACAATGCTGTTAAACTGTGTTCAGTATACCAGCAGATTTGGAAAACACAACAGTGGCCACTGGATTGGAAGTTCGTGGCCCAATCCTAAAGAGTAATGCCAATGAGTGTTCAAATTACTGAATAATCATGCTCATTTCACACACCAGCAAGGTTATGCTTGAGCTCCTTTAAGCTAGGCTTCAGTAATATGTAAACCAAGAGTTACCAAAAGAACAGGCTGGTTTTAAAAAGGCAGAGGAACTGGAGACCAAAATTGAAACACTTACTGGATTATGGAGAAAACTAGGGAGTTCCAGAATAACATCTAGTTCTACTTAATTGACTACACTAAAGGCTTTGATTATATAGGTCACAACAAAATGTGGCAATCTCCTCGAAGAAATGGGAGTACCAGATCATCTTACTTATCTCCTGAGGAATTCCACATGCAGGCCGAGAAGCAATAGTGAAAACCGATCATGGAACAATTGATTGGTTTAAGACTGAAAAGGAAATACAACAGAGCTGTGTGTTGTAATTTTTTTTGTTTAACTTATATACAGAGCATATCATGCGAAATGTCAGGTTAGTGAGTAAAAAGGTGGCCAGGAGGAATATCAAAAATCTCGCATATGTAGATGACACCACTCTGATGACAGAAAGCAAAGAGGAATTAAGAAAGCCTCTTGATGAGCGTGAAAGAGGATAGTGTGAAAACTGGCCTGAAACTTAACAAAAAAAACCCCCAAGATCTTGGCAAGTGGTCTCATCACTTCCTCAAAAATAGAGAGAAGGAATGGAAGCAATATCAGATTTTATATTCTTGGATTTCAAAGATCATTGCAGACAGTGAGTGCGGCCATGAAATTAAAAGACACTTGTTCCTTGGAAGGAAAAACCATGGCAAATCTGGACAGCATATTATAAAGCAGAGATATAACTTTGTCAACAAATTTCTGTAAAGTCAAAGCTATGGTTTTTTCCAGTAGTAATGTATGACTGTGAATGTGGACTATGAGGAAAGCTGAATACCACAGAATCAACACTTTTGAATTATGATGCTGCAAAAAACTTTTGAAAGTCTCTTAGATAGCAAGGAGATCAAACCAGTCAATACTTACAGAAATTAATTCAGGCCACTTACTAGAAAGTAAAACTTAAATACTTGGGTCATATAATAAAAAGATGGGACTCATTGGAAAAGACCCTGATGTTGGGAAAGATTTCAGGCAAAGGAAAAAAGGGATGGCAGGGGATGAGAGAGTGTCATGGAAACAACACATATGAACTTGTACAGACTTTGAGAGATAGTGGAGGATAGAAGGGTCTGGCATGCTAAAGGGTCATGAAGAGTCAGACATTATTGAACAACAAAGTATAAATTCAATCTTAGATTCTGCTCATAGAGTTAGGTATATATCTATATCTCTGACCTCTTAATTAGTTGATCCAATATCTTCATTCTTTTTGTTTTCTTTGCAGCTCTTAATATTGTTGACTACCCTTGATCAGCCATTTATTCCTTCTTACCTGATCTATTGAAATAGTCTTCTAATCAGTCTCTCTGCCTCTAGAGCTTTCCCCCATTCCAATCCATCCTCAAAGTTGCTAAACAAAATTGCTAAAGTGATTTTCCTAAAGATCATATTGCTAGACCTACTCATTAAACTCCAGTGGTTCCCTATAACTTCTAGGATCAAATATCAATTCCAATTTGTCTTTTAATGCCTTTGCAATCCAGTTCCAACTTTTCCAGTCTTGTTATGTGTTACTCTCCTTCCAACACTCTAGCCTTCCTGCTTTTCCTCATGCATGAGACTTCATTTCCCATCTTTTTCCTTTGCACTGGTTGTCCCCCCATGCCTGGCATACAATTCCTCCTCACTTCTGTGTTTTTGAATTCATTGTTTTCCTCAAAATTTGGTTCAAGTAATATTTTCTACACAAAAATTTTCTTGATCTCCCCCAAACTCTATTTCTGCCCCCCACTCCTTTACCTTGTAGAGCTTTCCTTTATACATAGGCATATATTGTATTCTTCCAATAATAGAATGTAAACTTCTTGAGGTCTGAGACTTTTTGATGTTTGTCTTTGTACCTCTAGCTTCAAGGGCAGCTAGGTAGCAGAGTGGCAAGCCTGGAGTTAGGAAGATTCATCTTCCTGAGTTCAAATATGACCTCAGACACATATTAACTGTATGATCTTGGGCAAGTCACTTAACCCTGTTTGACTCAGTTTCATCACCTATAAAGCTTGGAGCTAGAGCGGGAAATGGCAAACCACTCCAGTATTTTTGCCAAGAAATCTCCAAATGGGGTCATGAAGAACCAATCATGACTGAAATGACCAAACAACAATAATAATCCAGAGCAGCTGTCCTTCGCAAATTTTTGTCAAGTGCTACTTCAGATTTCTCATAAAACCTATCAAAGACTAAGTTGCTCATGTCCAAATGTGCTCATTCAACCATCTATGATGATGAAAACACATCCCTATAGAAGTGCTGACAAATTAAATCAATCTAATGGCTCTATCCAAAAAGGAAATGAGGTTAATTTGGCATAAGTTGTTATAATGAGCTACTGTACTTGATATTGCCAACAAAGACTGAGGTAAGGTAAAAGAAATAAATTCAGGACATTTCCTTTCTCTGCTACATTGAGTATGAAGTATCAGAAAGATATTTTAGTGCAAGGATGGTTATCAGCCAAACAAACAAATATTTATTAAAAGTTCTCTAAATACGGAGGAAGGAAACAAGAATTTATCAGGTACTTCTTATGTGCCAAGCACTGTGCTAAACACTTAATAAATACCATCTCATTTGATCCTCACAACAGCCTTGGGGGGAGGTAAGTGCTATTATTATTCCATTTTTAGAGCTGAGGAAATTGAGAAAGAAAGGGTAAATGACTTACCCAGGGTCACACAGCTAGTAAGCTTCCAAGGCCAGATATGAACTCATTATCATGCCTTCCTGATTCTGGGCTCTATCATCTGAGTCACCTAGCTACTGTACAGTTCTATCATACTAATTACTGTGGTCAACACAGAATTTATATGGTCCCTGACATAAATTATTCTATAGTCAATAATACATCAGCTCCATTTCCACCATTTGATACCCCTAAATACTCCAACATAAGTATTAGTGCATTCTACCCTCACTACATACAGCTGGTTCCCTGCAGTTGACCTCAGAATGACATAGCTTCTTCCTACAGAGCCAGTCCTCGGTACTTCCAGGACGACAAATTTTAGTGACGGAGGCTCCCTCCAAGACAATGAACCTCAGGGGCTGTTTTTGCAGTAGCTTCCCTTCATGCTAGGCAGTGAAAGATGGCCTTCATTAAGAATTCAGTATTTTTCATCTCCCTACCTCTTCACATCTGCCTGTTCCAGTTATACTAGTGTCTTACAATCCCCCATTCTCCTTACTATAGTAGCTGAAAGAATGATGGCATAATTTATGGAAATAAAGAGAGCAAGTAGGAAATAATTTATAGGTAGCAGGAAGTTGGAGATAATTTCTGGAATCATTTGTGTATAAATGACACCTGAAACTATAAAGGTGGGAGGAATCCCTGAGGGAACAATCATAGAAGGCAAAAAACGCAGTAGACCTAGAGATTTCTTTGGTGACCATTACTACCCTTTGGAAAAGGGAGACCACACTGAAGGAATATAAAATGAACAGAAAAGACAAGTGCCTTGGAAATCTGAGTTAAAAGGTTTCAGGACGGTATTTGTTGCTGAGACATTTTTCAGTCATATCTGGCTCTTTTTGACATCTTTTGGGGTTTTCTTGGCAAAAATACTGGAATGGTCTGCCATTTTCTTCTCCAGATCATTTTACAGATGAAGAAACTGAGGCAAACAAGATTAAGTGACTTACCCAGGGTCATGCAACTAATGACACTGTTGTTGATAGTAAATTTATTTATGTGAAATGAATTATGTGAGGGAGGACTATGCAAAGTCACCAGCTTTGCTATCTCCTCCAGGACTATCTGGATCTAGTGGCAAAATCTAGATCAAGACAACTGGAGATGACCCTGGATGCAGCAGAAGAACCTGGTATTTTTAAGCTAAGGTCTTTAACAGATGTCAGATTGATTGAGGGAACACCCACTTGGTGATTAAGGCTAGGTAAGAAATCAGTGACACTAGTGTCAGGAAGATAAGCACAGTCCAAAATAACTCACATACAAATTTAAGGTTTACAGAGACTATGATATAGGTAGTAACACATCATTATTTCCATTTTACAAATTGGGAAACTGAGACATTGAAAGTTTAAATGACTTTCCTATGTTTGATCAACTGAAAAATGATAGCTGGAAACCAACCCCTGGCTTTTGGTTCCAGTTTCAGTTCTTTCATCTCTGTTACATCTTTACTGCCTCTCAAATGGATTAAAAACAGTCTAAAGGTCAACAAAGACAACAAAGGAGAAATGGCCAAATGCTTGGCCTTGAGGAGGTCACTTAAGGTATTTGCAACATCTGAGACACATAGGTACCTTAGAAAGAAAAGTACTGGGTAGGGGATTAAGTGGCAAAGATTGTACATTCCGAGAGGGGCTGCACCTGAAGGTGAAAACATTTTTGTTAACCTTTAACAAAGAAAGCAGTGGGAGAGAAGATAAGTTGTCTGCTCCCTGGGGAGGAAACAGATACAATCAAAGAGAGATAAAGAGATTACAGAGAAGCTACTGTAAATGATTCCTTTGCCCCTGTCTTCACTAGGGAATTGATGGATCAACTGTCCCTCCCACTTCTTTTCAGGGCAGTGAAGGTGCAATTCTAGGACGACTGAGAAAAGGGCAACTGAACAACTTGCGAAATTAAGAATGCTATAAATCACCCCAAACAGCGTGGCATTTGTCCAGGAATTCTAAAAGAGTCAGAGAAAAGGAATAACTAAGCTGCTAATGAAAACATTGAGTCTAATTCATCACTGGAAACAGGACTTCAGACTGTACTCAACATTGTAAATGTGAGGGGAGGAGACACTCGCTATTCTGCAGAAACTTACCCATCTGTAGAGGTATATCATGCTCACTGCAGATCCATTGCTTTGATGGCAAAAGTATTAATCAAATATCTGATTGAACTAAGTACTGAAAGAGTTAACTGATAAAGCAACAGAGGAGAGGACACAGCTTGGTGAATGTTATTCATCTTTTTTTTTCTTCAAGAAGACAATGACATCACAAAGGAGTGGTATCTTGACTTGCTTATGAATTGGATTTAAGTGAGACAGAGTGGCACAAAGTTGTCAGCTTCACTCTTTTCCATAGTCATTGAAGGCCAGTGGCAAGACAAAATGAGGATGACTAGAGAAGGTCCTAGATGCAGTAGATGACCTTGGCATCTCCAATGTTTTCCCAAGTTCTAAGCACTTAACAATGCCTGCTTCAGCCACCTTCATAGTCATTGAAACAAATTGCTCTCATTCACCCATTCTGCCAGGGAAAGTCTTCACATTCTTGGTTAGACACCCCCATAACTCACTGAGGGGTTTTACCCTTAATCAGGTTTAATCCTGTCTGCCGAAAGGGTGTAGCTGCTGTTCATGCTACAGCTTCCTGGAGCCACAGGTGAGAGTTGGGGGACAGATGAATACCAAAGGTGGATGAGTAGCCCTGAAAGGGCAAGCCCTCACACCAGAGGTGCTAGTCCTCTTTGGGTACCCTATATACCCCAAACAAATCTGGTGAATAAACAAGTATTAATGGAAGATGCCAAGTCCTGAACATCTTCTCTGAGGAACTCATAAATGGTGACCACCCACTGGTGAACAAGGGGCATCTGAGAAACATCGTGGCAAGATTATAAAACTTCCCAGAACCTAGTAAATGGTACCTGGCACAAAGCAGGTGCTTAATAAATGCTTGTGGTGGAAATGAATGGTCTGACAAGTGTTGAAAGATATTTGAGTGTGATTACAGAGCTAACAATAGGGGGAAATGTCAAATTCACTGCCCTTTAGACCCAAGTTTCTTTAATCCAGCAGCCAGACTAAGCATCTCAGAACATCTTATAGGACCATAGATTTATAGCTGGAATAAACCCAGGGATTTATCTAGTCCAAGGGTAGGAAGCCTGCAGCCTTGAGGCTACACGTGGCCTTCTAGGTCCTTGGGTGCAGCCTTTCGACTGAGTCCAGATTTTACAGAACAAATCCTTTTATTAAGGGGGTTTGTTCTGTGGAGTTTGGATTCAGTCAAAGGGCCACACTTGAAAACTCAGTGGCTAACATGTAGTCCTGAGACCACAGGTTCTCTATCGCTGATCGTCTAACCTTCTTATTTTATAGATAAGAAAAATAGGGTCCAAAGAGGACGACTTATTCAAGATCACACAGGTTCTAAGTAGCAGATCCAGGCTTTAAAGACTCCAAATGCAGGGTTCATTTCATGACTTCACTTCATTCACATTACTTCATTCATCACTCAAACACCACTGGAGGAGGGAAAAAAAAGGGGAGTAATTTCCTTATCTTTCTTCATCTTCCTAATGTTCCCAATCACAGAAACAGAAGAAAACAGCCAGGAAAGAAAAGTTTTCACTGTTGTGTTTTAGTTTTCTGATTTAAATGCAGCCCATTTACTGACCCTCCTTTTAAAGAGGTCAAAGAACCCGGGAAAACTAAAATGACAAGAGAGAACAGATGCGAGTTTATTGAGTTTTGATGAGATTAGAACAGAGCATTGCTATTTGCCCTTTGTTCTTGAAAAGGACCACTGACATCAGGAGGGTAGTGTCTTGATTTGCACATGAATTGGATTTCATGTGAGGCAGAGCTGTGCAAAGTCATCAACCTCACTTTCTCCTCCCAGGTCATCTGAATCCAGTGGCAAGAACTAAGTAAGGATGACTCTAGATGATCCCAGATGCAGTAGGAGACCTTGGCCTTTATTCAGAACAGAGCATAAGGAATTCTGGAAGAACTAGGGAAATTTGCAATCATGTTATCTGGTAGGGGATAAAACTTGTGTGCAAGTAATTAGTTCTTGCTACCCATCTAGGATGAATTATTCGTAGCTTATCCATGTGAGAGTAGTTTTCACATAATACATATTGTCCATGAGATAATTTAATTAATAAGCATATGTAATGGTAATTTAAATGGAAAGATCTTTTCCATTCATTAACAGGACCATGTGATCTGCAGGGTCTTATGAAAGCCTGAGTCATGTGAGTCTGTGGAGGGAGGAGTTTGCTGAATGGGTGGAACAGGAAGCATAGAACATAAAGAGATGAAGCTAGAGCAGAACTGAGAGGAAATTGATCAGAGCAGTCAGAACTGAGGGAGAGGGAAAGGCAGGTAGGCTCTTGAATGTTGATTTGTTTGTGGTAAGGCTTGATAATGTATATAGACTTCTTGATTACTATGATGGATTTCTTTGTTACTATGATAGATTTGGCTTTCTAGTACTAGGATTTGGTTTTCTAGTGTCTGAATAAATGTTTTGGTTCTGTCTTCCATGTGGAGAATCTGTTGTATTTTGTGATTCAGCATTGGGCCAGCATATTCATGGCTGCCATAAGTGCTGTAAATATTGCCTTGGCACTACAGTATATATCTCACATCAGTATTTTCTCAGTCAGACTTTGCAGGGCATGCTTTTAATCTCTGCTATTAGGGAGGCTGAGGTTGGCACATTTCTTGAGCTAAACTAGTCAAAGCTAAGTCAAAATCAATACAGCAGTCTAACAGTAGATGAACCAGGCTAGGTCAAAAATAGAGAAGGGCAAAGTTTATCATTGGGATCATAGCACAAGAAGGTCTAAGCATAGTCTGTAATCTTGTAGCCCTTGTGAGAGAAGAAGAAGAAGAAGAAGAAGAAGAAGAAGAAGAAGAAGAAGAAGAAGAAGAAGAAGAAGAAGAAGAAGAAGAAGAAGAAGAAGGAGAAGGAGAAGGAGAAGAAGAGGAAGAGGAAGAAGAAGAGGAAGAAGAAGAAGAAGAAGAAGAGGAGGAGGAGGAGAAGGAGGAGGAGAAGGGGGAGAAGGAGGAGAAGGAGGAGGAGGAGGAGAAGTTAATATTTTTCCATTGTTAACATGCTTGAAATGGAATTTTCAAACATTTATAAGTTTAAATTGCTCTAATCCGATTGTTTTTCTAACATACCCCCAATTCAAACTATTTCATAGTTAATGAGGTGGTATGGAGTAATGGAAAGAATGCTGGACTTGGAGTCCAGAAAGATCTGGTTTTGCATCTCAGCTCTGACACTTTTGAGTTGTAGGACCTTGAGCAAATAAATCCCTTCGCCCCTCAGGATTTCAATTCCCTCTTTATGAAATGGGGGGTAATAATATTTATGGCACACACCACATAGGGTGCTATCACAGATGTTATTGTTACATTGTTACATATATAATATATCAAAAATGGATGATAGGGCTTTTCTGAACCAAGGCTTATTACACTTGAATTCAAACTATATCCAGAAACTTACAAGTGGAATTAACACCTTGAAGTATATAGCTCTTTTATTGCTGAAGCACATTTGTATCTATTAATACTTCCTATCTTCATGTTTTGTTTTGTTTTTTTTACTCAAAACACAAAGGTGCCATGCCAAATCAGTTAGGTAGGGCAGAAGCACTGGACTTGGAGTCAGGAAGACCTGAATTTGGATCCAGCCTCTAATACTTACTAGCTGACCCTGGGTAACTCACTTAAATTCTGTTTGTCTCAGTTTCCTTATCTATAAAATCAGCATAGTAATAATTGAGTTTACTTCCCAAGATGTGAGGACAATACAATGTATTGGTAAAACATTTTGCAAACCTTAAAGTGCTACATAAGTGTTAGCTATTATTACTATCCAACATTCCCTATTGCCTGTAACTATACACATCTTGATTTTTAATTCAACATCCATTCCTTCCAAAAAATATACCTTTTTGTTCTTTAAAACTCATATTCCTCAAACATAAACAAAAATAAAACTCTATATTAACCCAGAAGAAGATTTATAAATATTTCTATCTAGTGTGGTGTTTTAATACTGAAATCCCCTCTCTATTCTCATATTTGTCTTTACTGCTTATAGGATATGCCCATACTATTTTGCTTGTCCTTTTATTCTATTTATCCCTGCTTCTCCTAGAAGAATGGGCAGATGAGAATAATTTGTTCCAATGGCAATGAAGCAGGTGTTGTGGAATGCTTAGAGCTTGGTCAGACATCAAAGACACCAAGGGCATCCACTGCATCCCGGGCAGTCACCAATTGTCCTCAGTTTTGTCTTACAACTGGACTTCAATGGAAGAGAAAGAAAGGCTGATGATTTTATGCAACTCTGCCTCACTTAAAGCCAACTCATGAGTGAGTCATGACATTGTTCATCATGATCTCATTGATCATCTTTGAAAAGGAAGGACCAATAATAACAGTTGGAAGAGAAATGGAAACATAGAAATATCAAATGACTTGGTCAGATTCACAGAGTTCATAGGAGCTGAGCTCCAGAGTAAAATCAAAAGTTTCTGCTACTCAGTCTGATGCTCTTGCAGCTAAAATGCAAGTACTCCTTATAATTAAAATTAAAACTCTTATTCTGGCAGGTAAATGACAGACAAATTTACACATCAGATGTTCCCATCTCACTGCTTTAGAGGGGAAACTGCATACAGCAGGAGCAAACATTAAATTAGTTTCTACCTTGTCTCTTTCTATTGAGACAAGTGCTCACATGCTTTTTTGCGTCAGGGACCCCTTTGGTAATTAAATGAAGACTATGAACCACTTCTCGGAATAATGTATTTAAATGCATAAAATAAAATACATATGATTGCAAAGTAAACCAATCATACTAAAATATAGTTCTCAAAAAAAAAATAAGTTCCCAGTTCTCAAATTCAGAACTCATGTTAAGGCAAATATCATATAGTGATTGATGATAAAGGGGGAAAGGAAAAGAAGGGAGCACCTCCAATGAGAGCCAGCTCAGTTGCCATATTCTCAGAGAGGAACACAGAAAAAGCTTCACAAGGCTATAAAGCCACATGTGGCAACAGGAAGATTTAAAAAAAATACTAGTGGAACTAGTCCTCTACTAAAAATTCCCACTAAGGGATAGAGGTGACTTTGGGTTGTTGAAGTCAATGCTGTTGGCAAAAAAGTACTAAATTTCAAAGCTTCCAGTATAGGGTTCAATGTTAAGCTGTTAGTCTTGTGACCCCAAGTCTAGCCTAGGTTTCAACAGTTTTATCCCTGGAATGTCATAAAGTGATTAATTTCTGGGATCTAACAACTTTTAAAAATCATTTAACAAAGGAGTCCTTAATCTAAGGTCCTTGGACTGCTAGAGGTCCATGAATTTGGATGGGAAAGGGGGAAATTACATTTTTATTTGAATATAAAAGGTTTCCTTTGTAATCTTGTGCATTTAAAGCATTATTATGAGTATTAATATTATTATGAATAAAAATTATATGACAGAAGAGGTTAAGAAGTTCTGAATTCTGATCAGCCATAGAGGATAGGATGTACAGCAATGGAAGGAATATTTCTACCAACCAAAGTATGGTTTTTCAAATATTGAAATACTACTGGAGATAGTGGTTGTAGTATTTTACGTGTAGGGGATTGATCAGGGGAATTCTCTAATCAACTTGATGAAGTTACAGAGCTGATGACTCTTGTTTAGGACTAGATGATAAGAGATATTCTTTTCTGTGCAAAGTATGGTTTTGCCCAAGGCAAATGATTAAGTATCAGTGAATCTGGTTGACCCCAGAATGAACTGGAGGATTTAGAGCCACTCTTTGGTGTCTCTCTGAGAATGAGTTTCACTGATCAAGGCTTTCTCCAAAATGAACTGACTGACTTTGATTCCTAGCAGCACAGACTTGGTTGGAACAAGACGCACCTACAGCTTGCTTATTAGAGGTAGTTTTTGGCAAGAACTCAGCATTTTCACTTAAAAAAAATTTTTTTTCCATCTGATTTCCTTCCGGAGATGCCCTAAGAATTTTTAGTCGAGACTTTAGAGAAACATATAGCAGAGGTCGACATAAGTTTGCCTAATTGATCCCAAAGAGGAGTTTCTAGACAAGGTAAGTCTTGAAGTCTTGTTTTTGAAGAACAGTAGGGTTGTCCTATGCAGCATGATCCTGGAGTCTAGCCCAGTAGACAGAGAAGTAGGATTTCCAAGGCAATGTGCCTCTCTGGGAGAAAAGAAGGATCAAACATGCTGCTCTAGATGTCAGGCAGAGCAGCTTCAAGGGACCAAAAACTAGGTTATGGAGAATCAAGAGACTTGGGCTTGAATTTTATGATTATAGTAAGCTATTTCAGCTTGGTAAATCCAATGGAAAGGGAGTTGCCCATCTAGCTGCTGTAAGTGTGTTTCCTTCCTTTCAGGGAAGATTGAACCCCCAGTGGCTCTCTTGGCGAAAGAGGACTCAGCAAATGTACAAGAATACAAGTCATTCCCCAAGTGATAAATGGTCAAAGGATATGAATAGGCAGTTTTCAAAGGAAGAAATTAAAGCTCTCTATAGTCATATGAAAAAATGCTCTGAATCAAAACAGCTTTGAGGTACTACATCACACCTATCAGATTGCTTAACATGACAAAACAGGAAGATGATAATTATTGGAGAAGATGTGGGAAAGTTGGAGCACTAATTCATTGTTGGTGGAGTTTTGAACTGATCCAACCACTCTGGAGAGCAATTTGGAACTATGCTCAAAGGACTACAAAAATGTATATACCCTTTGACCCAGCAATATTGCTTCTAGGACTGTATCCCAAATACATATTGTCTTCTCTAATAATAATGGGAAAGGGTCCCACATGTGCAAAAAATAGTTATAGCAGCTCTCTTTTGTGGTGGTCAAAAGTTGGAAATTATTGGAGAATGGTTGAACAAGTTGTGGTATATGAATGTAATGGAATATTATTGTGCTATAAGAAATGATGACCAGAAAGACTTCAGAGAGGCCTGGGAAGACTTATATGAACTGATGCTGAGTGAAAGGAGCAGAACCAGGAGAACTTTGTACATAGCAACAACCACAGTGTGAGAGGAATTTTTGTAGTAGACTTAGTCCTTCATAGCAATGCAAGGACCCCCAAAATTTCCAGTGAACTTTTGAGTCATAACATCTTCCACATCCAGAGAAAGAACTATGGAACTGGATCACAGAATGAAGCAGACCATTTTCTTTTGTGTTACGTTTTGTTTTGTTTTGTCTTATAGTTTCTCCCATTCATTTTAATTCTTCTATTCAACATGATTATGGTGAAATTGTATTTAATAGGAATGAATGTGTAGAACCTATATAAGATTGCAAGATATCTTGAGGAGGGAGGGGGAGGGAGGGGGAAGAGAAAAGGAGGCAGCGGGATATATGGAAGTGATTATAGAACACTGAAAACAAATAAAATAATTATTTAAAAAATTAAAAATTATTGAATATAGGATTATTACCTATGCAGCAGATCCATGTTCCATTCCCCTCCAAAGGAAATGCAAACCATGAGGTGACATATCTGGGGTAGCAAATTGCAGAGCTAGATTCAAAGCCAGTTACCCTAGTAACTAATGTATTTGCTACTATCCCCTGTGGCCTCTCCTTCATGTTTCTGGATCTCCATAACAGAAAGTGACAAAATCAGGATTTGAACTCAGAGGATAGACAAAGAGCTACCCTTCTTTCAAGGTGCTTTTTTTTTTAAAGGGGCAGGGGTTGAAGACTGACAGAGGGAATGGGGAAGGGGGGGTGGTTAGAGAAGACAAAGAGGAAAAGAGAAAAAGAAAAAACGAAATACTACAGATGCAGAAACAGGGGTTGTAAGGTAGTCTTTGAACAAGTGAAATCAAATTGTAAGATAAATTCAACCTTTGCTTTAGTAAGCAGAGATTGCTGTCCTTTGAGGGTCTTATGAGACCCCAGTCAGACAGCTTAAAGACATCTGTTTTGTGCCTTCTACTCCTCGATGGCACTGACCAAAAATGACATAGATAGATAGATAGATAGATAGATAGATAGATAGATAGATAGATAGATAGATAGATAGATTAGATAGACAGATATATATAGAGAGAGATGTAGAGACACAGATAGAGGCATAGATATAGATGCTCTATGTGTGTATATATACATGCACACACATATATATTATATATGCATATATATATAGCTACACACACACACATGCACAATACACTTTAAATGAGTTCTTGAATCTCATAACAAGCCTATGAGACACACTAGAAACTCTTAGCACCCCCATTTTGCAGAGGCTTTGAGGGATTACATGATTTCAGAGTTGGAATTTAAACCCAAGTCTTCCTCACTCTAAACCTAGCAAGCCACCCACCACACCATGGAGATGACCCATTTCATGTGCTGTAGGCCCTTTACTGGAAATGTTGAAAAGATTAATTTTTATTTTAACTGCCCTCTCTGTTGAGAAACAAGAACTCAACAGATCTGCTTCTTTTCCTTTTTATGTGACACATTTTAATTTTATCTCTACGTTTCTGTAGGGAACACGAGCCAATATGGCTGTCATTTGTCACTCTCTTGTTTGTGACAAGGCAGAATCAATGAAATGGTGAGACACAGCAATTTCACAGTTAACATGGGAATTACTGGGAATTTCATGGTGAGTTTCACGATAATTCCAATCTACTCAATAAGAGAAAACAATGCTATGTAAATGAATCTCCTAAGCTCTTAGGTAGAACCTGGGAAATTACTTGGTGGAACCCTAAAGTCCAAGGTATTTCTTCTAGTTCCAAGGTTTTGAGATAAAAGAGTAATTGAAGCCCTTCCTAAACTGTTAGAGAAATAGTGGATTTTAAAATTGAAATTGAATGAAACACCACTACTCAGAGAAGGCCACATATGGAATCTAAACCAGCTGATGCTATCCCTTTATGACATTTTCCCCCCCAATATTATAATTGTGCTTAAAATTTTTCATTTCAGCTTTTATTTAATTAGTATTGGAAAAATGTGGGCTCTTAAGGGCCTGAGTCCAACTGACAGCATGTGTTCACATGACACAAATATTCTGTTTAATGTTCATGCCCTATGCTATTAGTGCCATTTGTTTAGGGTTTGGTTTTATTTTAAACATTGCTCTGAGTAAAAGCTATACCGCTAAACTCCATAGGGGCTGTTACTCTGATCTACTAAAAATGTTGCTTTCAATCTAATCCTCTCCAGGGATTTAACTGGGAATAAATATCTAACAATTCTGTCTCTCCTCTCTCTCTCTCTCTTTCTCTGACCCTGTCTCTGTCTCTCCCTCCCTCTCCCCCTCCCCCACAACTTCTAACATGAATCTCAGCTAAGGATACAGCTTCAGGGATATACAGCTTCCATCCAAGAGGTCATATAATTTATGAAGTCAGGCTCCCATCTTAGGAATGAATGGGTGGAGGAGGACCAGGAATATACCAAGTGACGTCACTTGAGGGACAAAGATGAGGGGGGAGGGATAAGGGATGAGCTGTTCTATCAAATGAGCCCTCACTTCCAAATTCTCACAGGTGTGCTGACTACATTTTCCAAACCAAAACATCATTGAATGAAAAATAATTATCTTTTTATCTTATCTGTAAATGCTTCAGAAGATTAAGGTTGTTAAGAAAAACCTACAACGCCTAGAATAAATACTGGAATGTGAGAAACCTGGGAAGAACTGATGCAGAAAGAAAAGAACAGAACCAGGAAAACAATTTATGCAATTATAATAATAATATTGGAAAGAAAAAACTTTCAAAGACTCTAGAAATCTGATCAATCACAGTTCCAGTGGACCAGTGATGAAGCACACCAGTGCTGCAGAATGAGAAATGCATTTTTGGAAATGGCCAATATAGTATTTGGTTTTGCTTTATGCATATTTGTTTCAATGGTTTGTTTGTTTTGTTTTATTTTACTTCAATTGGTTAGGTGGGAGAGAAAATACTTGTTAGTTGAAAAAAATTTTTTTTAAATTCATGAATATTTTCCAAGGCTGACTTAATAGGTTTCTAGTTTCTTTCCCTTGATTCTATCTACAAGCTATCATAGTCTATGGGGCATCACCAAATTTCAGTCTGGGAGCCCTTATAGATGAGGCATCAATAGGCATATAGTCAATTCCATCCAAAAAATGTACCAACTATAGGCAAAGCACCATGTTATCTGGTGAGGATGCAAAGATGAAAAACAGTAGTCCCTGGTAAGGAAATTACAATGTAATGGAGGATAACAGAAGATATCATATAAACAGCTAAGTGGAATACAAGCAAAAGTCAGAGACAGGAGAAATGCAGACAAAGTGTTCTGGGAAAAAGTGAAGAGGGAGAAATGAAAAGGCTTTCTGCTGAGGTGGGGATCATGATAGGTTTTATGTGGGAAATAGTTGAATCTGACCTTTGAAGGCAGAATAGGACTTCTGTAGGAGAGCTGAGGAAACAGCATGCTCCCAGCAGGACAGAGTGTCTCCATAAACACTCAGTAAAGGGAAAGAACAGGAGGAGATCTGGGAACAACTAACAGCTCAATTTGGATACAACATAGAATACAGGAAGCGGAATGACATACACTGCATAAAAGTAATATGGTTAATCTTCTTTGCCTAAAGAATCCAGCTTTGGGATCTCTAACTTAAGAGCAACTTGGAAAATTTTCTGAGCAAGATTTCAAAAATTATTAGCATATTAGGAAAATTTTACCTAATTGGGGCTGCAGTCAGGAAGACCTGAGTTCAAATCTGACCTCAGACACTTACTAGCTGTGTGACCCTGAGCAAGTTGCTTAACCACTATTTGCCTCAGTTCCTCTTCTGTAAAATGGGAACATAGTGGAGAAAGAAATGGCAAACCATTCTAGCACATTTGTCAAGAAAGACAAATTCATGGGGTCATGAAGAGTCAACAACTACTGAACAGCAACAATAGTAACTAGCTGTCAAATTTAAAACCATCATTATAAATGTATTTCACGTTTATACAGTGCTTTTAGGTTATTTGGTACTTTCTTACTAAGAATCATGTTAGATATATATTATTATCCTTGTTCTACAGATGAGTAAAGTGAGACTCAGAAAAATAAGTGACTTCCCCATGGTCACACAGAGTTGGCATTCAAGCACAGGTGTCTTGATTACAAGTCCCGTGCTCTTTCCGCAACAGCATGCTAAAATGTGTGATACAGTAGAAACATGCTTGACTTCCAAAGTCATCTTCACCCCAAGCTACTTCTCAGTAGCCCTCACTGACAGATCACCACAATTATCATTTCTACAGAAAACACAGTCATGGGTCACCTTCATATAAGGAGGAGAAAAGTGAAATTCTTGTTTAGAATCTTTCAGAAGTCACAGCTAACCCCTTCCCTAAAATCTTTTTCTTCCCAGACCCTCTTCTGAGCAAATCAAAAATGGAAATATCTTTATAAGAATATCAGTGAGCAAATCAACTTTTTATTCAGAAAATGTTTTCCCAGTGTTATACTGGTCTCTACTAATATTCTTAAGAACTATTGTTTTGCACAAAATTGCCCTCCCTGCTTGAAATACACTCCTCCCTCACCTCTTCCTAATAAAAGCTCTCCCTTTCTTCAAAGCTCAGCTCAGCCCAAGTGCTGGTTCAATTAAAAGGCATTTGTTAAGCTTCTACTATGTGCCAGGCATTGAAATAATAGAATTTGCAAAATCTATTATCAAAAGAACTGGTTATTTTAGAAGACATTTACATTTCTTAAATATAAAAATAATTTCAATGTGAACTATAAATATAGTGTTCTCTGACAGAGATATTTTTCAGTTTAAGAAATAACAAGGGTGAAAAGTCATTTTAAAATATCATTGCACTTTAAAAGAGGCTTGTATATGAATAACTATAAAATAATTGCTATAGACACACCAAGGGAGCATGAAATTGATTTTGGCAGGGCTCTGAAACCCAAGTTTGAAGATTTTGCACAATTTGTCCTTTTCAATTAAATATGAAATATTAATATGGCACAATCATGGTTGGCATTTGGGGTTGAGGTAGGTAATAGAAGATGGTCTGTGTCCTGTGACAACACCCCATCCTCTCTCTTCCCTTGTGACTTTTCTCTGAGCTCCTCTGAGTTCTGTTAAGAGCTGAGGCACGGAAAAGATGTAGTGGGTGCAGAGAAGAAGGAGACTGGATTATCCACCTCTATGGATTGCATGTAGAAGCAAGAATAAATATCCCTGAACTTCTTCCTATGGTGCCTCACCGCTAAGTCAGACGTAGTTGGCTTTCTGATGACCTGCTCCTTTCACTACTTGTGACATTAATTTGAGAAAACATTAATTTTGAATTTCTGAAGAAACCTAAATGTCTCCCTACCTTAAAAAAATCTACCTTATTAAGTTGGTCCAACACTTGAAATTCTCACAAATAAGGATATCCCATAGCTTTAGAGAATTATCTTTCCATTGACACACTGTTGAAACATATATAGGGAGTTCTGATATACTGGATAGAGGATCAAGAATAGCAATCAAGAGATTGGGATCCCAGCCTTTGCTCTGCTTCTAAATAATCCAGCAACTTTAAGGTAAAAAGCTAACCTCACTGGGCTCTTACGTCCTCACTTATAAAATGAGTGGGTTGAACTAGACAATCTTTGCTAGCAGACAGACAGATAGATAGATAGACAGATAGACAGATAAATGATAGTATAGAGGAAGCTCTTAGTATGTGTCCAGTACTCTACTAAGTACTGAAAATACAAATAGAAGAGAACAAAACAGTTCCTACTCTCTGACCACTGTCACCTTTAATCTACCTTCTCTTTTATCAACCCCTTTTCCATATCTCTTTATCTCCTTCCTTCTTATTTCCCTGATACATAGATTTCAATGTATCAGTGTATGTGTGTACATATGTGTATATACTTCCGTTTTTGAACCTATTCTGATGAGAGTGAGCTTCAAACATCACCTACCACCACCACCTCATTGTTCCTCCACTATAAAAGTTCTTCCTTGCAAGTTTTTCATATGTGAGAAAATTTCCCCCATTCTACCTCTCCTTTCCCACTTTTCCCAGGGCATCCGTTTTTCTCACATCTTTTTTTTGGATGGGGGCCCTGGATCAGCCCAACATAATTAACTCACATTCATGCCTTCTATGGAGAACTCCTTCTAACTGCCCTAATAGTGAGAAAGTTCTTAGGAGTTATACATGTATCATCTTCCCATATAGGAATATAAACAGCTTATTTTTATTGAGTCCCTAATAATTTCTCTTTCATGGTCAGCTTTTTATCATTCCCTTGAGTCTTGTGTTTGAATGTCAGATTTTCTATTCAGCTCTACTCTTTTCATCAGGAATGTTTAAAACTCCACTATTTCATTAAATCCCCATTTTCTCCCTGAAGGATTATACTAAATTTCAATGAGTAGGTGAATCTTGGTTGAAATTGTAGCCCCTTTTCTTTCCTGAATATCATATTCCAAACCCTCCACTCCTATTTTAATATGGAACAATGTCATATCTGGTGTGATCCTGACTGTGACTCCATGATATTTGAATTGTTTCTTTCCGACTGCTTATAATATTTTCTCCTTGACTTGGGACCTCTGTAATTTGGCTATAATAATCTTGGGAGTTTTAATTTTGGGATCTCTTTTAGAAGGTGATCAGTGGATTCTGTCCATTTCATTTTACCCTCGGAATCTAAGATACTAGGGTAGTTTTCTTTGATAATTTCTTGAGATATTATGTGTAATTTCTTTTTTTATCATGACTTTCAGGTAGCTGAACAATTCTTAAATTATCTTCCTTGATCTATTTTCCATGTCAGTTGTTTTTCCTATGATATATTTCACTTTTCCTTCTTTTTTCATTATTTTGATTTTGTTTGATTGTTTCTTGAGGTCTCACGCAGTCATTAGCTTTCACTTCCACAAAAATTCACAGAAGAAAATAATTTCTTAAAAATTAGAACTTTCCCCCATTCTAAGTGTTAGGAAATTATTTTCTTCTGTGAATTTTTGTTCCTTTTTTTCCATTGAACCTATTCTGCTTTTTTAAGTTCTTTTCTTCAGTATTGTTTGTGCCTCTTTTAACCAAGTTGTTAATTCTCTTTTCATAATTTTCTTGCATCACTGTCATTTCTTTTCCCAATGTTTCCTCTACCACTCATCTCTTTCTTTAACTCTTTCAGGAATTCTTATTGGGCTGGGGTCCAATTAGCATTTTTCTTTGAAGCTTTGTTTGTAGCTGTTTTCACATTGGTGTCTTCTTCTAAGTTTATCTTGGTCTTCTTTGCTTCTTTTGCTTCGTTTTTGTTGTTGTTGTTTGCTCATTTTTCTAGTCTATTTTTTTACTTTAACTTTATGTTAAAATTGGTTTCTGCCCACCTGGGAATAAGAAGGCACTATCCCAAGCTTCAGGATTTTTCATGCCACTGTTTTCAGGGCTAGTTCTAGAAGTCTGTAAGTTTTCAGTGCTTCCAAGGTGGTGTGATCCAGGGGGAGGTGTGATCACTGCTTTCCTGCTCTGCACCCTAGTCCCTATCTAGGGAGGGCCTCTGCTCCCCTGTAGCTACAAGTCCTCCTCTCCACCTTGCAGCTGTGACTCACAAGTGTAAGTGGGCAATAGAGTTACCAATCAGCACCAGTTGCACCCATTTCCAGAAATAAGTCCCCTGTAATCTCTTTCAGGCCAGTTGTTTGACCCCTTTGCTATCTCTGAATTGAGAGCTCCAGGAGTTGCTGCTAGTGCAACTGTTGCTAACACCTCCAAGCTTTAACACTGGTGCTCCTGCCATGCTGCTAGCTCTTACTCCAGTGTCACAGAGCTCTCCTGCCAACATCCTATGTTGTCTTAGCCTGGAAAAATGCCTCATTCTGACCTTGAGTTGGCTCTGCTGCTCCAAAATTTGATTTGAGGAATTATTGTAAAGCAGTTGGGAGGGGAATGTTGGGAGAGTTCAACTGGATTGTTGCCTGTACTCTGCCATCTTGGTTCTGCCCCTTGACAATTCCTACTCTCATGGAGCTTATATTCTAATAGGAAAAGGCAAAGGATAAAAGAGAGCTAGAAAGAGTCAGAGGACAGAGGAGGAAAGAAAGGAAAAATTATATATCAAAGGAGGTCAGATTGATGAGGAAATGAGACCATCAAGAGACTTAGTTGAACTGGGAACTGGGAATGAAGTTATTCTGTCTAGGTCTACTCAAGATAAGGTGATCCCAGCCCAGGATTCCACCAATCAGGGGAGAAAGCCCAATAAGGCTGAGTAAGAATTGGAACAGAACAGAAAGTTGAGCTAAGGTTTTAAGAATCTTCTTCTCACAGCTGCTCCCTTTCCACAAAGTGCAATCAGTACCCTTGTTCAGGATCACATTGCCTTTCTACTGGGCAAGAGCCTGTTCCCTGGACTCCTTCTATTCAGTCTTTCCAGTTTCCAGACCTTCCTTCATCTAGCTGCTGAAACAATATATCTAAAGTATGAGTTGACCAGGTCACTTTTCTATTCAAGAAGGCACAGTGGCTGCCTTTTTCCAAACTCTTCTTATTTGACTTTTAAAATAATCCCACTTACCTTTTCAGAAATATTTCACATTATTCTCCCTCACAATCTCTCCATTGCACCCAAATTGTTCCATCAGCTACTGTCCTTCCACATATAACATTACATTTCCTACCACCATGCTTTTGCACAAAAATGTCTCTCTGAAGCACCTGATTGCTCTTAAAGAAAGCTACAACTTCTAAGAGACAGAAATGAGAAGGAAGTGCATTCTAGGCCAAGGAGATGACCAGGTATTAGAGATAGGTATCATATGTGAAAAAGAGTAGGAAGAAAAGTTTAATTAAGGTGTACAGAATAAATACATAACAAGTCTCTAAAGATAGAATGGGGTTAAGTTGAAAAGAACTTTAAATACCAGCCAGTCAATAAACATTTGTTAAGTGCCTTCTACATGCCAGGCATTATATTAAATGCTGAGGATACAAAGGTAAAACACAGCCCCTCCTCTCGACAGTGTCATAGTTTAGTAGGGAAAACAAACCTGAAGGTTAAAGGGAAGTAGTGGTGTCTACTGAGTAATGGAATGACCTAGCCAGATTTGCATTGTAGAACAATTACTTTGGCAGCTGTGTGGGGAACTGACTGCAGCCAGTAGGAATTTGAGGCTAGGAGAATAAGAATCAAAGTAATGCAAATGAGAGATGATCAGGGCCATGTGAATGGAGAGAAGGAAAAGATGCAAGAAATATGGAATCAGAAACAACAAACTTGGCAGTTGATTCAATATATAGGGTGAATGATCATGAAAAGCAGAGATTGATAAAAAGGTTGTAAACCCTGACAGATAAAGGAAGTACATTCTCATATCTTTCAGTTGCTAGTGTCATCCTCTGGGACAGAATGTCATATTAATTTCTTACATATGTTGTACCTAGTCTGTATACATATACATGCTGTTTTCACTCTAAAAAACTTCTCAAGAAATGATGGGGGCAGAGTCAAGATGGTGGAGTGACAGCAACTACTCACCTAAGCTCTAGGACAAACACCTTCAGATACCTCTAAAAAGAGAGTCTGAACAAATTTTAGAGTGGAAGAATCCAGTAGGAGACAGACTCTGGAGAATTTCCAACCCAGGCTAGAGAGTTGAAGGGAAGGATCTGTTGCACAGAGTTGGAGGAGTGCATAGCACTCAGGCTGTACCAGTGCAGACCCCATCATAGCAAAGTTGAGCAGAACACCCCAGGCCATCTGAAGCAGCAGCAATATGGATTCTCAAACATATCAACTCAGGATGGGAGTCCAGGGGAATCAAGGGAGAGAGAACCGCAGAACTCCAGGAAAGAGCAGCAGTCATTTCTGAGATGATCAGCCTGCAGATTAAATGCCTCTAAGTCACCTACCTGAATTTTGGGGAGCCAAAATGGTGGAGTGATTGGGAAATGTTCTACTCCTCCCCTTGTTGACCTTGAAAAACCCATAGAATATTTCCCCAGGAAAAATCCTGGAACAGTGGAATCAGTCAAAGGGGCAAATAGTATCTTAGCCCTTGAGGCTAGGAAAATCGCAAAGAGGGGGTACCTTTTGCTGTGGCTGAAGGGAATCAGTGCAGGACAATAATTGTCCCCAGACAGCTCCACATCAGTGAACCAGGAGGAGATCCTGAGCTCCAGGGGTGTAGAGTTTGACAATCTTCAACATCAGGGCCCCTGGAGTGCCTCAGCACCCCAGGGGAATAGGGAAGATACCAGTTCAAATAGGGTTCATCAACCACTGAAACTGCCTGTGCTCAAGAGAGGATACCTCTTGTGGCCAGACCACCCCTCCCTCACCCTTAACCCACCTAGCTCCAGGGCAACTCTGGAGAAAATCAGAAAGACTTCACCTGGTCTCTGCTTTGGCACATCAACCAGCTCGGTACCAGGTAAGCTACAACATTTTAGCTCGTAGCTGAAAGAACCAAAGGCTACAATACACAAAGCCTCAAGTTCTAAGAACAAGAACAGTGGGCCAGCCCCCTGTGCCCGAGAAGCAGAGATGCACTTTAAAAGCAAGGCAAAAGGAAATCATCATGAGCAAGGAGCAAACCAGAAAAGATAAGACCATGGAACCTTTCTATGGGGACAAGGGCCAAAACCTGGTCAGCATTGAGACTGGATTCTCATCTGAAACTTCAGAAAGGAATATAAACTGGTCTCAACCCCAAAGAGAATTCTTGGAAGAGCTCAAGAAGGATTTTAAAAGTCAAATTAGGGAAGTAGAAGAAAAACTGACAAATGATTTTTAAAATATGAAGAAAGAAATCAAAGAAGAATTTAAAAGGAAAATTGGACTAATGGAAAAGGAAGCACAAAACCTAAGGGGGAAATTGGACAAATGGAAGAGGAAGTACAAATACTACCTGGAGAAAATAATTCCTTAAAAGAAACAATTGGATAGATGGGAAAGGAGAGGCAAAAGTTAACTGAAGAAAACAACTTCATAAAAATTAGAATTGGGCAAGTAGAAGCTAATGACTCTATGAGACATCAAGAATCAGTGAAACAGAATGTAAAGAATGAAAAGATAGAAGAAAATATAAAATATCTAATTGGAAAAACAACTGACCTAGAAAATAAATTCAGGAGAGAAAAATCTAAGAATTATTAATCTACCAGAAAGCCATGATAAACAAAAAAAAAAGAGCCTGGACAATATTGTGCAAGAAATCATCAAGGAAAACTGCCCAGAAGTGCGAGACCCAGAGGGCAAAATAGTCATCAAAAGAATACACCATTCACCTCCTAAAAGGGATCCTAAAAGGAAAACAACAAGGAATATTGTAGCCAAATTCCAGAACTATCAAGTGAAGGAGAAAATACTGCAGGCAGCCAGAAATAAACGATTCAGATACTGAGAAGCTACAGTCACAATCACATAGGACCTTGCAGCTTCTACGTTGAAAGATCAAAGGGATTGGAATATGATATTACATAAGGCAAAGGAGCTAGGAAAATAACCAAAGATCAATTACTCAGCAAAGTTGAGCATGATATTTCAGGTAAGGAGATGGACATTCAGTGTAACAAGGGATTTACAGACCTTCCTGATGAGAAGGACAGAGCTCAACAGAAAATTCGATCTTCAACAGAAGTCCTAAGAGAGGCATAAAAAGATAAATGGAGGAAAAAAACTTGTTATTCAATATGGAGAACCTGTTTACATGCCTATAAAGGAAGATGATACCTGTTAATCTTTAGAATTGTACATTTATTATGATATGTAAAAGGAATATACATAGACAGAGGAGGAGTGGGCATAAAGTAAATGATATGATGATAAAAATGTGATTTAAGGGTGCAAAGGGATTGTAATGGGAGATGTGAAAAAGAAGAGACAGAAAAAGGTAAATTACATCACAGGAAGAGGCACAAAAATATATTACAGTAGAGGGAAAGATGGGGGGATGAACATTGTTTCAGATTTACTCTCATCTGATTTGGTTCAAGGAGGAAACAACAAACTTGGTTAAGTATAGAAATCTAATTAACTTTATAGGCAGTAGGGGGGAAAGGGGAAAGAAAAGGGAGGGAAGGATAAAAGTGAGAGAAGTAGTAAGGGAAAAGGAGAGTAAAAGGTAGCTGGGTTGAAAGAATGGAGGGGGGGGGCGGAGCCAAGATGGCGGAGTAGAAGGACGCACGTTTACAAGCTCCGAAACCAAAGCCCATGGAATTGGTGTAGAAAGAGTCCCCCATAGATTCTGGGTGAGTGCAAGGTGTGCAGAGGCAGAGTGGAGGAGATTTCCGTTCCAGGGAGCCCTGAGGACCCGTCCCCAGGGTCCGGCGCGCCCCGGAGAGTAAACCCGATGCCCAGCGCTGCCCTGGCCGAGGCCTCAGAGAAGTGGATCCGAGCAGGCTTCAGAGACGGAAGCTGAAGCAGCCTGGAAAGGCCCTCCGCCCACAGAAGCAGGTCAGTGAGAGAGGCCGGGCTGAAGGAGAGGGGAAGCGGGGCGTCTCCGTGACTCGGGCCCCCTCGGGAGGAAGCTGCGGCGGCAGAGACGGGGGCAGAAAGCGGCGGAGGCAGAGGTGTGGGCGGCGGCTGAGGCGGCAGCGGCTCGGGACTCAGGAATCCCCCAGCAGCAGGCAGGATCTTCATTACGGAAGATTCCTGCATAAAACCTGACGGAGCTGAGCCTGGGAGATGGCCCTGCCCCCGCCCCGCTCTGTTGCTGAAGGCTTCTGCTCGGGACCCCCAGGGGAGCTGAGATTGGGAGGCAGGCCCCCCACCCCGCCCCACCCGCTCCATTCCTGGGAGTCTCTGCATAAAGCCCCCCGAGGGATCAGTCTCGGAGGCAGCCCTGGCCCCACCCCAGCACCTGAACTAAAGCTCACTGATTGACAGCCGGCAGGAGGAAAGCCCATTTAAATCTCAGAGGCCAAGCACTAGCTGGGCGGATCCAGGCGGGGGTGGAAAGGAATCTCAGAAGTCAAGTAACTGGCTGGGAAAATGCCTAGAAAAGGGAAGAAAAATAAGACTTTAGAGAGTTTTTTCCAACAAATGCAAATGATCCCGACCTTCGGATCTGATGAAGATGAGGACGTATTCTTGCCATCAGGGAAAGACGTGGAGGGCGGGGCCTCAGTACCCCAGACACCCCAGGGGGGTGGTGGGTGGGCTCAGGCCCTGGAAGAGCTCAAAAAGGATTTTGAAAAGCAAGTTAGACAGGTGGAGGAAAAACTGAGAAGAGAAATGTCAGAGATGCAACAAAAGTATGAAAAACAGGTCAATACCTGGGTAAAGGAGACCCAAAAAAATGCTGAGGAAATTAACACCTTGAAAAATAGGCTCACCCAATTGGCAAAGGAGGTTCAAAAAGCCAACGAGGAGAAGAATGCTTTCAAAAGCAGAATGAGCCAAATGGAAAAAGAGGCTCAAAAGCTCACTGAATTTAATAGCTCTCTCAAAATTAGAATGGAACAGATGGAGTCTAATGACTTTACGAGAAACCAAGAAATCACCAAACAAAACCAAAAGAACGAAAAAATGGAAGAGAATGTGAAATATCTCATGGGAAAAACAACTGACCTGGAAAATAGATCCAGGAGAGACAATTTAAAAATTATGGGACTACCTGAAAGTCATGATCAAAAAAAGAGCCTAGACATCATCTTCCATGAAATTATCAAGGAAAACTGCCCTGACATTCTAGAACCAGAGGGCAAAATAAGTATTGAAAGAATCCATCGATCACCACCTGAAAGAGATCCAAAAAGAGAAACTCCTAGGAACATTGTGGCCAAATTCCAGAACTCTCAGCTCAAGGAAAAAATCTTACAAGCAGCTAGAAAGAAACAATTCCAGTACTGTGGAAATACAATCAGGATAACCCAAGATCTAGCAGCTTCTACATTAAGGGATCGAAGGGCGTGGAATAGGATATTCCAGAAGGCAAAGGAACTAGGACTCAAACCAAGAATCACCTACCCAGCTAAGCTGAGTATAATACTTCAAGGGAAAATATGGTCTTTCAATGAAACAGAGGACTTTCAATCATTCTTGATGAAAAAACCAGAGCTGAAAAGAAAATTTGACTTTCAAACACAAGAATGAGAAGAAGCATGAAAAAGTAAACAGCAAAGAGAAGTCTTAAGGGACTTACCATGAGTGAACTGTTTACATTCCTACATGGAAAGACAATATTTGTAACTCTTAAAACTTTTCCGTATCTGGGTAGTTGGTGGGACCACACATACACATGTACACGCATGCACACACATACACACATGCACACACATACAGAGATAGAGAGCACAGATTGAACTGAATAGGATGGGACCATACCTTAAAAGAAACTAGGGTAAATGGTGAGAGAGAAATGTAGGGGGAGGGAAAGGGAAGGGGGTAACTATATGTCATTTAAAAGGGAGGTAGTTTTTCTTAGTGGAGGGAAAAAGAGGAGAGCTGAGAAAAAAACAAAAACAAAAACAAAAACAAGAAGTTTACCCTCATCACATTTGACTAAACGAAGGAGTGAAATGCACACTCATTTTGGTATGAAAACCTATCTTACAGTATAAGAAAGTGGGGAGAAAGAGATATTGCAAGGGGGGGGATGATGGAAGGGAGGGCAAAGGGAGGAGGGAGCAATTTGAAGTCAACACTTGGGGAGGGACAGGATCAAAAGACAGAAGAGAAACAATGAGGGGCAGGTTAGGAGGGATGGTAATCCAGTTAGTCTTACACAACACGACTATCAGGGAGGTCATTGGCAAAACTACACAGATATGGCCTATATTGAATTGCCTGCCTTCCCAAAGGGAATGGGTGGGGAGGGAGGGATGAGGAGAATTTGGAACTCAAAGTTTTAGGAACAACTGTTTAGTATTGTTGTTGCAACTAGGAAAGAAGACATACAGTTAAGGAGGAATAGAAAGTCATCTGGCCCTACAGGAGAAAAGAGAAGATGGAGACAAGAGAAGGGAGAGATGACAGAAGAGAGGGCAGATTGGAGATAGGGAAAATTAGATTGCTTGGGGTATTGGGGTGGGGGGAGGGGATAAAAGGGGAGAAAATTTGGAACCCAAAAATTTGTGAAAATGAATGTAAAAAATTTAAATAAATAAATTAATTAAAATTAAAAAAAAAAAGAAAGAATGGAGGGAAGATTGAAGAAGGTGGTGGTAAGTTATAATTCTATTGTGGAGGGGAAGGGAGAACTAAAAGCATACATGCAGGGAAAGAGGGTGGAGGAAAGACACAGTAATCATAACTGTAAATGTGAATGTGATAAGCTCTCCCATAAAACAAAGATGGATAACAGAAAGGATTAAAAACCATAATTCCTCAATATGCTGTTTACAAGAAACTCATTTGAAATGGAGGGATACACACAGGGTAAAGGTAAAAGGTTGGAGCAGAATATATTGTGCTTCAGTTGATGTAAAAAAAAAAGCAGGGGTAGCAATACTAATCTCAGACAAAGCAAAAGCAGAAATAGATCTAATCAAAAGAGAGAAGGAAGGAAACTAGATCTTGTTACAAGGTACCATAGACAGTAAGGCAATATCATTACTAAACTATGCTTCAAGTGGTTTCCCATTCAAATTCTTAGAGGCGAAGTTAAGGGAGTTACAGGAAGAAGTAGACAGCAAAACTATACTAGGGGGGACCTCAACTTCCCCCTTTCTGAACTTGATAAATATAATCTCAAAATAAACAAGAAAGAAGTTAAAGAGGTGAATAAAACTGTGGATAAGGTAGATATGATAGATCTCTGGAGAAAACTGAATGAGAATAGAAAGAAACATACTTTTTTCTCAACAGTATATGGCACATATACAAAAACTGAGCATGTACTAGGGCATAAAACCTCACAATCCAGTACAGAAAAACAGAGATAGTCAGTGCATCCTTCTCGGATTATAATGCAATAAAAATTATATGTAATAAAAGCCCATAGAAAGATAAACCAAAAATTAATTAGAAACTAAATAATGTAATCCTAAAGAATGAGTGAGTTAAACAACAAATCATAGAAACAATCAACAACAAGAGAATGACAATAATGAGATAACCTACCAAATTTTATGGCATACTTCAAAAGCAATTCTTAGGGGAAGTTTTAATATCTTTGAATACCTACATGAATAAAGAATTGGGTATGCTGATGAAAAAGCTGGAAAAAGAATAAATTGAATATCCTCAAGTAAATACCAAATTAGAAACACTGAAAACCAAAAGAGAGATTAATAAAATTGAAATTAAAAATCTATTAAACAAATAAATAAGACTAAAAGTTGATTTTATGAAAAAAAATTAAAATTGATAAACCTCTGGCCAATTTGATTTAAAAAAGAAGAAAACCAAATTACCAATATCAAAAATGAAAAGGGTGAACTCATCTCCAATGAGGAGGAAATTAAAACAATAATTACTTTGCCCAACTGTCTGCACATAAATTTGATGATATAAATGAGATGGATGGATATTTAAAAAAATATAAATTGCTGACATTAACAGAATAGGGAGTTGAATACTTAAATAACCCCATCTCAGAAAAAGATATTGAACAAGCCATCAATGGACTCCATGAGAAAAAATCTCCAGGGCCAGATGGATTTACAGGTGAATTCTATCAAACATTTAAAGAACAGTTAATGCAATATTATATAGATTATTGTATAACACAATTGTAAAATCACTATTGATTAGAGAGATGGAAATCAAAATTTGGGAAGAAGGACGCCTCCCAAATTCTTTTTGATACCTAAACCAGGAAAAGCTGAAACAGAGAAAGAAAATTATAGGCCAATTTCTTTAATGAATATAGATGCAAAAATCTCAAATAAGATATTAGCAAAAAGAATACAACAACTTATCATGAGAATAATACATTATGATCAGGTAGGATTTATGCCAAGAGTGCAGGACTGGTTCAATATTAGGACAACTATCAGTATTATTGATCACATCAACAACAAAACTAACAGAAACCACATGATTATCTCAATAGATGCAGAAAAAGTTTTTGATAAAATACAACACCCATTCCTATTGAAAACACTGGGTGCATAAGAATAAATGGAACTTTCCATAAAATAATAAGCAATATCTACCCAAAACCATCAGCAAGCATTATATGCAATGGGGATAAGCTAGATGCGTTTCCAATAAGATCAGGGGTGACACAAGGATGTCCTTTATCACCACTGTTATTCAATGTGATACTAGAAATGTTAGCTTTATCAATGAGAAGAAAAAGAAATTGAAGGAATTAGAATAGGCAAAGAAGAAACTAAGTTATCACTCTTTGCAGATGATATGGTGATATACTTAGAGAATCCCAGAGAATCAAGTAAAAATTTACTTGAAATAATAAATAACTTTGGCAAAGTTGCAGGTTACAAAATAAACTCAGATAAATCATCTACATTTCTATATGTTACTAACAAAACCCAACAGCAAGAGATAGAAAGAGAAATACCATTTAAAGCTAGGGTAGACCCTATAAAATATGTGGAAGTATCCCTGAAAAACAAACCCTGGGACCATATGAACATAATTACAAAAGATTCTTCGCACAAATAAAGTCAGATCTAAGTAAGTGGAAAAACATCAGTTGCTCATGGGTAGGCCGAGTTAATATAATAAAAATGACAATTCTGTCTAAATTAGTATACTTATTCACTGCCATACCAATCAAACTAACAGAATTACTTTCTAGAGCTAGAAAAAATGATATCAAAATTTATCTGGAAGAACAAAAGATCCAGAGTATTAAGGGAACTAATGAAAAGAAATGCTAGGGAAGGTAGACTAGCCCTCCTAGATCTCAAATTGAAAGCAGCAATTATCAAAACCACTAGGTACTAAGAAATAGAGAGGTAGACCAGTGAAATAGGTTAGGTACTCAAGACACAGTAGTCAATGAATATAGCAATGTAATGTTTGATAAACCCAAGGACCTCAGCTTCTGGGATAAGAACTCACTGTTTGACAAAAATTGTTGGAAAAACTGGATAATAATGTGGTAGAACCTGGTCATAGACCAATGCTGACACTGTACACAAGAATAAAGTCCAAATGGATACATGATCTAGATATAAAGACTGATACTATAAACAAATTAGGGGAGCAAGGAATAGTGTATTTTTCAGATTTATGGAGAATGTAGAAATTTTTGACCAAACAAGAGATAGAGAACATTATGAAGTACAAAATGGATAATTCTGATTACATTAAACTGAAAAGTTTTTGCACAAACAAACCCAATGCAAACAAGATTAGCAGGGAAGCAGAAGGCTGGGAAAGAATGTTTGCATCAATGTCTGTGATAAAGGACTAATTTCAAAAATATATAGGGAACTGAGACAAATGTACAAAAATACAAGTCATTCCCCAACTGATAAATGGTCAAAGGAAATGAATAGGCAGTTTTCAGAGGAAGAAATTAAAGCTATTTATCGTCATATGAAAAAGTGCTCTAAATCACTATTGACTAGAGAGATGCAAATTAAAACAGCTCTGAGGTACCACATCACATTTATCAGATTGGCAAATATGAAAGAAAGGAAAATGATAAATGTTGAAGATGTGGGAGAGTTCAAACACTAATTCATTGTTGGTGGAGCTGTGAGCTGACCCAACCATTCTGGAGAGTAATTTGAAACTATGCCCAAAGGGCCTCAAAAATGCACATACCCTTTCACCCAGCAATATCACTTCTAGGACTGTATCCACAAGAGATCATAAAAATGGGAAAGGGTTCCAACATGTACAAAAATATTTATAGCAGCTCTCTTTGTGGTGGCCAAGAACTGGAAATCAAGAAGATGCCATCAGTTGGGGAATGGCTGAACAAGTTGTGGTGTATGAATGTAATGGAATACTAGTGGCTATAAGAAATGATGAACAAGAACACGACGCTGAGTGAAAGCCACAGAACCAGGAACACTTTGTACACAGCAACAACCACAGTGTGTGAGGAATTCTTCTGGTAGACTTCACAGCAATGCAAGGACCTAAAAAATTCCCAATCGACTCTTGAGGCAAAAAGCCTTCCACATCCAGAGAAAGAACTATGGAATTGGATTGCAGAATGAAGCAGATCATTTTCTCTTCTGTTATGTTTTGTTTTGTTTTATGGCTTCTTCCATTCATTTTAATTCTTCTATGCAACATGATTAAGGTGAAAATGTATTAAAAGGAACTTATGTGTGGATAAGATTGAATGCTATCTGGGGAGGAATTGAGGAGGTAGAGAGGAAAGAGTGCGAGGGAGGGGAAAATATCTAAGATACATGAAAGTGATTGTAGAAAACTGAAAACAAATAAAATAATTTTTAAAAATAAAAAAAATTAAAAGCTTCTCAAGTACAGGATTTCATTTTTGGCTATCTCCAGAACTTAACACACAATGCTTCATACGTAATAGGTACTTAAGAAATGTGAAATAGGACAACTATGTGGGGCAGTGAATAATGTGCCGGGACTGAAGTCGGAAAGACTCATCTTTGTGAGTTCAAATATGGCCTTACTAGTTGTGTGACACTAGGCAAGTCACTGTTTGCTTCAGTTTCTCACCTGGAATCACAAACCACTCCAGTATCTTTGCCAAGAAAACCCCAAAGGGGATCATGAAGAGTCAAATGTGACTAAAACAACTGAACAACAGCAAACAAAATGTAGAATGGATAAAAAAAATTCTTTAAAAAAAATCAACCTGGAAGCAGGTAGCAGGTAGTAGACTATTAGCATACAGATTACTAGTAGTTGCTATAATAACTAATTATCATATCAACTAGTGTATCAACTAATCTGGATAAAAGATTTGATTATTATATTACTTATTATATTATTACTGAGACTAGGGGCCTGAGAGAAATGGTTTGGGTTGGTAAGTTATGATATGTATATGTGATGGACAATAAGAAAAGAGCTGGAGCTTAGAGCTTGGAGCTTGGAGGACATAGGACAGGTCTAGATGGGTGTGCCAAAAATGGCCCTGAATTAAGAGAATAGAGGGAAGGGGAGAGAGGAAGGGGGATGGGGACTACCTGAAGCAAATATTAAAGGATACTGAGAGATAACTTTTCCTATTTTGTTATTGTCAAAATTTGTCAAAAATGTTATTTGAGGTCCTCTGTAAAGGAAATTGTCAATCATGAAGTAGTTAGGTGCAGAGGATAGGGCACTGGACTTAGAGTCAGGAGGACCAGTGTTCAAATCCTGTGCCAGACATTTACTAGCCATGTGTGATGTTACAAAAGTCCCTCAACCTCTCTATACTTTTCATATATTTTCTCTATTTCTCTTATATATTCTCATCTGTAGAATGAATAGGTTGAAGTAGATGGCCTCAGAACTTTTCCAGCTCTAGAGCTCTATGATCCTAGAAGCAGCACAGATATAAAAAATGGCATACTGTGAAGGGTGGTACCATGGACAAAATATCATCTCTGAAGTTAGAAGACCTGGTTTGAATCCAGCCTTTAAAACTGTGAAACCTTGGAGAAATCTTTTAATCAACCTGGGTGTTCAGTTGTCTCTTCAGTTAAAAAAAAAAAAAGAGGCTTTGGGCTAAGTGACTTCTGAGGTCTCTGAGTTCCAGGTATCCATGCACCTTTCTAAATAGAGCTTTAATTCTTTTATGTTTTATCCCATGGCAAAGTCACCAGAGCTACATGGGCAAAGCCCCCCTTCTCTGTTCCTAACGGTGGTTTATATCTAAATGCAAAGAATGACTCAACCTCCACTGTAGCTATATGGTCAGCATAGCATAATCTGAGTGCTGAAAAGTCATGCTTAGAGATTCTGGGTCTGAAGTAGAAAGTACACATAGTCAGAAATGTTACAAGCATCATAGAATTTGCAGCATTTTAGAGTTGAAAAGGAAATAACTCATCTACCATCTTATCAAACCTATATCCCCCAAAAGAATCCACTTTTCTAATCATCATAACTAATGTTTATAAAGTACTGCATTATAAAGTCTGCAAACTGCTTTCCATATATTATCTCATTCAATTCTCACAACCACCGCAGGAAGGAAATTGTCGAATCAATACCTTTTTACTGATGAGAAAACAGCCTGAGAAAAGCTAAGCCCCTTGCCCAAGTATTGTGCATCACCACCCTGGTGGACCTGGAAAGGCTTGAGTTAACCTCACCATCCTTACATGATATAAGCTTAGGTTGAAGTCACACACCAGTTTGAATTAAATTTGCCTCCAGGTGGATTGAATATGAGATTGAATTAGAATATAAAGTCAGCTTGAAAGACTCTGGCAGAGACTCCAGAGAACTTCTTATTTTTTGCTTTTAGCCTACTTAACAGGAACTTTTACTGTCCTGACAAACTATCTGGAGCACTTATTTTACCTGGCAATATTTAAATGTTTTTATTAAAGAGAAGATCTTTTCAATCCCTTGGACAGCTAAGTGGCTGGAGTGGATAGCCCAAGTGGATAGAGGCCCAGATTGGAGTGATCAGGATCTGAGTTCAAATCCAGCCTCAGACACTTACTAGCTGTGTGACCCTAGGCAAGTCACTTAACCCTGTTTTCCTCAGTTCCTCATCTATAAAATGAGCTGGAGAAGAAAATAGCAAACCACTCCAGTGTCTTTGCCAAGAAAACCCCAAATGGGGTCACAAAGAGTCAGACATAACTAAAACAATTCAACAACATTCAAGCCCTCAGACTCTAAGAGTTTTATTTCACCAGAAGAAGCACAACAAGGACACCAGAGTCTCACAACAAGTAAATGTCAGGATTTAAACTCAGTCTTCCTGACTTTAAGGTTGTCATTCTACCCAAAGTAGCTTAGTACACGTGCAATTTTCCATTTCAATGCCTTTGAACTCACTGAGCCCCATGCCTAGAATGCACTCCTTCCTGACATGCTCCTCTTAGAATCTCTTGCTTTCTACAAGACTCAGTTTAAATGTCACCTCTTCTTGAGGCCACTCCTTATTATGGCTCTTCCACCCAGTTGTGCCTGGAGATGGGAAGAACAGAGTTCAAATTTTCCTCCAGAGAGGGGGCTTTGCTCTGAGTCTCAGTTTCCTCATTTGTAAAGTGGTCTCTGAAGTCCCTGCCAGCCCTACATCCATGACCATATGATCCTATGACCTGCTGGCTCTCTTCCAGCTCTCACATTCTATGATTCTATGGTTTTATCTTTGATTATCAGAAAGAGATAAAGGCTCAAGTCCCAAGAAATGAGGCTCTGCACCAATACTTTTGTTGTGGAGTTAAGAGTACAAATTTGATTAGTTTCCTAGTAAAGCACAATCGAGAAAGCAAACAAAGGCCTTTTCAGTGACAGGTAAATAGCATTACTGAGATTACTCTGAATACCATGTTTAATCTAATCAAGTCCAGTACCTTGGACAAAGGCAAAGATCACTAAGAGCCAATATGGCTCCATCAAGAAGAGGTCATGAAAGATTAACCTTATTTCCTTTTTTGATGAGATAATGAGACTCATTGATCAGAGTAATTATAGATATAGCATACTTAGATTTCAGCACAGCTACTGAAAATCTTTCATGTTATACTCCTAGATTATGTATAGGCAAGACCTCTAGACAAGAACTCAGTTGAATTACTCGAACCAAAGAGTAGTCATTAATGGGATGTATCTCTAGTGGAGTGCCCCTGAGATCTGTCCCTGTCCCTGTGAGCTCAAAATTTTTATCAGTGGTTGGAATGAAGGCAAAATAGAATACTGATCCAATTTGTAGCGGCAGCTAAGTGGCTCAGGGGATAGGGTGCTGGTTCTGGAGTCAGGAAGACTCATCTTCCTGAATTCAAATCCAGCCTTTGACATTTATTTGCTGTGTGACCCTGGACAAGTTATTTAACCTTGCTTGCCTCAGTTTCCTTATCTGTAAAATAATCTGGAGAAGGAAATGGCAAACCACTCCAGGATCTATGCCAAAAAAACCCCAAATGGGGTTACAAAGAGTTGGATGCAACTGAAATGACTAAACAACAACCAGTTTGTGAGTAACCACTTCAAGGAAAAGTTAGCATACTGTGTGATAGAGTCTGAATTCAAAAAGGTCTCAGTAGAATAGAATGATGGGCCAAATCGAGTAAGAAAATTTAATAGGGATCCATGTCAAGTTCTTCACAGGATTTCAGAGTCAACTCCACAAGTATTAGATATGGAAAATGGGGTCAGGTAACAGTTCTTGTGAAAAATTCAGTGGCCAGTAATATATACATATAATATGTGTATGTATATATACATACACATATTATCTATATGTTGTATATATAGATACACTAGCTACCCTAGTCCCTAGTGTCTGCAGGTCAGTTAGGTTATATTTTCACCATTTTACCCTTTCAACAGGGCTGTCCAGTAACCTTAAGGATTTAAGGGAGATCTGGGCTCTGTGCAAATGGTTCTAACCACCACTAACAGTTTTTTCCAACTGGAGAAGGGTTTCCAGTACCTGAGTTCCATTAGCCACTCACAGTCAGATTCACTTTTATGAGGAAATATTTACTCAAGGGTATAATCACAAATATGATAACTTACTTCCCCAACACATAGGAGACATAATCCTCCTCTACTTTATACTACTTCAGCCTCTGGGGAGAGAAAGGGGATTATGTTCATTGGCTTGGTTCCCATAGAGCACATAGTCCCAGTTCCAAATCCAAAACTCCCTTCGGACTCAAGTTCCAGGTACCCTGGCCTCTCTGGTTTCCATAACAGTCTGGCTGGCTCTAGTATCCTTCCTACAAACTTTGCTCCAAAGTCATCATGGTTAGAACTACAGATCACCTCTGGTACATGAGACTGAGGACTAATACCACAAAACAGAAACAAACACCCTCAGACCCATTTCTTGGAGCCAGGGGCAAACAAGAGGAGCAGAGGAAGGAAAGTCCTTTCTCTCTCATTGGTTCAGTTCTTTAGCATCTTAACTGTGGGTGAAAAGGGATCTTCACCCTACAGGTGCAGCAGATGAGAGTGACCAAAAAATTAGAATCATGAGAGTATGGTGGAAAGAGTGAGGAGGCAGCTCAGTTTACCAGTTTTAAAGAGGTAGACAGCTAATCCATCCATCTGGTAAGGAATGCAGCAAGCTCCATGTTAGGCAATCTAGAAATGCTCCAAAGACCCCTCCAAAGTGTCTCCATGTTACATATTTCATGCCCAGACCAGCCCAGGTGACATGTATATCCTCATGTATACTTATTGTCTTCCCCACCTTTGTCTTTGCATCTGGTGCTTAGCACAAGGACCTGGTTTTCACTGCTTATAAAATGCCTGCTGATTGATTTGACCTAGCAATCAAAAGAAAAAAAAGGTCTAATACTACACTAAGCTGTATTCAAAGAGCAATTACACTGAAAAACAATGAAGAAATAGTTCTACTATGCCTTGGTCAGACCATGTCTGCCATATTATGTTTGGTTCTGGGCTCCACATGTTAGGAAAGACATAGATTAACCTGAAAGACATAGATTAACCTGAAAGTACACTTCAGAAATATTAAACACTCTGTGCCAGGAATTCTGCTAAGTACTGGAAGTATAAATACATGCAAAATTAAAGAGAATTTTTGCCTTCAGAGTTTATATTCTAATGAGGGAAAACAACACATAAAAGAAAACCAAAAAGTGTAGGGGATAATAATAGTGGTAGTAGTAGTAGTAACAGTAGTAACAATAACAAACATTTATGTCATGCTTTAAGGTTTGCAAAGTGCTTTAAAATATTTTCTTATTTTAATCTCACACCAATCCTATGAAGCAGTTACTATTATTATTCACAGTTTGCAGATGAGGAAACGGAGGTAGGCAGAGTTTAAGTGATTAAGATCTTGACTTAGTACCAAGTACATCATAATGACTGAAGCTACCCCAAAGTGCAAGGGACCACCTTAGTTGATAATGGGCTCCCCATAACTGAGGGCTTAAAACAAATACTGAACAACCACTTGCTAATGATGCTTTAGAAAGCATCTTATTTCATCTCCCTTCCATAGCTAAAACTCTGTAATTCTATTTTCTCAGATACAATAAAACAGCCTATGCAAGCTGTACTGGTGAGGAGCAGAGGGTGAGGAAATGCCACCAAATTCAGCCTTAAGGCTATGCCATCTTGTGAAGATGGATTTACATAAATAGGGACAGAGGGCTGGTTTACAAAGCTGCAGAGCAGATTTTTGATTGATGCAGAGTCTGTCATGATGGTAGAGCACCTTTTGAAGGTGATTAATGGTCAACTTAATCCTTAGATGCTAATCTTTAGAGAACTTAACAGAATAAAGTTGTGGATTTGCAGACAGGAGATATGAGTTTCGCTTTGGTTCCATTATTATACCTTACCTATGTGGCTTTTGGGAAAATAACTTCTCTTTAGGCCTCAGTTTTGTCAACTGTAAAAAAGAGGTCAGATAAAATGACCTCTAAGGTCCCTTCTAGCTCAAAATCTATAATCCCATGAGATTCTGTTCCTTTGTAAAAATATTTTAGCTGCTGCCAAGACCAGCAAGACTCTGACCCATCCTGTCTTGTCACCTTTGCTAAAATCTAGTTGCAGCTTAAAACCAGCTCAGTCCTGACTCTATGATCAATCCTGGCACTCTCAATGAGTTCAGAAATGACTAGTGGCATCCAAAGATGAACTGGCAGTTGGCATTTCTGAGACTGTTCCATCAATTGGCATAATGAATACAGGTGCAGTGGAGAATAGCTAATGGTTTGTATTTAATTATGTAGGCAGTGACACAAGGCTTTGAGGATGATAAAGCATCAGCTGAGTGAAGGAGAACTGCCAAGGATCGTGGAACACACAGAATAACTTAGGGATGGACTCTTTAGCACATCGATTGACTAAAACTTCAGCCCAGGGATCACTATTCCTGGTCCCTGAACAGTGTCACTTTGTTTGGAAGAAACAGCCCAGATTTTACTTGGCAGAACATCATGAGAATAGTCAGATGTGAGTTCTCCAGAGGAAGGCACTGTGAGATGTATTACCCTATAATTTGTTCCCAATATAGACATTTTCTTTTTTAAGGATCAGTCAACTTCAATGGAAAGATAGATCCCACTGAGACAGGGTCAACAAATTCTCAGAGTTCTCTGCCCTTGGGGCCTATCTCTGTCTTGTCTTGCTTCCTAGAACTGCCAAGAATCCCTATTATTCAGCATCCATTAATTCATTCTGATTTCCTTAATTGTGAGTTTATTTCTGATTAACTACCCACTATTCTCTACCTCTATTCATCCATACAGTTACTCATTCAATGAACATTGATTAAGCACCTATTGCATGCACTATCTATGTGCTGAGAAAGAAGTTCAGAGGAGAAACAGTCTCGACCCTCATGGAATTTAGTCTAGTAAAAGGATAATGCACAAATTCAGAGAGCTAAAATATGGATTACAAGTGTGCAAATGAGAAAAGAACTTGACACATATCTATACTATGTAGAATTTATTAGATATCTATATGTGCATACAAATATGAATATTTTCTTGTCAATCTTTATAAAAACCAAAGAAAAAAAGCAGAAAATGTGAAACAAAGCTAATTTTTGACATGTTGCTCTCACTTTGATTCTTATTCATTGCAAGACAGTCTCTCTCACACAATTATTCTAAGCCCTACATGTTTTACTTAGTTCTGTAAAGGGGATCAAAGCATCTCTGCTTCATTCAGTTTTTACTCAGTTCATATTTCCATAGTTACATGGATGGGGCTTGTTTTCAAAATGACATCCTGCCTAACTGAAATTGATTAGAAATCTTGGGATCTATGTAAATCTCTTTCTTGATTCTTCTGGAAGCCAGGTGTTAAGAAAAAAAGATGTGGCAATAAGAAATTCTAGAAAAAAGACACAGAACTTCTAATAGGAACTGGAGTCAAGAAATTCAACTTTATATTACCAAGTTAGCTAGAATTAGTTACTAGTTTGGGCTATTTTTTAGAGGCTGGTAGAAAGATAAGGAAAGGGGATTTTATTCAAGAATCTTATGGATGTTCAGCAAGTTTTTGTGAAAACCTAGTGTTTCTGAATTAAGGAACAAATCAAAATTCTTTTACCCATCAGAGATGGTGTGAGCTTTATTGACCAAAATATAAGTGTAAAGTGGGAATTCAAAATGAAAGGAATTAAAGTAGTATAGTAGAAAAGGGCAATGGAGGACTAATAGAACCCTGGAGTTCTACTATTTCTCTAGGGAAATAATTGTGTGACCTCAAACAAGCCTTTACTTTTTCTTTTATTTATTTTTTAGGAACTAGTTAGGATTAAATGACTCTCCCAGGATCACACAGCTTGCAAGTGTCTGAGTCTGGATTTGAACTCAGTTGCTCCCGACTCCAGGCTGGATGCTCTATCCACTGAGCTGTCCCAAGAACATCTTTCTAAGTCTAAGTCTCTGCAACTGCAAAATGCCTTAGCCCCTTCCCTCAAGAAGCTCAAACTTCAATAGGGAAAATTGTTACATGTACACAAACAAGTGATATAAGGTAAAATGTGATAAAGAAGGACAGACCTAATGTGCTTTAAGAAAACTCAAAGAGAGAGTGGTCATTCATTCAAACAGTAAATATTTTTTGAGTACCTAAAACACGTGAGGGCTATGAGAAATAAGAAAATTAATTTCCTTTGTCTTCTAGAAGCTTATGGTTTCTGTGCCTCAGTTTCCTCAGCTGTAAAATAAGTACCTGTTCTACCTCTATAATAATAATAGTTAGCATTTATACAATTTTTTTTAAGATTTTCAAAATGTTTTTGCAAATATCATCTCTTTTTACAATCACAAAACCCCTGGGAGGTATAATTATCCCTACTATACAGATAAGTAAGTGAGGCAGGCAGAAGTTAAATGACTTGCCCATGGGCACACCACTAGTAAGTGTCTGAATCTGGATTTGAGCTCTAGGCTTCCTGAACTCAAGGCTTCCTGTTTGAACTCAAGCACTCTATCCACCCTGTCTCTCTCATATGATTATTGCTCAGAAAAAGCTTTGTAAAGCACTACACAGTGGTTAGTTCTTATTACACTATTCTCAAGGTTTCATGGTGATGTCAATGACTCTAGTCTAGGGTATACTCTCCATCTGACTGCACCCTGCATACAAAACTTACGTTCTAGGTCATGTGTAATAGGAAAGGAAGAAGGCTGAAATTGAAAAGAAAGAAAGGAAAGTTTCTTACGTAGGACCTAGTAAGAATGAAGGTTTTACTGAGGGATGTAATTTACTATGACATTAATGAGAGCTATTCAGCTGATTTATTTATTCTTTTCCTCCCAGGTCCTATATCTAGGGGAGAAAAAGAAGCTGGAGGTAGAGAGGAAAGGGACCTCCTTTTCTCTCATGCCCAGGAAATGCAGCTTTCCTTTCACAAAAGGGGAAGAAATAAACTCACCATTTTGTAAAGAATTTTGAGAGTCTACATTGGAACCATGGGTAGAGGGAAGGGTCAAATGTGGGAACTGGACATGATTTCATCTTCTCTACCAAAGTAGACTGGAACTTTCTCTGCACCTTATACTCTCAGACAAGCTGTTTGAGACAATGAGAGGTTAAATGCCTTGCCTAGGTCCACACAGTCGGTATGTGTCAAAGGTAAGTTTGAACCCAAGTCAGCTCACTTCAGAGACTGGCTCTCCATGCATTTTTTTGGACATAATGAGTGTACAAAATATATCAGAAATCCTTTATATAGGTCCTAGAGTTGCAATTTAGGTGATTAGAAATAAAATAGATGACATTATCCCTGGTACATCAGCAGATGGAAACAATCTGTGTGGCTTTTGTCAGCACAACCCAAGAATAGCAGAATGACACTGAAGAAGGCCTAGATAGGGACTGTGAAAATGAACAAGGGATAAGATCGCTGCCGTATGAGTATAAATGAAAGTACCAAGACTTCCAATGAGGGAAGAAGCTTGAGAAGGTAATATGATCAAAATATAATTATTCATTCAATAACATTTATTAAGTGTCTGCTGTTTACAAAGCACTTTGCTAGGTACTGAAGGAGACACAAAATTTAGGTAGAATTGGATGCCTATCCCCATGAAGCTTACCACCAACCAGGGGGCCAAGACACATAGCACAGAAGGAGTGTAAGGTCTTTCATGATAACTGCACTAAAAAAAAAACAAAACTGCCATATAAATCCAAAGGGAGAAATCACCACCGAGAATGGAAAACATGGAATTTGCATATAATTTTAAAGGATGCAACAGGTAAAAAGAGAAAGGGAATTGTAGTCATAGAGAATACTATGAGCAAAGATAAAAAGTCAGAAAGCATAGAGAGTTGTGGGGAGGGGTCAAAGAGCAGTCCAGTTTGATTTGAGTGGCACGAGATTGTCAAGAGTCATGAATGCTAAACAAAGGCTTTACTTTATCAGCAAAAGGGAGCCAGTGAAAATTTTTGAGAAGAGAAGCATCATGACCAGATCAGTAGAGAAGTAAATGGTGTGAAGGATGGATTAGAGGAGAAAAGCTTATAGGCAAAGAAACCTCATTGGAGGTTGTCACCTTAGTGGAGGCTGTCACTCATTGGAGTCCAAGTCAGGTTGTCATTAAGTCCTGTATAATGAGAATCAAGAGAGGAGGACAGATGCTGGAGAGGGCTGAAGCCAGCTCCAACAATCTTGAAAAACAGATTGTTAAATTTTCAGTGTGAGCATTTACACCTCAGAAATTGGCTAATACTACAAATCAGAGCTTGATTTATTATTTTGTTTACTATCTAGACTTAAGAAAGTTACTAATGCAGAATAAAGTTAAAGGTGCGTCATGCATACTTTTTTTTGGAAAGCCAGTTGTTAAATATTTATCACACATCACTGGATAAGTGTGAGTTATTGCATAATAGTGGAGTAATTGTCATATCAGGGGAATTCTATTAATCAGTTAATGTAGATTTTGGCAAAAGGATTTGACAAAATCCCTCATGCTACCTTGGTGGACAAGATAGAAGATGAACGACATGATAAATTAGGTTTGGAATTGACTAGATGATTGGACTCAAAGAACAGGTGTCAGATATATGCAGATAGATAGATAGATAGATAGATAGATAGATAGATAGACAGACAGATGATGGGTGGATGGATAGGTAGACAGATGATGCATATATAGCAGATAGATAAGTAGAGTGAGTCAGTAAGCTTTTATTAAGCTTTTTTTATGTGGAGAGAAAAAATACAAACAAGTAAGCTAGTCTCTCCCCTCAAGAAGAACACATAAAGGGGAACTGGAAAGGGTAGGAATGGTGTGGAGTAGTGTGGAAAGCGTTGTGGAGGCCTGGACCCTAGCAAAATAATTCACAAGCTGATATATCAGACCGAGGGGTGGAGTCCAAGTTATCAGTGTGGAGGAGGTCAATGTGATGCTGAGTAGAAGTATCCTGGTGAAACGACTTCTTATAATTAGTGGCTCAAAGTTTATCACTAATATCTCATAATTAGTGACTTGACTGCAATAAGGTGGAATATTTATAGTCAGTCACTAGGATTTATTCCTTTCCTATGTTTTGTTCAATATTTTTTAGCAATTACTTGAATTAAGGTATAGATGGCATGGTTATAAAATTTGCAGATAGTATATGTTGGATGGTAGAGTCAAGAGCCAAAAAGTTCTCAACAGAGTAGAAAGAGACACTGGATCTAGCATGAAATCAATCAATCTATCCCTCAATCAACAAGTATTTATTAAATGCTTATTATGTGTACTATGCTCAGCACTGGGAATAGAAAGAAAGGCAAAAAAACATGGCCCCAGTTTTTGAGGAATTTACATCCTGATCAGTAAGGCAGCACATACACATTCAGGTGTGGACAAAATACAAGGTAATCTTAGAGAGGAAGACACTTGCAGCTGAGGGGACAAGGAAAGGTTTCCTGCAGGAGATGATGTGCATGGAATCTTAGAGTAAGGAAACCAGACATTCCGAGAAGTGGGGGTGATGAGGGGAGAGCACTGAAGGCAGGAGAGATAGGAAGTGGGAAGAAGGCAAAGAACAGAGATGGAGGGTCATCTGTTCCAGTGAGACTGAACCCTAGAACATGTGGAGGGAAGTCAAGTACAGAAAAGCTTTCATTTGATCTAAGATATATTGGGAAAGCCCTGGGGTTCACTGATTTGGAGGTAGGGAGGTAGGAAGCAGTGTACCTGACAGGACTGTTGCTGTTCAGTCATGTCTACCTCTTTATGACCTCCGTTTGAGGTTTTCTTGGCAGGGATACTAGAGTGGTTTGAAATTTCCTTCTCCAGATCATTTTACAGATGAGGAAACTGAGGCAAACATGGTTAAGTGACTTGCCCAGGTTCACACAGCTAGTGAGTGTCTGAGATCAGATTTGAACTCAAGTTTTCTTGACTCCAGGCCCAGTGTTCTGTTCACTGAGCCATCTAGCTTCCCCAAGCCACCTGACACAGTCAGACATGTGCTTTTAGAAAATCACTTAACAACTGTGAGGAAGATCAATCGGAGTGGGAAGAGAATTGAACCAGGGAGACCAATGAAAGATAAATCTAAAGTCTTATATTGGAGTTCAAAAAAATCAATCTCCCAAGTAAGATGGAAAATGAATTACTAGATAATAGTAGCCTGTGAGTTAACAATTGAACATCATAGTTAAATCAACTAGCATTGTGCAGTGCTGGAAGCATGATGTCAACAACACAGGAGGTGATAACCTCACTGTCCTCAGCCTTGTTCTGTCCACATCTACAGCATTGTGTTCTGTTCTGGACACCACATTGTAGGAAGGAAATTGACAAATTGGATGGCGCACACAGCGGTGAGGGACTTCATGATCATGCCATTTAAGGAACAATGAAAGGAAGTGGGGATGTTTAGCCTGGAGGACATGATAGCCATAGCCAATTATTTGAAGGACTGTCACATGAAAGAAGGGTTAGGTTGCTTCTGTTTGGCCACAGAGGGCAAATTAGGGACAGTGAATGGAACTCACAAAGAAATATACTTAGATTTGGCTTAAGGAAAAAAATTCCTAACAATTAACACTAACCACATGGAGTGAATAAGTATGGAACCACCCAGTGAAGCCCATTCCTCCTTCCATTGTTACATGAACAATTCATACCAACATACATGAAAGAGCCATTCATATTTATCCTCCTCATTTTCAGCTCTTAGCTTCCCCATTTCCCTTTAAGTCTCAGCTAAAATCCTATCTTCTATAGGAAACCTTTCCCATCCCCTCTTAATTCTCGTGACTTCCCTCTTCATATTTTTTTAATTTCCCATTTATCTTGCATGCAGCTTGTTTGTATGTATGTTTGCCTGTTGTTCCTCCCATTAGATAATGAGCTCTTTGAGGGCCTCCTTTTGTATCCCTATCCCTAAGGCATAGTGCCTGGCAAGCAGTAGGTACTTAATAAAGGCTTACTGAGTGACTGACTGATAAGATACAAAGACACCTTCTTACAAATAATTTTGTGCAGTTTTAACTAGAGTGGAGTGTCTAGGGATTTGCCTCAAGGTACTAAAATTTAGTAGGTGGCAGCTAGGTGGAAAAGTGGATAGAGAACTGGGTCTGGAGTTAGGAAAACTCATCTTTCTACCCTGGGCAATTCACTTAACCCTGTTTGCCTTAATTTCCTCATCTGTGAAATGAGCTGGAGAAGGAAATGGCAAATTACTCCAGTACCGTTGCCCAGAAAACCTAAATGGGGTCACAAAGAGTCACACATGACTGAAAATGACTGAACAACTGAAATTTAGAGGGCAACAAAATTTAACATCTGTATTCCTTCAGCGATTTAAAAAGAAAAAGGAAATCATACTACTTAATTTCCCCTCATGATCAAATTAATTTGCCTTTATTAATCCTTGTGTTATTTTTACATCAAAAATTACAAAAGAAATTTGAAAACACATGCTATATTTCCTTCCCCAGGTACCTTCCATGCCACTTGTCCTAGGAGATAAGATTACTAAGTATTGTTCTGATATTTTACTCCTCATGTCCATAACATAGAGTTCTAGAATGGAGGTATGCAACATGTGGTTCACCAGCCTTTCCCAAACCAAACTGAAATATTTAACAAAATAAATAAAAATAGAATAAAGCATAGATAACATTATATTTTAAAACTAACATAATACATGACCCACAGGGATTGGTACACTCTGTTTCTATTTAAGTTTGACACCATTGTTCCAGACTCCCTTGAAAGTATGGCTGACACAGCCTTTGAAAGTTGAAAAAAGCTGACATGCTGAAAAATGGTCTCTGGGAATGTTATAATCAAGAAGTGTTGCTGATGGAGCATTTATTCTCTCTCCCACCTTCATTCCAAATTAGTTGCAAAGGGCCAGGCTCTCAATTTCCCATGACATTAATGGAAGCTTAGCGGCTCCACAGTAGACAATATGTAGCTTAGAGGGAGCGCTGGTCTAAATCTCTCTTCTCCAACACATCACCTATCCACATTCTCTGACTTGTGTGTTTAAATGAGAAGAGATGGCCTGGAGATCCTGAAAGAAAATAATGGTTCTATATCTATCTGTTCAGTCTAAAAATGAGGGGATAGAGGTGGAAAAGTAATGTGATTTGTATTAGAAATTAGGAAGTAGGATGATTTGCCCCTAATACAGATATAGCCTAATTACCTGGAAGGTAATGTGCCATTGTAATGTGCCATTGTAAAAATGTCTCAGGCTTGGCAGTCAAAAGACCTGGGTAAGTTCTGATTCTAGTTCTGATAATAAACATGTTCACCTCTTTGAGCCTGTAAAATGACAGGGTTGGGAAAGATCTTTAAATTCCCTTCCAGCTCTGGGATTCTATGTTGGTTTTTTTTAAAGCAGTGAGATATTTTTAAAAATTCCTTTAACCCCTTTTAAACTAAAGTCCTGAAAATAATTTTCAAAAAATCAGGTCCAGAGAAATTCTTTTTAGGTCACAAACTTTGCATGGGCCACAAACCCATTTACTAACCACTAACCTTTCCTCTGTTAGCCATCAGTGTCCCCTCTGTGGACCCCTCATATTTCTGCTTCTGACTTTCCACATTTCACCACTATACCTCAGCTGCCCCCTGCCATACTGGCCTGTTTTTACCATTGATGAGTTCCTTCTCTCTACGCTCTCCATTTGGACGATTTTTGAGATTCGCCAATCTTCTTTCCTTGCCTGGCTCTGCTTCAGAATTTCCAGGCTTTGATACTATTCCCCCCTTAGGCACCTTGCCCCTTCCCCCATTCCTCAATTGGAGAGTAAATTCCTTGATTGGAGGTACAGACTTTCTTTTTACTCAAATATTTGCTTTGTTAGCACTTAGCACAATGCCTGATAAATACTCACTGCCTATTGCCTTGCCAACCCATATACCTTAATGAAGAGGGCATAGGGATGGGCATGGGCATTTGCCTGCTTCAGAGATACCCAGTCTCCTATCAACATGAATTTCCATGCAAATGAGACCAAAAGAGAAAAAGAAATGGGAGACAGAATGGAATCAGTTTCTCTAGTCCTCTACTTGATTTTTCACTAGGAACCTGCTAAAATTTAATGGTGGGGAGATGGGGAGAAGGAGGATGGCAATGTTTCAGTTTTTCTTTTCTTAAAGCATACTAGCCCTCACTTCTAATCCAATTCTCTTTTCTTCCCTCACCCCACTTAAGTCTCTGCCTATGATCGGGTGGGTTTATTAATAGGATGGAAGTAAATCTTGTAACAAGTCAAAGGTTCTTAAAATCTTTCTGCAAGGCAGAAAAACACCAATGATAAACTAAGGAGAGACATATAAATAAGTACCCATCAAAAAACTAATGACTTTAAATGATGCAAACCCTTTCCAAAACTCATTCAGAAGAAAAAGTCTATACTCAGTCCACACAATACTCTGTACTCTGGTCTCCTTTGCTGTATGCCTTGATCTCCTTGAAAGTCAGCTCCCAACCAGGCTTGGAAAAATTGTTTAAACTGCTCAGAGTAGTCCAGCCCTATTGATAGTCTCCATTTATCTCCAGATGCACAAGGGAATCAGACATGATCTAAAAAACCATGAAGACCAATATGATGAGGACTAGGCATTTTCTCTGATCCTCACCACAAGTGATTCAACTTTTTTGTGGGACTACATTATAAAACAGGAAGGTGCATGGAAGTGGGAAGGGGAAGAGCATGATGTGTCCAGGTCAAATGGAGAGCTAGCAAAGAGGCAAAAATGATCCTGAGATCCCTCAGGAAAAGAAAAACCTGGATTACAGTGTGTGGAGTGTGGAAGAGGGATTGTAAAAGGGGGGAGGCCTTGTTTTAGTGGCGGGGCAGTGGTCCACTGATGAATGCTCCTATGGGTAAAGAGATTTGAGGGGAGTTCTGTGGAGATGGGGACCACGTGCTATGTGTTGTTTACAATGCTTGAAAAGATGTCCTGCGTTGGGACTGACAGGAATTGGAATTCCCGGGGACAGCTGACACTTGGGGGAGTAGGAAAGCATGGACTCAGGGAGAAGACTTTGAGGTAAATCAGGAAAGAAAGCTACCAAACAAAAAAAAAAACACCCCAAAAGTGAAAATGAATAAACAAGGGTCTGCATAATCAGGAATTTGGAGAGAGAGGGATTCTGTCATGGGATACTATCCTCTCTGAAAGAACTGACATTTTTCTGAAAGTCGTGCACAAGAGAAAAAGGGAATCTGAGGGCCAAGCTCTGTAAGGTAATGGTAGAAGTTTTAACCCTATAAGGAATGCAGAGAATAGAGAGGGACTAAATAAATATAGGAGTTATAAACCAGAGAATTAAGGACCTAGAGTAGACAGTAAAGGGAGGATAATGAAGTAAGTACAAGCACAAAAAAATGAAATTAAAAAAACTAATTAACATGGGTAGTTCAAGGAAAAGCATGTATTAAAGCACAAAGATATTACAAATATAAAAAGGTAGAAGTGGTAAACACATCCTTTACAAGCCATAATATACTAAAAATAGTCATTGTTTCAGGGACCACAAAAAACAGGCACAGACTAAATGGAGAACTAATATTAAATCCTAAATAATGCATGGGTCAAAAACCAAATCATAGAAACAATTAATAATTATGTGAAAGAAAATGATATATGATGATGGAATATATCTAATTTCCTGGAATTCAACTAAAGCATCATCAGGGGAAAAATCTTATTATATGCAGCTATGTGCTAACAAAACTGAGAATGCAAAAGAAACAAAGGAATACATTCAAAAATGTAAAATACTCAAACTGTGAGAAGACGAGATAGAAATCTTAAATAATCCCAGAAAAGGAAATTAAAGTAACTTTAAAAGAATACTGAAGAAAACACTCCTGATCCTGATGTATTCACTGGAGAATTTTATCAAACTTTTGAAGAAAAATTAGTACCCATACTTCACAAATTATTCTCAAAAAATAAAGAAAGAAAGCAGTCTATCAAAATCCTTTCCTGAAACAAATATGGTCCTAACACCTAAACCAGGGAAAGCTAAAACACAGAAGGAAAATTATAGGCCAATATCATTAACAAATAGTGACTCAGAAACTTTAAACAAAGTGCTTTCTATAGAAACAGACTGCAGCAAAAATTATCTAGGAAACCATTTATTATGATCAAGCAAGATTTATACTAGGGATGTAAAGATGGTTCAACATTAGGAAACCAATCCAGTTAATCATGTTAAAGATCAAATCATCCCAAACCATATTAATATCTCAACAGATGGAGAAAAAGTCTTTGACAAAGTACAAAACCAATTTATAATAAAAATGCAAAATATAGGCATAGGACTTTTTTAATATCATAAAAAGAACTTATCTAAAACCAAAAGTATCATATACAATGGGGATACATTAGAACCATTTTTAATAAATATTCAATAAATAAATATTTTAAGAAATATTTAATAAATAAATATTAATAAATATTAAATATAAATATTTAATAAATAAAAATTAAGAAAGGATGCCTACTCTCCCTTATTATTATTGTTTGCTATAGTTCTGAAAATGCTAGCAAAAATAAGACAGGAGAAAGAAATTAAAGTCATAAAGATAAGTAAAGAAGAGATAAAACTATCCCTATTTGCTAATGATATGATGGTATACTTGAAAAATTCTAGGGAATTGGCAAAGATACTCATTGAGTTAATTAATAGTTTCAATAAAGTTGCAGACTACAAAATAAACCTTTAAAAATCTACAGCATTTCAAGGTAATAATAAACAAAATCTAAGAAGCAAAAATGGAAAGAGAAATCCCATTCCAAATAACTACAAAATGCATGAAATAAGTATGAATTGATCTACCAAGACATTTTTTTAAACTGTCTAGATTCAATTATGATGTATTCTTTAAAGGAATAAAGGACAATTTAAAAAGCTGGAGGAATACAGTAATCATGGCTAGAATATGCCTATATCATAAAAATGAAAATGTTTCCAAAATTAATTTACACTTTCAATATTTTACCAAATTAAAAAAGAGATACTTTATAGAACTTAATAAAATAATGAAAAAGTTATTTGAAAAAAATTTAAAAAATCTAGAATATCAAAGGAAATTATAAAAAATGACAGGGATGAAGGGGAAATAGCACTTCCAGACCTCAAACAATATTATAAAGCAACAGTCATTAGAACCATCTGGCATTGGTTAAAAATATAGCTAGATCAATGAAATAGACTAGACAAGGGAAAATACAATGGAATGTAATAACCTAGTATTTGATTAAAGTGGAAAACATAAGTTACCTAGGGAAAAAAACTCATTTGATTTTTTTTAATCTGTTAGGAAACTGAAAAATGGTCTGGCAGATATTATTAATCTTAGGCCAACACCTTACATATACTAAATGAATGTTTGACTTTACTTTTGAAGATCATAGCATTAAAAAAAATAGAAGAGAAATCCATAATTATGGGTAAGAAATGAATCCTTAACCAAACAAGAGGTAGAGGCAATTCCAAAAGATAAAATAGCTAACCTTATATGAAACTAAATAGTTTCCATACAAACAAAATTAATGCACCTAGAATAAGAAGGTAAGAAGTTGAATGGGGAAAAAAAAATCTCTGTATTACCTTTATCTGATAAGGGTTTAGTATCCAAGACAAATATATTTTGTGTATTTGTGTGTGCATATTTGTGAATGTGTGCGTACATATATTTACATATTCATATGTTTTATATATATAAACATTCTATAATTGATAAATGGCTAAAGGATATGAATAGAAATACATAGAAAATAAATGCAAATCAAAACAACCAATAAGGTTTCATTTCACACTCTGAAATTGCAAAAATGGCAAAAAAGGAAACAGTCATTTTTTTTGACAGGTGAAGACTATGGAATGATCGACATACTCATCCATTCTTGGTGGAACTGTGAACTAGTACAACCATTTTGGAAAACAGTTTGAAATTATGCAAATAAAGTGACTAAAATACCCATGCCCTTTGAACCAGATATTCCATCAATGGGCTTATACCCCAATGAAGCAATTAAAAAGAAGAAAAATTCCATATGCTCCAAAATACTTATAGCAGCATTTTTGTGACAGCAAAGAATTGGAAACAAAGTAAATACCCATCAATTAGAGAATGGGTAAACAAATTGTAGCATATTAATGTAATGAAATATTACTGTAACATAATAAAGTATTTATAAATACAGAATACAGATAAATACAGAAAAGCATGGGGAGATCTATAAGTAAGCAGAGGCAAGAAAATAATATACACATTGACTATAACAATGTAAATGGAAAGAATAGTCCCACACACACACACACACACACACACACATCCAAAATGAATGCAGCAAAAATTACAAAAATCAAGCATGAGAGATCACCCCAACCCACCCTTTCATGAAAGTGAGAGGTCAACAGGTGTTACACATGGCACATATTTTTGAATTTTTTTGAATGCAATTATCATTTGTGCTGATTTTTTTCCTCATTTTTCTTTTTTCTTTTTTGTTTTTGTCTTGAAAAAACACTGGGCTTTGTGATATGTAAGGGAGATCTGGAAGGGGAAAAGGAAAGGAAACTAAGGATAACTGTGATGATGTAAAAATAATAGAGATCAATAAAAACTTGTTTAAAAATGCATGCTGATGAGATGGCTTCATTTGTTTCATAAGTTCTTTTGTGTCCTAGAAGATGTAATTCTTCTACTAAAATGGCCATTGGTTTTTCCTGGAAATCAAACAGGTTTGTTTACATGTCACTTACGTGTTGGAGCACAAAGCACATGCCGATCTTGAACATTTTGTGAAAGCAGACCGGGAACATAGCACCCGTCTGCTTTGCAGGTCTGCCTTTACAGAGACCAAATGGTACATTTCCATCTCCTGCTCTAAACGGCATGTCACCAACAAAGAAACCCCCTGCAATTGCAAAGTCAAGCTTTGTACAGAGCTCACAGCAGTCTTCAGACTTGAGATTTATGCCATCCAGGGCCTGGCATCCCGTTTTGCAGCATGTCAAGGACACTGATGGATGTGCAGTATGGAGAAGGCTCTATTTTAATTTACACGTCATTGTTTTCCCTTTCTGTTGGCTTGGTCAGAATGCCTGGGGTACCCATATGAGTGGGCTACATTCCATATTTGTAAAACAGGCCATCTTGCTGCAAACTGCTGTTTTGTCACTCCACTGAACAGTAAGAACTTGGGGAAATAGATCGTTTGCCTTATTTTTGTTTAAATACTTGAGCTTCCCTTCCTTTTTTCCCCCTTATCAGCATTTTCCTCAAGGGAATGGAAGAAAGCCAAACTGATCATTTTTACTGCTTTTCCAGAAATGCTCTACATGAAAATGATGCCTCTTACACCTTAATTGTTTGCAGAAGCTATAAGCAGTTTCATTTCATGATTTTGGGAACTTGCTATATAAAAACACTTCAATACATCAAAATGCATTTTTTGTTTTAGTGAATTTCCTCTTTTTCCTGGAATGTTGTGTTATATTTGGTAGAAATGTTTCTTTGTTCCAGGGATGATATGGGAGCCTGATATGCTTTAAATACCATTCCTTTAAAATCCATTGATCTTCTTTATATCACAGCTCTCATTTGGTGAGGTATTTCTATGCATTATTGAATTAGCTCATATTTCAATTTAATTTCATACAATATATTTTGTTTATATAGCATCGTACCAGCCTCAAATTGTATGCCATATATAACATACATATACATGTTTAAAATGATAAAGGGTGAGCATTCAAAACCCCAGCAAAATTCTCATATTATTAGTGATGTAATATAATGTAATGCAATAAAAATGCAATTTGTCCCCAGGACAAATTGGACACAATGAAAAGGTCACTATTTTCAGACCCTAATTTCTGAGACACAGCCTGACATTTACATTGTATATTACTAAGGTCACAGCACATTATGTCACATGTGAGTTGTGCTGATTTTACATAAATTGCATGGTTTCTATACTATGACTTACTTGGATCCCAGTATATTTGCATTATAATGTTATATCACACAGGTTTCCCCCATCACCATGACATTGGAGGTTCAGCAGACAGAAGAAGGGCTTGGAGGCTATTCTAGGGTATTGTCACTAAACAATCAGCCAGATTCCACCCCATTTAAAGACTAGTTTCGAGGATGTTGCTATTAGACCTAGATGAATACTCTAATTTGGGGAAATGGACTCAAGAGTTATATATTGGGAAGGATTATGCCAACAACAATAAATTCCTCCTTTGAAGCCTCTCCTATAATTTTCTAGACATATTGAAAATCATCTTCTCCTTTGGCTTCTTTGTCAAGAGCCATATCTTTCCCAAGAAGTTTCTTCCAGAAAGTTTCTGAATTTTTTATCATTGTCCCCCAATTCTGCTAATGGTTTTCCCATTGCTTGACCTTCCCCATGCATGAACTTGCCCTTTTTTCATAGATCTTGCCACTATAGAATCAATCACTGCTTCATCAATCACGTACTTCATACAATCTTGAAATCCCTTCAATAGAATCAAAACTAAAGATGATCTAGTCCAAACCATCCATTTTGTACATGAAAAAACTAAGGGCCAGAAAGAGCTCACATAAAAGGAAAAGTAGCAGAACCAGGATTTGAACCAAGGTCCTTTGAATTAAAATCCCTAACACTTTCTACTCTACTACCACCCTGGATCTTATTTGTTGACAAAAGGTAAATACAGATTGTCTTGGGCCCTTTGACTGAAGTTTTTGATCACCTCAACCTCTTTGAGCTCCATTTTCCTTTTAGTGGTATTTTATCCCACTTCTTTCTTCCAGCCTCCAGTACTCATTCAATCATCATATATACAGTCATATCAAATATTCCTGATTTTTATTTGAATTTATTTTATTTTTAATTTATGAAATAAAAAAGCATTTCCATAATATAGTACGATAAAAAGATGATTGCACATAAAATTGCAAATGAACAAATATACAACAAAATTATCATGGAAATTTCATTTTTTCTTCCCTCCCCACTACTCTAGAGATAGCTACCATTAGACACAAATAGGTGTGTGTGTGTATACATATATATACATATATGTAAATTTATTCTATACATATTTCTTTTTATCAGTTCTTTCTCTAGATGCAGAGAATGTCTTTCTTCATATGTCTTTTATACTTAATTTAGGTATTTAGAATAGTCAAAATAACTTATTCAATCAAAGTATTCTTAAAACAATATTGCAGGGGGAGGCCCAGAGCCAAGATGGTGGAGTGAGAGCAATGACTCACCTAAGCTCTTAGACAAACTCCTTCAGATAGCTCTAAAAAGAGAATCTGACCAAATTTTGGAGGAGCAGAATACAACAGGAGACAGACTGTGGCAGATTCACAGTCCAGGACAGATTGGAAGGTGTACGGGAAGGATCTGTTCCATGGGGATTAGCCTGCAGCAGAGCAGGAGGGCCCCAGGGAAACCTGAGACAGCAGCAGGCAGAACCGGCAAAGCAACAGACCAACCGAGTTGAGTGAATGACAGCCCCTGAGCCCCAGATATCTGCCACAGCATCTCCTGAGACTTTCAGCCAGCAGATTAAACGTCTGTAAGTCACCTACTTGAACTTCCAGGAGTAAGGATGGTGGAGTGATCAGGAAATGCTCTCTCCTCCCTCCTTGATGACTCGATGACCTCAAAAGAACCATAAAATATTTCACCAGAAAAATCCTGGATCAGTGGGAACAGCAGAGGAGGCAGATAGTTTCATAACACCTGAAGCCAGAAAAATAGCTAAGGGGGATTCTTCCTACTGTGGCAGAGGCGAACCAGAAAGAGAGAGACCCCAGGGTGGTAGAAACTTGCACTAGGAGCCAGGCGAGCCTCAGTGCTGGGAGAGGAGCCCCAAGAAGGGTGGAAACTCACACTAGGACCCAGGTGAGCCTCAGTGCTAGGAGAAGAGTCCCAGGAGGGTGGAAACTCACACTAGGACCCAGGCGAGCCTCAGTGCTAGGAGAGGAGCCCCAAGAAGGGTGGAAACTCACACTAGGACCCAGGCGAGCCTCAATGCTAGGAGAGGAGTCCCAGGAGGGGTGGAAACTTGCACTAGGACCCAGGCGAGCCTCAATGCTAGGAGAGGAGTCCCAGGAGGGGTGGAAACTTGCACTAGGATCTAGGCATACGTCAGCACTCCAGGGGAAATGGGAAGACAATAGGGCAGCTGGGATCACCATCCCCAGAGCTTGCCTTTGCCTCAGTGCAGTTGAGGACATCTCCCATGACCAGACCACCCTTCCCCCACACTTAACAAGTTAACCCCAGGGCTGATAGGGGAAATACAAAATAAAAAGATAAAAAGACACCTGCTCTTAGCTTTTTCACACGTCAGCTCAACACCAAGTTCCTCAGTTTTCAACTGAAAAAACCAGAAGCTGCAACACACAATCACTATCATGAACAAGAAAAAGTAAAAAAAGAGCAAAAAGTCATAGAACCTTTCTATGTGGACAAAGACCAAAACACCAAAGAGGTCAGTAGTGAGACTGTACTTCCATCTGCAACTTCAGAAGGGACTATGAACTGATCTCATGCGCAAACAGCTCTCATGGATCCTGATGAAGGAATTAGAAAAACTGGCCAATGATTTTAAAAGTATGAAAAAAGAATTCACTGATGAGAACACCTCTTTAAAAAGGAAAATTGAACAAATGGAATAAGAAACACAAAACCAAATTGGGAAAATTGGACCAATGGAAAAGGAAGTACAAAAATTAAATGGAGAAAATAACTCCTTAAAAGGAACAATTGGACAGAGGGAAAAGGAGATGCAAAACTTAACTGAAGAAAACAATTTGATAAAAATTAGAGTTGGACAAGTAAAAACTAATGACTCTATGAGACAGCAAGAATCAGTCAAACAAAATGTAAAAAATAAAAAGATAGAAGAAAATGTAAAATATCTAATTGGAAAGAGAACTGACCTGAAAAATAGATCCAAGAGAGAACATTTAAGAATTATTGGCCTGCCAGAAAGCCACAATGAAAGAAAGCGTCTGGACAATATCTTCCAGGAAATCATCAAGGAAAACTGCCCAGCAGTGCTAGATCCAGAGGGCAAAATAGTCATTGAAAGAATCCATCATTCACCTCCTAAAAGGGATCCCAAACTCAAAACCCCAAGAAATATCATTGCCAAATTACAGAACTATCAAGTGAAGGAGAAAATACTACAGGCAGCCAGAAAGAAACCATTCAAATATCGAGGAGCTACAGTCAGGATCACACAGGACTTTGCAGCTTCTACATTAAAAGATCGAAGGAATTGGAATCCAATATTCCATAAGGCAAAGGAGCTGGGACTACAACCAAGGATCAATTACCCAGCAAAGTTCAGCATAACATTTCAGGCAAGGAGATGGTCATTCAATGAAGTCAGGGATTTCCAGACCTTCCTGACAAAAATGCTAGAACTTATTACAAAATTTGATCTTCAAATGCAGGTCTCAAGAAAGTCATCAAAAGGTAAACGGGGGGAAAGAAACCCAAAAACCTGTTACTCAATTTGGGCAAACTGTTTACTTCCCTATAAGGGAATATGAAACCTGTTAATCTTGAGAATTGTATATCTATTATGAAATATAAAAGGGATATACACAAAGGGAACAGTATAAAGTAAACGGTCATGTTAAAAATATGATTTAAGCATGCGAAGGGATTGTAACAGGAGGTGTGAAAAGGAGGAAGCAGAAAATGGTAAATTGCATCACAGGAAGAAGTACAAAATTATACTAGAAGAAAAGAGAAGAGGGAGATGAGGATTGCTTGAGAGGTACTCTCATCTGATTTGGTTCAAGGAGGGAACAATAAATTTAAGTGTATAATTCTAACTAGCTCTATAGGCAGTGGGAGGGGAACAGGGAAGAAAGGGGAGGGGAAGCTAAAAGGGAGGGAAGGAGCAGTAAGGCAAAGGGGAGTAAAAGGGAGGGGGAACTAAAAGAAGGAAGGGAAGGCTGCAGGAGTTGGTGGTAAAAAGTGAAAACTATTGAAGAGAGAAAGGAAGACAGGAGAACTAAAAGTACAAATCGTGGGAAACAGGATGGAGGGAAATACACAGACTGTAATCATAACTGTGAAGGTGAATGGAATGAACTCTGCCGTAAAACAGAAATGGATAGCAGAATGGATTAAAAGCCATAATCCAACAACATGTTGTTTACAAGAAACACATTTGAAACAGGGGGATACACACAGGGTAAAGGTCAAAGTTTGGAGCAGAATATATTGTGCTTCAGCTGATGTAAGAAAAGCAGGAGTGGAAATCCTAATCTCAGACAAAGCAAAAGCAGAAATAGATCTCATCAAAAGAGAAAAGGAAAGAAACTATATGCTGCTAAAAGGCACCATAGACAATGAAGCAATATCATTACTAAACATGTATGCTCCAAGTGGTATAGCATCCAGATTCTGAGGGGAGAGGCTCGGGGAATTGAAGGAAGAAATTGACAGCAGAACTATACTAGTGGGGGACCTCAACCTCCCCTTCTCTGACCTTGATAAATCTAACCTCATAATAAACAAGAAAGAGGTTAAGGGGTAAATAAAACTCTGGATAAGGCAGATATGATAAATCTCTGGAGAAAATTGAATGGGAATAGAAAGGAATATACCTTTTTCTCAGCAGTACATGGCACATATACAAAAATTGACCATGAAATAGGACATAAAAACCTCACAATCCAGTGCAGAAAGGCAGAGATAATCAGTGCATCCTTCTCAAATCATAATTCAATAAAAATTTTATGTAATAAAAGTTAATGGAAAGATGAACCAAAAATCAATTGGAAACTAAATAATCTAATCCTAAAGAAGGAGTGGGTTAAACAGCAAATCATAGAAATAACAACTTAATTCAAGAGAATGACAATAATGAGACAATCTACCAAATCTTATAGGATATTGCAAAAGCAGTTCTTAGGGGAAGTTTTATATATTTGAATGCCTACATAAAGAAAATAAAGAAAGAGGAAATCAATGACTTGTGCATGGAGTTGAAAAAGCTAGAAAAAGAACAGATTGAAAATCCCTAAGTAAATGCCAAATTAGAAATACTGAAAACCAAAGGAGAGATTAATAAAATTGAAATTAAGAAAACCTTTGAATTAATAAATAAAAGTAATAGTTGGTTTCATGTAAAAACCAATAAAATTGATGAACCTTTGGTCAATTTGATTAAAAAAGAAATAAGAAAACCAAATTACCAAAGGGTGAACTCACCTCCAATGAGGAAGAAATTAAAATAATTAGAAATTACTTTTCCCAACTGTATAAATAAGATAGATGATTATTTTAAAAAATATAAATTGCCCAGATTAACAGAAGAGGAACTTGAATACTTACATAACCCCATTTCAGAAAAAGAAATTGAACAAGCCATCAATGAACTCCCTTCGGCAAAATCTCCAGGCTAGATGGATTTACAAGTGAATTCTATCAAACATTTAAAGAACAGTTAATTCCAATACTATACAAAATATTTGGGAAAATTGGGGTAGGAGTTCTCCTAAATTCTTTTTATGATACAAATATGGTTTTGATACCTAAACCATGAAGAGTCAAAACAGAGAAATAAAACTATAGACCAATGATGCAAAAATTTTAAATAAGATTTTAGCAAAAAGAATACAGCAATTAATTATGAGAATAATACATTATTATCAGGTAGGATTCATACCAGGAATGCAGGGCTAATTCAATATTAGGAAAACTATTAGCATTATTGATCATATCAACAACAAAACTAACAAGAACCACATGATTATCTCAATAGATGCAGAAAAAGCTTTTGACAAAATACAACACCCATTCCTATTAAAAACAATGGAGAACATAGGAATAAAGGGAACTTTCCATAAAATAATAAGCAGTATCTACCTAAAAACTTCAGCAAGTATTATATGCAATGGAGATAAGCTAGATGCATTTCCAATAAGATCAGGGATGAAACAAGGATGTCCATTATCACCATTATTATTCAATATGGTACTAGAAATATTAGCTGTAGCAATTAGACAAGATAAAGAAATTGAAGGAATAAGAATAGGCAAAAAAGAAACTAAGCACTCTTTGCAGATGATATGATGATATACTTAGAGAATCCCAGAGATTCAAGTAAAAAACTACTTGAAATAATAAACAACTTTGGCAAAGTTGCGGGTTATAAAATAAACTCACACAAATTTCTACATTTCTATATATTAGTAACAAAGTCCAACAGCAAGAGAAAGAAAGAGAAATCCCATTTAAAATTAGGGTAGATACTATAAAATATTTGGGAGTTTACCTTCCAAAACAAACCCAGAGACTATATGAACACAATTACAAGACACCTTTTGCACAAATAAAGTCAGATCTAAGTAAGTGGAAAAACATCAGTTGTTCATGGGTAGGCTGAGCCAATATAATAAAAATGACAATTCTACCTAAATTAATTTTCTTATTTAGTGCCATACCAATGAAACTATCAGAAAATTATTTTCTAGAGCTGCATAAAATAATATCAAAATTCATCTGAAAGAACAAAAGGTCCAGAATATCAAAGGGATTAATGAAAAGAAATGCTAGGGAAGGTGGCCTAGTGCTACCAGATCTCAAATTGTATTATAAAGCAGCAGTTATCAAAACCACTTGGTAATGGCTAAGAAACAGAAGGGTAGACAAGTGGAATATGCTAGGTACTCAAGACACAGTAGGCAAGGAATATAGCAACCTCGTGTTTGGTTATCCCAAGGACCCCAGTTTCTGGGATAAGAACTCACTATTTGACAAAAATTTCTGGGAAAATTGGATAACAGTATGGCTGAAACTAAGCATAGACCCATGCCTGACACAGTACACAAGAATAAAGTCCAAATGGGTTCACGATCTAGATATAAAGATTGATACAATGGACAAACTGGAGGAGCAAGAAAGAGTGTATTTATCAGATTTATGGAGAAGGCAAGAATTTTTGACTAAAGAAGAGATAGAAAGCATTATAAAGTGCAAGATGGATAATTTTGAATATATTAAACTGAAAAGTTTTTGTGCAACCAAATCCCATGCAACCAAAATTTGGAGGGATGTAGTAAATTAGGAAAGAATTTTTATAGCTAATCTCAGGGTTAAAGATCTCATTTCTAGAATATATAGAGAACTGACTCAAATGTATAACTATACAAGTCATTCCCCAATTAATAAATGGTCAAAGGATATGAACAGGCAATTTTCAGAGGAAGAAATTAAAGATATCTATAATCATATGAAAAAATGCTCTAAATCACCTTTGATTAGAGAGATGCAAATCAAAACAACTCTGAGGTACCACATCACACCTATCAGATTGGCAAACATGACAGAATAGGAAAATGATAAATGTTGGAGAGGATGTGGGAGACACTAATTTGTTGTTGGTGGAGCTGTGAGCTCATTCAACCTTTCTGGAGAGCTGTTTGGCACTATGCCCAAAGGACTACAAAAATGTGCATAACCTTAGACCCAGCAATATCACTTCTAAGACTGTAACCCCAGAGATCATAAAAATGGGAAAGGGTCCCACATGTACACAAATATTTATAACAGCACTCTTTGTAGTTGCCAAAAACTGGAAATCAAGGGGATGCCCATCAACTGGAGAATGGCTAAATAAATTATGGTATATGAATAAATAAATGATGAACAAGAAGACTTCAGAGAGGCATGGAAAGACTTATATGAGCTGATGCTGAGCGAAAGGAGCAGAGCAGGAGAACTTTGTGCACAGCAAGGACCACAGCGTGTGAGATTTTTTTCTGGTAGACTTGGATCTTAGCAATACAAGGACATAAAAAAAAAATTCCCAATGGCCTTCTAAAGCAAAATGCCTTCCACATTCAGAGAAAAAACTATGGAATTCAATCACAGAATGTAGCAGATCATTTTTGTGTATGTGTGTGTGTATTATGCTTTGGTTTGTTATATGATTTCTCCCATTTATTTTAGTTCTTCTACACAGCATGACTATACTGAAAATGTATTCAATAGGAATGTATGTGTAGATCCTATACAGAATTGTTTGCCATCTTGGGGAGGGAGGGGAGTATTGAAGGGTAGGTAGGGGGAAAAAATCTAACTTTCATGGTGGCAATTGTAGAACATTAAAAATTAAAATTAAAAATTAAAAAAAGGTCAATCATTCAAGGGAAACCTTCCAAAAAATTGATGTTCATTAATCCCAGGCCTAAATTCAGGACAATGGGTTAGAATTTGGCTCCAGATACTTGTAAGTTTATGGCCACGGGTAGGTCACTTGACCCTGATTGCCTCATTTTCTTCATTTGTGAGATGAGTTGGAGAAAAAAAACAGCTAAGTACTTCAATATTTTTTCCAAGAGAGCCTCAAATGGGTTCAACATGAATCAAAAATGACTTAAACCACTGAACATCAACAATAACAACAATCTCTTTATAAAACATAGTTAGGGGAGGAGACAAGATGGCAGAGTAGAAAGACTCACGTATGCTAGCTCCGAATCCACAGCCCATAAATTTCCTGTAAGAAGAACTTCCCACAAATTCTGGATTACTGCAAGGCACACAGAACCACAGTGGAAGAGATTTCCATTCCGGAGAGCCCTGGAGAGCGGTCCCCAGGAGTCCGTCGTGCCCCAGAAAGCAGAGCCCACCCCAGCGCTGCCCTGGCCATGGGGCCCCAGAGGATCAGATCCCAGCAGGCTTCAGGGATGCAACCTCCGACGGCCGGGAAGGTCCCTCCACCCACAGGTGCTACAGGTCAGTGAGAGAGACATCTGGGCTGGCCAAGAGGGGAGCGGGGTGTCTCCGTGACTCAGGCCCCCTAGGGAGGCAGCTGCGCAGGGAGCAGGAGAGGCAGTGGCAGAGGCAGCAGTGACCGGGACTCCCCAAGCAGGCAGGCAGAAGTTCAGGTCTCTGCATAAAGCCCCTGAGGGACCTGAGCCTTGGAGGCGGCCCTGCCCCCACCCGCTCCATTACTGAAGGTCTCTGCATAAACTCCCTGAGGGAGCTGATCCTGGGAGGCGGCCCTGCCCCCACCCCAGCACCAGAACTTAAGCTCACATTGAATAGCAGCCACTCCCACCGCGGATAGCCCAGAGACTGGGAAGCAGCATTTGAATCACAGACCCCAAGCACTAGCTGGGCAGATCTAGGCAGGGGTGGAGAGGAATCTCAGAAGTCAAGTAACTGGCTGGGAAAATGCCCAGAAAAAGGAAGCAGAATAAGATTATAGAGAGCTACTTCATTGGGGAAGAGATGTTCCTTCCCCCCTTCATTTCTGATGATGAAGTACAACGCCTGCCATCAGAGAAGTGGAGGTTGGGGCCTCTCTATCCCAGACATCCAAGGAGGATGCCTGGTGGGCTCAGGCCATGGAAGAGCTCAAAAAGGATTTTGAAAATCAAGTTAGACAGGTGGAGGAAAAACTGGGAAGAGAAATGAGAGAGATGCAAGAAAAGCACGAAAAACTGGTCAATACCTTGCTAAAGGAGACCCAAAAAAATGCTGAAGAAAATAACACCTTGAAAAATAGGCTCACTCAATTGGCAAAAGAGGTTCAAAAAGCCAATGAGGAGAAGAATGCTTTCAAAAGCAGAATTAGCCAAATGGAAAAAGAGGTTCAAAAGCTCACTGAAGAAAATAGTTCTCTCAAGATTGGAATGGAACAGATGGAGTCTAAAGACTTTCCGAGAAACCAAGAAATCATAAAACAAAACCAAAAGAATGAAAAAATGTAAGAGAATGTGAAATATCTCATTGGAAAAACAACTGACCTGGAAAATAGATCCAGGAGAGACAGTTTAAAAATTATGGGACTACCTGAAAACCATGATCAAAAAAAGAGTCTAGACATCATCTTCCATGAAATTATCAAGAAAAACTGCCCTGATATTCTAGAACCAGAGGGCAAAATAAGTATTGAAGGAATCCATCGATCACCGCCTGAAAGAGATCCAAAAAGAGAAATTCCTAGGAACATTGTGGCCAAATTCCAGAGTTCCCAGGTCAAGGAGAAAATATTGCAAGCAGCTAGAAAGAAACAATTCCAGTATTGTGGAAATACAATCTTGTGGATAACACAAGATCTAGCAGCTTCTACATTAAGGGATCGAAGGGCATGGAATAGGATATTCCAGAAGTCAAAGGAACTAGGACTCAAACCAAGAATCACCTACCCAGCAAAACTGAGTATAATACTTCAGGGGAAGTTATGGTCTTTCAATGAAATAGAGGACTTTCAAGCATTCTTGATGAAAAGACCAGAGCTGAAAAGAAAATTTGACTTTCAAACACAAGAATGAGAAGAAGCATGAAATAGTAAACAGCAAAGGGAAGTCATAAGGGACTTACCAAAGGTGAACTGTTTACATTCCTACATGGATAGACAATATTTGTAACTCTTAAAACATTTCAATAACTGGGTAGTTGGTGGGACCACATACAGACATACACACACACACATGTACATGTGTGCACGCACACACACATACACACAAAAACGTACACACAGAGACAGAGAGCACAGAGTGAATTGAATAGGATGGGACCATATCTTAAAAGAAATTAAGGTAAATGGTGAGAGAGAAATGTAGTGGGAGGAGAGAGGGTGAAATGGAATGGGGTAAATTATATCTCATTCAAGAGGCAAGCAGGAAACTTTTTAGTGGAGGGAAAAAGAGGGGCACTGAGAAAAAAACATGAAGTTTACCCTCATCACATTTGACTAAAGGAAGGAATAAAATGCACACTCATTTTGGTATGAAAACCTATTTTACAGTACAGAAAAATGGGGAAGAAGGAGATAAGCAGGGAGCGAGGGATGATGGAAGGGAGGGCAATGGAAGAAGGGAGCAATTTGAGGTCAACACTCTTGGGGAGAGACAGGATCAAAAGACAGAATAGAAACAATGGGGGGCAGAATAGGATGGAGGGAAATACAGCTAGTCTTATACAACACGACTGTTATCGAAGTCATTTGCAAAACTACACAGATATGGCCTATATTGAATTGCCTACCTTCCCAAAGGGAATGGGTGGGGAGGGAGGGATGGGGAGAATTTGGAACTCAAAGTTTTAGGAACAACTGTTGAGTATTGTTCTTGCTACTAGGAAATAAGAAATACAGTTCATGGGGAATAGAATGTCATCTGGCCCTACAGGATAAAAGAGAAGATGGGGACAAGAGAAGGGAGGGATGATAGAAGAGAGGGCAGATTGGTGATAGGGAAAATTATAATGCTTGGTGTATTGGGGTGGGTGGAGGGGATAAATGGGGAGAAAATTTGGAACCCAAAATTTTGTGAAAATGAATGTAAAAAGTTAAATAAATAAATTTTTAAAAAAAGAAAAAATAAAACATAGTTAGGAAAAAGGAAGAAAAAATTCATATGTTAATATTGGACAAGCATACCACATAGTAGCAGCAGCTTCTAAAGAGTAAACCACTCATTTCTGTCCCTGTACTAAACTGATTTTAATTATTTCAGTGTCAGATGTTCAACTACAACTTCTAGCTTGGTTTAATTTTTTTTAAATTTGATTAGTGATGAGTAAAATGGATTTTATTCTGAAATATTTTTAAATTACTATTTTTTATTTTATTTAGAAAATTGCTAAATGATAATTACAATGAATGTAGTTGGACAGAGCCAAATAATGAGTTTAGGAATATCTTCTACCAGCTTCCTAGATATTCCAAACATTCTTCCAAGCATTGGAAATCAGGACAATAAGAATAAGGTGAAAAAAGTTCATCTTCTAAAAGTGTTGTTGTTCAGTCGTATGTCATATCTGATTCTTCTTGACCTATTTGGGGTTCTCTCGGTTCATCTTGCAGAGGAGGAAACTGAGGCAAGCAGGGTTGAGTGACTCACCCAGGGTCACATAGGTGGCAAGTGTCTGAGGCCATATTTGAACTCAGGAAAGCAAATCTTCTTGATTTTCTTAGATTCTGAACCACCCAACTGTCCCTAGCCCACAGTAAAAACAAATGCTTCCTATCTGACTGACTCACATTACGTACAGAATGGAAAATTCCTGAAATCTAACAATCACATCTTGGAAGCCTCTAGGGGCCACTGTAGTAGCCATACAGGGGCTTTGGCAAATTATGGTCAAACATCAAACTTTAACGTTTGAATTCATATGTTTCCTTCTAAGTGGATCTCAGCCATTTTCTGTAATGTGTCTCTTACAAATTTTGCTCTTTTGAATGAAATTGTATTAATGAGTAACATTAATATTTAAATGATGAACCAGTTACACTGCAGTAACCTGCTCAATGCTGTCTCCACTGCTATTAAGTCTTAACCTACATTATATTTCCTGTGATAAGACTCTGAATTCCCATTTACACTAAGGGAATTCATTGCTTCCTTTACTTCACAAATCATCAATTTTGTATGAGTCCCTTCTAGTTACCTGTAGAGTGAGTGAGTAGTCAAATGTACAAAATGTCCAGTAAAAATAGTGCTTGGAAAGGTTTAAAATGTAATACTAATTGTAATGTTTTGGGGAAAAAAACACTAATACTATTACTGTATACAGTGTTCTCTCTTTTCATTTTGCTCTTTTATACAAGTCTTTCCAAGCTTTTATAAAAACATTAAGATCATCATTTCTTATAGCACAGTAGTATTCCATCACAGTCATATACGACAACTTGTTCATTCATTCCTCAATTCATGGACATTCCTGCAATTTTCAGGTTTTTTAATCATCACAAGGAGAGCTGCTAAAAATCATTTTAGAATGTATAGGTTCTTTTCTTTTTTCCTTCATCCTGTTTAGAAGTAGACCAAGTAGTGGTATTGGTGGGTCAAAGGGATAATTCCAAATTGCTCTCCTGATATTTAATTTAAATAAAAATAATTTAATTTAAAATAATATCAACTCCATGAAATGGTACTATGGGTCAGTAATGACTACTGAAAAACAGTTCATAGATTAGAAGTAAATAAAAAAAGCAATTGGTTAGGATACAGTGATGTTTGTTACCACTATTCAAAATAACTACAGAAGCTATAGGTTATTTTGGAATATATCTACCAAGATTCAGCCAGGAACTATATGGATCCAACTATAAAACACACATTGCAGAAATAAAGATAGGTCTAAATAATTGGAGACATTAATTACTAATGGGTCAGTCAAGCAAATATAGTAAAAATGTCAAGCCGGCTCAAATTAATTTACTTATTCAGTGCTGTGCCAAACTTCCAGAGGAATATTTTGTAGAGTTAAAAAAATAATCATGAAATTCATGTAAGAGAAAAAAAACAAGAAATTACCTTTTGATTCTATTGATAAAGGAAGAGCTCATAACCAAACAAATGATAGTAAGGATCATACATGTTAAAATTATTGATTTTGATTATATAAAATTTAAAATCTTTGCACAATCAAAACTAATGCAGTTAAAATTAGAGGGGGAGACTTTGTATCTAATTTCTCTGATAAGTGACTCATATCCAAGATGTAAAAGGAATTGGTTCAAAGCTATAAGACAAAGAGCTATTCCTCAGTAAATTAATAATTAAAGGATATGGACAGACTGTTGTCAAAGAAAGAAATTACAAGCTATCAACAAATATTCCAAATCACTAATAATAAGATAAATGAAAATGTTAGCAAATCTGAGGTTCCATCTCATACCCATAATACTGGAAAAGAGAATAAAGAGGAATATGACAAATTTTGAAGGAGCTATGGTAAAATATTAGCTCACTGTTGGTTGAGTTGTTAACTGGTTTAACCATTCTGGAAAGCAATCTGGAACCATGCCCATCAAATACCAAACTGTTCATACCCATTAATCCACCCATTAACCCATTAATACAACTACATAGACTGTATCTCCCAAAGAAATGAAAGAAAAATGGAAAGGATATATATGTAAATAAAAACTTAAAGCAGCTCTTTTCACAGTAACCAAAAACTGGAACTAAAATCCCTTTAGGGCATCCTTCAATTTGGGAATGGTTAAACAAATTGTGATATATGACTATAATGGAATATTTGTGTGCCATAATAAATTATTGAATGAACAACTTAAGAGGAAACTGAGAAGACCTTTATGAATTGATGCACAGCAAAGTGAATAGAACTAGGAGAACAATTTTCCCAGTGATAAAAATATAAAGAAAAAACAACTTTTAAAAAACACCTTTAGAACTCTGATCAATGCAATGGTAAGCCACAAGTTCAAAAGAATCAAGATAAAACATGCCACTCATCTCCTGACAGAGAGACAATTAACTTAAAATGAAGAAAAAGACACACATTTTAAGATGTGGCTATTGTGGGAATTTGTTTTGCCAGACTGAGAGTTATGTATTGATGGCACGATTTTTTAAAAATTTGCTCATTTCAGGGCAGGGAGTAGGAGAGACAAATTATTTTTTAAAGAAAAGAAAAAACTCATAAGCTATGGCATGCTCCATTTATTTCAGTATAATTTACTGCAATGCAGTGACATTGCTCTGAATTAAAACTCAGGCACTAAACCACAATACCAAAGAAGAAAGGAAAAAAATACGTGGCATCATCTTGCTTTTATATTTTTAAAAAACTGCATTGGTAAGTCTCATATGTTATATAATAAAATAATTTTTAATAGTTGCCTGAGATACCAAGACACCATAATTATTGTATGCTATAGGCAGGACTCAAACCCAGGACTTCCTGACTATAATTTTGAGGCTATCTATTGCATCATATTGTTTCTAATACATATATTTGATGCCATAAATTGTTTTCATAAGAAGTGCATATATGTGTTACAATGAAAGCTTCTAGTAGAGCTTTGAAACACACAGTAGGCCCAATTTTCAAACCTTACCTACAAATACTTTGCCCTATCTCTGTGGACACTTACTCATACTTTCCAATCAGCATCCTTGGATCTGGAGCCTTCTCTACCTTAGCATATATCAACACATAAGCTCCATATTAACATACAACCACTTAAAATAATGTATAGACTTCATTATTTCTGAAGTTTGTTTCCATTAATGTCTGGTCCCAGATTACCATATTCTGAAGAACACTCAAGGAGGCAACTTAATGAAGAGTCCCTTTCTCCCATTCATATATGCTTAAATCCAAGACATGGAACCCTTGGTCCTATAAATTCTCTGGGCCAGTAAGACAATGAAAAAACCATTGTGAGAGTATTGAAAACGACTTGATGACACAAACCAGTGAAAATACACATCTCAGCCTAGCCACATTGGCCTGTATTCATATCTCCAAATCTTGGCACAGTTCTGAGGGAGGTTAGGAGAGTCTCCTAAGGAGAGAAGGCCATTTTGACACAATATGTCAGAATACTCATGGGAGTCATTGTACCTACACCACAGTGGTTGCCTGACATGCACCTAAATGGATTAAAAGGAGCTAGTCAATTTTTGTTCCTGGAGGGTGATTGAATGTGGCATGATATTTAATAGCACCCAGAGCCAGCCAAGACTTTGGAACCAGTTTCAAGCCCACACCTCTGTAGTTATCCAGAACAACTTTCCCTTTTGTCCCCAGTGACACTAATCCTACTTTTTACATCAAGTTTAGATGTTTTTCCCCTCCAGCACTCACTCTAATTTATGGAGCATATAAAACCCTCACAAAGAGGGTGAGTTTCAGGAAATAACTTTTCCATATGAAGCTATAATACACATCTTTGAAAAAGAAAAAGCAGCTACCCTATGTCAAGGACCCAGAGTCTGCTATTCCATAAACCTATTACAAGAATAAGATGTGACACCCACCACACACAGTAGTTAAGCTTCCAAAAATTCCCATGTAGGACAATTATTGTCACTTTCCCCTCTGTATATAGAGTTCCCCAAGTAGCTAGATGCAGGGCAGGAGGGGATCATCTAACTGTGTCGCCTTGAAAAGGTTCCTTTCTCTCTCTAGGACTCAGGACCTTCGTATGACAAAAAAGATCTCTGTGGTCTATGCTTAATATAACATTACACGATTCAATGAATTCATAGGCCCAGAAATCCTGTGTCTTCTACCTTCCATGACTGACATAATGATCATGACCTTGGGAAAATCCTTGTTATCTCCATTTTCCCCATACTTCAATATATCAAAGACTTGAGGTTCAATGTGGGTACACCCTCTTTTGACAGATCAGCAACCTATTTATAACTTATAGAGTTGCTTAAGGCTCAGAGAAACTGAGTGATTTGCCTGTGGTCAAAGAGGTGTCAGAGGCAGTATTTAAATGGCCTCTTTTTCTCCTGTTCATGGAGTGGGAATATTAGTTCAAGTGCCCAGGAATCCATTGCAGGCTTGAAGGGTGCTCCCTTTGTCCAGTGAAGTATAGATCTTGGGAAAGAAGTGATAGATATGATTGCTATACCAATTATGAATCATGGAAGTGCTATCTCTTGGATTGGCCACAATCACTTAATGAACTAATCAATCAGCAAGCATTTATGAAGCACATACTATGTAATGCATTTGCCAGGCACTGGGCATACAAATACAAAAATTAAATAGTCCCCAATGTCAATGAATTTAAATTCTACTGGAGAAGAGTTGATATGCATTTATAAAAGTAATACAGATCTGTTAGCCCCTGAGGCTCAGGCTCCTTCTGCAACTAAAAGGTGACGACTCTGAGCTTGTGTGGAATAGGTTCAGTCCTGGGGAAATCTAGCCTCAAAGAGACTCATTCTCTAGCTCTGCATATTCAACCTCAGAGCCCTTGGGAAGATCACTTAAAGTTTAGGTTTGGCTCAATTCCAGGGACTCCTCAAAAGGGATTAACAGAGTCACTTCTAGAAGCTGTACAAGGTGTGTCACTTATAGGACAACTACTTTTATTTCCTCCACAAATAAAATGCACATTGATAAAGACTTAAAAATACAATAACCAGTAATTCCTATTATACTCTTTCAGGAGGTAGACCTTAAATATTAAAACAAGAAATATCCTATGGGACTACTTTAAGCATTTCACTTTCACCTTGGTTCTGCACTGTCTGGAACAACTTATTTAAGATCCACCATCTTTTGTCAAGCCAAGGCATGGCTTGGATTCATGCCCTTGTCAGTAACTGTAATCACCATAATAAGAAGCACTTTCAATTGCCAGTCCCCTGGACTTCTCAATGACTACAGTCCTCTTAAGTCCACAAAGTAGTAACCAAGTCTAGAAACATTAATCTCAATATCACTGTTAAGAAGTCACCTGTGCTCAAGGAAAGAAACATAAAGCAGAAGAGATAGCCAAGGTTTTGAGAGCCAGGCTCAGGCTTCCCTAACTTAAACCACAGTCCATGTTTACTGCCATGTACAGGTAGTCACCACTACTGCAAGAGAAGGGAAGGGAAAGAACAAATTCCCTCCCCACCCAATCCTGGGCAGTGCCAGTCCCAAGCCACTTATTCAGAAGTGAGGAAGAGATAAGCAAGAGTCAAATTGTGTCTCTAGTATCTATTGAGTGGGCAACTCTTGTACTTCAGTGACCAATTCTTTGTGGCAGAGTGCCATTCCATACCCCTACCACTATCACAGAGACCATAAGACCAATAGAGGGATTACTTCATCATCCCAAAATAGGAGTCCTTCAGTACTAAACCAAATGAGCCACCAGAAATGATCAGGGGAGCTCAGTTCACCTCCATGCATACTCCATGAAATGGTCCATCATGACATCTCCCCAACTTCATGGGAAGAGAAATGAAACTTCATGGGGGAGGCAGGAAAGGGAGATGATCTAGAAAGAGTAGACCAAACTGAAGGCATTGGACCTGGTGATTTTCAGTATTCCCTACCTCCCAGGAACACGAGTCTGTGGGAGAAGCTTATCTAATGGGTGGAGCAGAGAGGAAGCTGGAAACAGCAGTTAGAACTGAGGGAGGGAGAGGAAGCAGGCAATGAGCTGTGAGTGTTTGTGGGAAGGCCCCAACAGGGGGAAAGTTGGGGATGGTGGCCCCCCTGCATTGTTATTGCATATAGATTTCTTGGTTGGTGTCATGGATCTGGCTTTCTGGTTTGGGATTCGATTTTCTGGTATTTGAATAAATATTTTGATTTTGTCTTCCATGTGGAGAGTGTTATGTTTTATGATTCAGAATTACACTGGCATAGTCATAGCCACCATAGGGTCTGTGAATATCACACTGGTGCTATAGTATAGGACAACTATTTATTTCCTCCAAACAAAATAAATATTTAAAACTCAAAAGACCCATGTTCCTCCTTGAAAAAGACTTAGAATATTATACAATAACCCTTAACTCACACTATACAACACTAAGAAATTGATACTGAAAATATGAAAGACTTTTTCAGGCTTCTTAAGAAGTATTTCACCTTCACCTGAGTTTCTTATTGCTCACTCCCTCAATGTCTCTATTGTGTGGCAAGTTAGCACATGGCTTGGACTTATCCTTCTGCTGATGGCCATCTTCCTTGAGAAGGGTACAGTTAAATTGCTGCCAGTTATCACTAACTGGAACTTGAGTTCCTGAGGTAACCACCACTGGGCTCAAAAAGTTCTTATCTCATAATTAATGCCTGGTCACCTGTTCCCAGAAAAAGAGACAAAGCAGAAGAGGCAGCCAGAGTCTTGAGGTCCAGGTTCAGGTCACACAGCCCAGCACACTGCTCATTGTCATATATGAGTTGCTGCTGCTATTGTTGATTGGGGGAAGGAAAGGAAAGAAAGGAGAACTTCCCCACCTAAAGGCAAATTGGAAAGAGTTCTCTGAGTCCCAGGTTACACGTTCAAAAGAGAGAAAGAAGAGAGTGAGAGCACAAGTCCCTTCCTTTAATATCGACTAAGTGGATAGCTCTTGCTGATCAATGGCCAATTCTGTATGGAATGGGATCCACCATGACCACCACCACTGTCACAGTGACCAAAAGAAAAATAAGGATATTGCTCAATCATCCCAAAGTCTAAGTCTTTCAGGACTGAATCACACATGTCAACAAATGTGACCAAGGAACCCAATTCAGTTCCACACATGCTCCATGGAGTATGCTCTAACCAGAGAAGATCAGCTGTGCTCTCCAAATTACCACCATTACAATAAGATAAAGGAAATTGTGTTCATAAAGGTAAATTGATTTGTCTAAGGATGATGATGATGATGATGTTGATGACAATAACTAGCATTTATATAACATTTTAAGGTTTGCAAAGTACTTTATATTATCTTATTAGATAGAATAAGTGTTATTATTAGTATCATTTTACAGAGAAGGAAATGGAAGAAGGCAGGTTAAGTGATTCGCCCAGTGTCAAACATAATCATAATAGTTAGCATTTATATGGCACTTTAAGTTTTACAAATATATACTTATATTTATGTGTAAAACATAACATATGAATATAAAATATACAACTATATTATTAATATATTAAATTATATTATTGATTGATTTTTCTATTTATAGCTATTAAATCAAAACACGTTATTACTATATTAAATAAATATATTAATAAATAAAATATAATGATTATATGTTACCTTATTTGATCCTTATGATAATACTGGAAAATAGTTGTTGTTAGCCCCATTTTACACATGAGGAAACTAGTGGTAGGCAGGTTAAGTGACTTACCTAGGGTCACCCAGCTAGTGTCTGAGAAAGCATTTGAACTCAAGTTCTCCTGACTCCAAGTCCAACATTCTATCCACTATACTATGTAACTTGTCCAGAGATACTGAAGGTCTATTAGCAGAGAGAAATGAGCTGGAAAAATTTGCAGAGCAGTGGCAGTCAGCAAAAAGAAAAAGAGAAAGTAGAGGAGAGAGAAAGACAAGCCACCAGCCCTACAGGTACCTTGGAGCAGAAGACTTGGCCAACCCCACCAAATGTACCCACCATCACAACGACCGAAGAAAGTTCCAAGAAAAGATCTATTTCCTACCCCCCACCACTGCTTTTCCTCCCAGTTCCTATCTATTAAAAGATACTGTAATACATTCTGCTGTTTCTTTACCCAAATTTTTCCAGTGACCTGAATTAAATCTCAACCACAAAGAGACCAGGGTTAGTTAGAGATAAACGTAAATACAAATTAAAGCAGAGAACCAAACCTCTACCTAAATATTAGAAACTTTTCTCACTAAGAGTTCAGAGTATTTGTGTATTCATTTATAAACTTTTTGTTTAATATAAACTCCCTAAAATAGCAAAGAATCATATGAAGCCAAGGCGCCATTAAATTGTCCCTTTTCTTAAAAAAAGAAACAAAAAAACTATTTTAGCTTGATGTTGCTAACTATTACAAACGGCATTAAGTAGCAAATTCTCAAAATAACAAAGACTCAAACTCAGATCTTTTCTGCCCATATCCATTGATCTCTTCAATATTGCATGCTGCCTCGATTCAATTAAACAAATGTCTAGTATGCAGTTACTCATGAAAAACATTGTTCTAGGTTCTAAAAGGGATGAAAAGTGTAGTTAAATGTAATTCTGTTGCTGTACAAAGTTAGGATAGTCAACAGTTTCTAGTCAATGGGCTATTTGTCAACTCTACATGTGTCCAGGGATTCTAGACTCAATTTCCCTAACCCATATCTGGAATCCCAGGCCCATGAAAAGCACCATCTCTACACCATACCCCCCTTCAATTCTTCCTTCTCACCCTAGAACAGACTTCCTCCTGAGATTCTGACATATAAAGAATTTATAAGTGCCTCCATCACCATAGTTCTGTTGACTATGGGTCTCCAAGAGTCTAGGAGAAATATTCATCCTTGCCTTCTGCTCCCCTGGATGAAAATGATCCTTCCCTCTTTTGCAGTCTCCCAAACTTTTCCCTCTAGCTTTCAAGAAGCAAGAAACTTACTGTTTCCTCCTTTGCCTCAATGGTTCTGAGATTTTTTTGTGTCATGGATCACTTTACCTGTCTGATGAAGCCTATGGATTCCCCTGAATAATTTTTAAATGCATAAAATAAAATGCAGATATTAAATTCTTTTTAAAAGTTCAGAAAAATGCTCTAAATCACTACTGATTAGAGAAATGCAAAATAAACAACTCTGAGGTACCACCTCAGATTGGCTAATATGACAGAAAAGAAAAATGATAAATATTGGAGATGTGGGAAAATTGGAACACTAGTGCTTTATTAGTGAATTGTGAACTGATCCAACCACTCTAGGGAGCAATTTGGAACTTTTCCCAAAGGGCTATAAAACTGTGCAGGAAAGGGAATCACATGTACAAAAATACTTATAGCACCTCTTTTTGTGGTAGCAAAGAATTGAAAATTGAGGGGATACTCCTCAACTGGGGAACGACTAAACAAGTTGTGGTATGTGAATGTAATGGAATACTATTGTGCTACAAGAAATGATGAGCAGGATATTTTCAGAAGAACCTGGGAAGACTAACATGAACTGATGCTGAGTGAAGTGAGCAGAACCAGGAGAACACGGTACAAAGTAACAGCACTATTCTGCGATGATCAACTATGATAGACTTAGCTCTTTTCAATAATACAATGATCTCAGACAATTCCCAAAGATTCATGATATAAAATGCTGTCTACATCCAGAGAAAGAACTCTGGAGTCTGAATGCAGATTGAAGAATACTATTTTCCCTTTTTTTGTGGTTTTTTCTTTCTCATGTTTTTTCTCTTTTGTTCTGATTCTTCTTTCACAATATGACTAACGTGAAAATATGAACATACATGTATAACATCATATTGCTTACTCTCTTTGGGAGAGAGAAAAATTTGGAACTCAAAATCTCATAAAAGTTAATGTTGTAAACTAAAAAAAAAAATAATTTCAAAAAGATCTTCTTTAAAGGTAAAACTTCAGAGACTCCAAGTTAATAATACCTATGTCTAGGAGATCTCAGGTCTCTCATCTTAGAAAAAGTCTTCCATCTTTGACTTGACTGTCTTATACTGTTGTGTTTTTTTTTTAATGAGGCAAATTCACCAATTATTTGTAATGACTGGTTTCTTATTTGTGAAGATGTCTTTTCTACCCTATTACCCTAAACTACCATCTGGAGCCCTTCCTCCTTAAAAGTAAGGTGGACCTAGATGCACAAAATATAGGTTACCAGCATCCCCTCCTTTGAGCCTAGTCTCTCCCTGCTGCCCAGTATGTAGAGTCCCCTCCCAAATTTCTATTCTCTATCTAACAGAGGGTATCTGTGATGGTCCTTCCACCACATTCCTTTTCTCAAGCCCTTCCTAACTCCCATTTATTGGGTGAGCAGTAATAACAGACACATCCTGGGGCTAGTCAATTCTGCCCACCTTTTCTTGACCCTTCCATTTATTCTGCTGCCTACTTCTCATTGCAGACTAATGGCCCATGTCCCTCTCCTGGGGCAACTGCTGTCTAGACTCCAGGTTTCAATTACAACTACAACAACCAAAAGAAATTTTTTCTTTAGAAAAAGGAAAGGAAAGCAACTTCAGGATATTCATCCAGACATAGAAATAGGTCATTGGAGTTAGGGAGGCCACACAAGGTCTGAGTTCAAACAGAGGAGATCAGAAATACACTGCCTTCTGAGAAGAGGTACCAGCCACTGCCTAGATTGCAGTTATCTTGAAATAAGGCTCCTGTGTTCTGTAAACATGTCAATCTTGTACTTTAGAATTGCTTTAGTTTATCTTTTCCTTTACTATTTGGCATAGTCTTAAACATACACGCACACACACACACACAACTTTGTATCTGGTGAACTAAGATTGGTACACACCCAACCTAAGAAACAGAGTCTCAGAGTAGAATCCAGGTGTGGTGGTAGCAGCTGCAAAGATGGCCAAGGAAAGAGTAAGGAAGGCTGAAAATAGAGACATCAGAGATTTGACTCAAAGACCTATTCCCCTTGTTCCTATCTGAGGTACTGTCTTATACCACAATAAGGTAATATTTTAATGGAAAAAATGACTTAAAAAATTGTGGAATAGGAGGCCAAGAGCACATTTCCCACTTCTGTGATCAAGAACCTGCCCTCCCTTCACCATGCCCATCTAGTATCACTAGGAACACCTCTAAGACCCTAGGTCCCTAAGTCCTTATCCTAAGGTTTAAGCTTTAAGGAAGGAAGGACTTCAGATGCTAGGGAAATGTGGAGACAGGGACTCTAGGACACAACAAAGAGTGAAGTTCTGGAGGAGAAAGACCAACTATTAGAGATAACCTAAGGCACTCTTCCAAATAACTCTCCAGTTACTCCCTCTTGTTAATAAAAATTTATTTATTTAACTTTTTACATTCATTTTCAGAAAATTTTGGGTTCCAAATTTTCTCCCCTTTTATCCCCTCCCCCACCCCAATACACCAAGCATTATAATTTTCCCTATCACCAATCTGCCCTCTCTTCTATCATCCCTCCCTTCTCTTGTCCCCATCTTCTCTTTTGTCCTGTAGGGCCAGATGACTTTCTATTCCCCATTAACTGTATTTCTTATTTCCTAGTAGCAAGAACAATACTCAACAGTTGTTCCTAAAACTTTGAGTTCCAAATTCTCCCCATCCCTCCCTCCCCACCCATTCCCTTTGGGAAGGCAGGCAATTCAATATAGGCCATATCTGTGTAGTTTTGCAAATGACTTCCATAATAGCCGTGTTGTGTAAGACTAACTATATTTCCCTCCATCCTATCCTGCCCCCCATTGTTTCTATTCTGTCTTTTGATCCTGTCCCTCCCCAAATGTTGACTTCAGATTGCTCCCTCCTCCCATTGCCCTCCCTTCCATCATCCCCCCCACCTTGCTTATCTCCTCCCCAACTTTTCTGTATTGTAAGATAGGTTTTCATACCAAAATGAGTGTGCATTTTATTCCTTCCTTTAGTCCAATGTGATGAGGGTAAACTCCTTGTTTCTTTCTCAGCTCTCTTTTTCCCTCCACTAAAAAGTCTCCTGCTTGCCTCTTGAATGAGATATAATTTACCCCATTCCATTTCACCCTCTTTCCTCCCACTATATTTCTCTTTCACCATTTACCTTAATTTCTTTTAAGATATGGGCCCATCCTATTCAATTCACTCTGTGCTCTCTGTTTCTGTATGTGCATGCATGCATGTATGTGTGTGTGCATGCATGCATGTATGTGTGTGTGTGCATGCATGCATGTATGTGTGTGTGCATGCATGTGTGTACATGTGTGTGTGTTTGTATGTGTGTGTGTGGTCCCACCAACTACCCAGATACTGAAAAGTTTCAAGAGTTACAAATATTGTCTATCCATGTAGGAATGTAAACAGTTCACTTTTGGTAAGTCCCTTATGACTTCTCTTTGCTGTTTACTTTTTCATGCTTCTTCTCATTCTTGTGTTTGAAAGTCAAATTTTCTTTTCAGCTCTGGTCTTTTCATCAAGAATGCTTGAAAGTCCTCTGTTTCATTGAAATACCATATTTTCCCCTGAAGTATTATACTCAGTTTTGCTGGGTAGGTGATTTGTTCTAGTTCCTTTGACTTCTGGAATATCCTATTCCACGCCCTTCGATCCCTTAATGTAGAAGCTGCTAGATCTTGAGTTATCCAGATTGTATTTCCACAATACTGGAATTGTTTCTTTCTAGCTGCTTGCAATATTTTCTCCTTGACCTGGGAATTCTGCAATTTGGCCACAATGTTCCTAGGAGTTTCTCTTTTTGGATCTCTTTCAGGTGGTGATCGATGGATTCTTTCAATACTTATTTTGCCCTCTGGTTCTAGAATCTCAGGGCAGTTTTCCTTGATAATTTCATGAAACATGATGTCTAGGCTCTTTTTTTGATCATGGCTTTCAGGTAGTCCCATGATTTTTAAATTGTCTCTCCTGGATCTATTTTCCAGGTCAGTTGTTTTTCCAATGAGATATTTCACATTCTCTTCCATTTTTTCATTCTTTTGGTTTTGTTTTGTGATTTCTTGGTTTTTCAGAAAGTCATTAGCCTCCATCTGTTCCATTCTAATTTTGAGAGAACTGTTTTCTTCAGTGAGCTTTTGAACCTCTTTTTCCATTTGGCTAATTCTACTTTTGAAAGCATTCTTCTCCTCACTGGCTTTTTGAACCTCTTTTGCCAATTAAGTTAGCCTATTTTTCAAGGTGTTATTTTCTTCAGCATTTTTTCGGGTCTCCTTTAGCAAGGTATTGACCCGTTTTTCATCCTTTTCTTGCATCTCTCATTTCTCTTCCCAGTTTTTCCTCCACCTGTCTAACTTGATTTTCAAAATCCTTTTTGAGCTCTTCCATGGCCTGAGCCCACTGGACATCCACCTGGGATATCTGGGATACAGAGGCCCCCACCTCCACGTCTTTCCCTGATGGTAAGAATATTTCCTCGTCATCAGAATTGAATGGTGGGAACATCTGCACCCCATCAAAGTAGCTCTCTGTGGTCTTATGTTGCTTCCTTTTTCTGGGCTTTTTCCCAGCCAGTTACTTGACTTCTGAGATTCCTGTCCACCCCTGCCTAGATCTGCCCAGCTAGTGCTTAGGGTCTGAGATTCAAATGGGCTTTCCGCACGGCAGGCACGGCTGTTATTCAATGTGAGCTTAAGTTCTGGTGCTTGGGTGGGGGCAGGGCCACCTCCCAGGCTCAGTTCCCTCAGGGGCTTTATGCAGAGACCTTCAGTAATGGCCCTGAACTTCTGCCTGCTGCTCGGGGAGTCCCAGGGGCCACCCCCCCTGCCTCTGCCGCTCCCTCCGCCACTGCCTCTGCAGCTGCCTCTGCTGCTGCCTCCCGAGGGGGCCCGAGTCACAGAGACACCCCACTCCCCTCTCGGCCCGCCCAGAAGTCTCTCTCACTGACCTGTAGCATCTGTGGGCAGAGGGACCTTCCCCGCCGCCGGAGATTCCGTCCCTGAAGCCTGCTCGGATCTGCTCCTCTCGGCCACGCGGCCAGGGCAGCACAGGGGTGGACTCTGCTTTCTGGGGCGCGACGGACCCTGGGGACAGCTCTCCAGGGCTCTCTGGAATGGAAATCTTTTCCATCATGTTTCTGCGTGCCTTGCAGTGATCCAGAATTTGTGGGGAATTCTTCTTGCAGGAAATATATGGGCTGTGGGTTCGGAGCTAGCATACGTGAGTCTTTCTACTCCTCCATCTTGGCTCCACCCCCCTTACTCCCTCTTGTATTGGAAATTTATGGTTAATGAAGGAGGTAGAATTAAAGATCTTCCTCAAAACCTTTTGTTAATTTCTACTGAAGCACTGGCTCAGAGGCCAGACTCTAACCAGGTCACTAAGGAGCCCCTGGCTTTAAAAACCCTGATGCTGATGCTTCTTTCTTTGGTAACTATGTATGTGTGTAATGGTCAGAAAGTTGGATCTGTCTGTTGTTCTGTGATGTATGAATTACTTTTGGTTAGACAATTGGAAACCCTATCTGTTGATCTTTATTTGTCTGTTTCTCTGAAGTTCAGGGTACTGACTTTTTCCCCTGAATTAAGTGAATGATATAAGTGCTTGATTAAAGTGATTGTTGACCCCTCAAAAGTTGCTTTCCTTTTAGAAAAGTAGATCTAAGAACCAGTACAGCAGGCCCTTCGGTGTATGCCATGGTCCTTGCTTTTACACCTCCTTTGCCTTCCAAGAGTGCCAGGGGGGAAAGCATCTGTTTAAATCCTCACTATTGCCTTTCAAAAGGGTTTCACTTCTTTCCTGGCTCACTGCAGAAACAATCTCACGGCTTCTACAGTTTTCTATCTCCCTTACAATGTCACTCCATTCAGAGAACCATATGACCCCAAATGAGAAGAAAGAATGTGACCGTAGAGATGCCAGCAGGGAGAGGTAGCTGTGGAGAAGTAAGAAATTCTTATAGTAGAGAAAGTCTGGGACCAGACCCTCTGTACAGTAGAAAAGGAGGTCTGGAAAAAGATCAAATATTAGGACCAAGTAATAATAATAATATATACATACATATATATACACACATATATATGCATACATATGTGCACACATATATACAAATGCATACAAATGTGTTTATGCACACACATACATGTGCATACCTACGTATTGTGACTATGCACATATATGTGCATATATGTATATACATACACATACATATAAACACATATGCACACCTTTATAGATGCAGATGTACACACATTGGGGCAGTTAGGTGACACAGTGGATAGAGCAACAACCCTGGAGTCAGGAGGAACTGAATTCAAATCCAACCTCAGGTACTTACTAACTAGGCAAGTCACTTAACCTTGTTTGCTTCAGTTTCCTCATCTCTAAAATGAGCTGGAGAAGAAAATGGCAAACTATTCCAATATCTTTGCCAAGAAAGCCCCAAGTAGGATCACAAAGAGTAGGATACAACTCACTGACAAAACAATAATACATAACAAATATTACTTTATTCTCACAACAACCTTGGGAAGTATGTGACTTTAATATGCCCATTTTACAGATAATGAAACATAAGCCAAGATAAATGATTCATCCAAGGTCACATGACTAGTAAGTGTCTAAGGCTGCATTTGAACTCAGACTTCCCAACTCCAGGCCTAGTCCTCTACTCCATCGCATAGCTCCAGGACCAAGAAGGAGCTATATCCAAAGAGCTACAAGGGACAGAGCCACAAAGTGGAGGAGCAAGAGCGGACCTTATGCTCCTTTAGTATGGCAAGTTTTGCAGGTTGAATATGTCTACCTAGAGTCAGGAGGTGGGAAATACGCTTCATCATCAGACTTTTAGAATTTTGATTGGTCATTACTTTGATCAGAATTTTTAAGTCTTTCAAGTCCTTCACAATATTGTAGTCACTGTATAAATTATTTTCCTGGGTATCACATTACACCTATAAGATTGGCTAATATGACAAAACAAGAAGATGATAAATGTTGGAGAAGATGTGGGAGAGTTGAAACACTAATTCATTGTTGGTGGAGCTGTGAGCTGATCCAACCATTCTGTAGAGCAATTTGGAACTATGCCCAGAGGGCTACAAAAATGTGCATAACCTTTCACCCAGCAATATCACTTCTAGAACCATATTCCAAAGAGATCATAAAAATGGGAAAGGATCCCACATGTACAACAATGTTTATAGCAGCTCTCTTTGTGGTGGCCAAGAACTGGAAATCAAGGGGATGCCCATCAATTGCAGAATGACTGAACGATTTGTGGTATATGAATGTAATGTGCTATAAGAAATGATGACCAGGAAGACTTCAGAGAGGCCTGGAAAGACTTATGTGAACTGATGCTGAGTGAAAAAAGCAGAACCAGGAGAGCTTTATACACAGCAACAACCACAGTGTGTGAGGAATTTTTCTGGTAGACTAAGTCCTTCAGAGCAGTGCAAGGATCTAAAAAATTTCCAATGGACTTTTTGAGGCAAAACATCTTCCATATCCAGAGAAAGAATTATGGAATTGGATTGCAGAACAAAGTAGACCTTTTTCTTTTGTGTTATGATATGTTTTGTTTTTTTTTTATGGTTTCTCCCATTCATTTTAATTCTTCTATTCAACATGACTATGGTGAAATTGTGTTTAATAGAAATGTATGTGTAGAACCTATATAAAATTGCAAGCCGTCTAAGGGAGGGAATGGGAACGGAGGGGGAAGGGAGGGGGACGGAGGGGGAAAATCTAAGACATATGGAAATGATCATAGAACACTGAAAACAAATAAAATAATGATTAAAAAATTAAAAATGAATAAATAAATTATTCTCTTGGTTCTGCTCACTTCACTCTACATCAGTTCCTACAAGTTTTCCCATGTTTCTAAAAATAAATCCCTTTTGTCATTTCTTGCAGCACAACAACTTTCTATTATATTCATATATCAGATTTGTTCAGTCACTTTCCAATTCATGGATTCCCACTCTTTTTCTAATTTTTTGCAAGGAAAAAAAATGCTGCTATAAATGTTTGTGTACAAATGGTGCCTTTCTCTTTGTCTTTGCTTTCCTTAGGGTATACATTGTGGTATTGTTAGGCCAAAAAACTGCACACTTCAGTGACTTTTGGAGTATAGTTATAAATTGCTTTCCAGATTTCCAAATTAGTTCACCAAAAGTGAGATAGTGAGCCTGTTCTCCTTCAGATTCCCCAATAATTGTATTGTTCCTTTCTTTGTCCTCTTTGCTAATTTGATGAGTATGAGTGGAACTTCAGATTTCTTTTTAATTTTTATTTCTCTCATTATTAGTGATTTAGAAATTTTTCATATGCTTGTTGATAGTATGTATCTCTTCTTTTGAGAACTGTTTGTTCACATCCTTTATCTATTTGTCTTTTGAGGGAATGGCTCTCATTTTTATATATTTGCATATATATATAAGATATATATATTTAAGATATATAAGATAGCAGGCATTTATCGATGAAATTTCCTCCAAATATTTTTCCCAGTTTTATATGGGTTATATTATGATGTTTTCACAGGGAAAATCCTGGATGGAGGAATGAGTCAAAGAAAGTAATTTGTGATATTCCCCCAAAATCATATAAATCCAAAGCGGTGGCTCTAGACCAGGTGCGCTAATGGTAGCGGATCTTTGAGTAGCTGAAGGATTGAAGATTCATTTGTATTTTGGAAGAAAATGAAACTTGACTAACTCTAGGCATTCTGACACAGGATCAGGTTTGAGGGTGTAGAAAATCTCCGAGTTTGGTGGTCCAAGGAGAAGCCCCAGATATCAGGTTGAGGAAGAGGGAAAAAGAATGAGGTCAATCTTAAACAGTGAAAGTGTGGATTTATCAACTGGAACAGCATATTTCATATATAAAAGATGTTCACAAATTAGCTGTATATAATTCAAGTACCATGTGTACTTGAACAAATTCTATTACATAGACATGTATTAAGTGCATTGACATAGAGAGCTGGACTCAGAATCAGGAGGACATGGGTTCATCATTTAAATTCTCTGAGCCTCAATTTCCTTATATGTAAAATTGGATGGTGATAATTATGCAGACTAAGTTTACATTAACTTTTTTTTAAGCAATCGCACTGTTGGTCCATATTGAACCAATAACGAGTCAACTAAAACCCCTAGACCTTTTTTGTCTAAATTGCTATTAAGAGAAGTCTTCTCCACTCTGGACATGCAATTAAGTTTTTAAACCCAAGTGCAGGAATTTACATTATGCTTGTTAAATTTTACTTTTAAGCTCATCATTCTGACTTGTTGAGATCTTTGTGAACCCTGATTCTGTCATCCAATATATTATCATTTTGTCATCTGCAAATTTCATGAGAATATCTTCTTTTTTTGTTGTTGAGTCAGTTGTGTCTGACTCTCTGTGGTCCCATTTGAGCTTTTCTTGGCAAAGATACTGAAGTGGTTTGCCATTTTCTTCTCCAGCTCATTTTTCATATGAGGAAACTGAGGCAAGCAAGGTTAAGTGACTTGCCCAAGGTCACACAGCTATTAAGTGTCTAAAGTCATATTTGAATCCAGGTTTTCCTGACTACATGCCTAATATTCTATCCACTGCACCACTTAGTTGCCCCTTCATATCTTCTTTATCTAATTTATTTATAAAAATGTTGAACAAAAGGGCCAAAGACAGAGCACTAAAACACATCAATAGACTTTTCTCTAAACTGACTTTTATCCTTTAATCAACATTCTTGAGATACAGTAACTAATCCAGCCTTGAGTCTGCCTCACAGCCCACATTTCTCCATGTTGTCCACAAGGATACTCACAGAAAGTCAGATTGAAGTCAGGGTACACTATATCTGTCATTCCCCTGACCTACCATGCAACAACAGTTTTCCTCTCCAAAAACCCATTTTTCCTGTCTAATAACCCTGTCTAAATGTGAACTAACATATGAAATTGGCCCAAGATGACATTCGTATCACTACCATTTGCTAGTAATGAGGGAGATTCCTGAATACATGGCCTTATACTGGAAGTTATACACAAAATAAGTGAAGAAGGCCCTATTGTTGCTCACTGGAGTTTTCACTCTAGAACATGAGTTCTTAACTTTTTCTTCATCATGGACCCTTTTGACAGTCAGGTGAAGCCCATGATATTTTCTCAGTATAATTTTTTTTTCTTACTTCATAAGTGAAAAAAATGTTAAATTTCATTTAGAAGTTGGTGAAAATAAGGATGTAATTTTTCCCTAATCCATGTTCACAGATGCACTGAAATATATGATCCCATGACCTCAGAAGCTCTCATCACCTCTCATGGGGACTGTTGCAGGAGTTTCTAATCTGTCTCCCTACCTCAGGCCTCTCCCTGAATACCCCACACATAGTTTCCAAAGTGATTTTCCTATAGGAAAAATCTAAGTATGGCACTCCTTAATGCAACAAAATCCAGTGACTCCCTATGACCAATAGGCTCAAGTACAAACTTCTTTATCATTTAAAGCACAACATAGTCTGACCCTTATCTGCCTCTCTAGCCTTATTACATATTAGTCCCCTTCATATACTCTTTAGTTTAGCCAAACTGGCCCTTTCTCTGTCCCTCACCCATGCCATTCTGTCTCCTATTTCTGTTCTTGGCACTGGCCATCCCTCGTGCCTGATAAATAATTTCTCCTCACCTCCACCTCTAAGAATCCCTGTTTCCTTCTAGACTGAGTTCAGTTGTCACCTTCTCCACAAAAACTTTCCTGATGCCGCAAGATGCTGGTGTCCCCCCCATAATCCTATACAGGCATATTTTGTATCTCCTTTCTAACTTAGAAATTCCTCAAGGGTAGGGACCATTTGCCATTGTTTCCCAGGCACCCAGCACCATTATGCTTAAAAGTGTGTGGTGTGAACTTGGGCAAGTAACATAACTGTCTGTAACACCAATATAACATTCACAGCACCTACAGGGATCATGAACACACTGGTGCAATTCTCCACGTGGAAGACAGAGCCAAAACATTTATTCAGACATCAGAAAGCCAAATCTATCATAGCAACAAAAATCCATATTGCCCAATGGACCGCTAGAGAAAGACATGCACCATGCCCAAGCCTTCCCCTGCTAGGCTTCCGACAAACCAGCTCCATTAAACAAATCACAATCACAAAATCACTCATGCCAGGGGGGTGCCTGCTCACTCAAGTCCTTCCTAGCTCTGACTGCTCTCAAAACTAACTTCCTGCTCTAGCTCCACCTCTTCCTGTTCCACCCATTCAGCAAAGTCCTCAGAGTAAGTGACGCAGACTCTCATGTGACCCAGGTAGGTCACATAGGCCTATGAATGAATGAGAAAGATCTTTCCATTTTAAATTATTATTACATCTCCAAAGGAGTGAGAGTTTCCTTATGAAACTGTAAAAATGAGGGTATTAGACTAGATGCAAACGTGTGTGGGAACCATATCAGCTAACTGTTAAATTTTCAGTGAGAGTATTTGCACATCTGAAATCAACAAATACCATGAATTAGGAATTTATTTATTGTTGCACTGTAACGAAGGAAAAAAAGGGGAAAGGATCTATTTGTACAAAAGTACTTCTAGAGGCAATTTTTGTGGTGGCTAAGAATTGGAAATCTAAGGAATGCCCATCAATTGGAGAATGGCCAAACAAGCTATGATTGTGATGGAACATTGTTGTGCTCTAAGAAATGATAAGCAGGATGATTTCAGAAAAACCTGGAAAGACTCACATGAATTGATGAATAGTGAAGTGAACAGAACCAGGAGAAGGTGGTACACAGTAACAGCAATATTGTTTAATGAAGAACTGTGAATGACTTGGCTAATCCCAGCTACACAACAATCTAAGGCAATCCCAAAGGACTAATAATGCATACTATTGACCTGCAGAGGAAGAACTGATATTTGAATACAGACTGATGTATGCTATTTTTCATTTTCTTTTTTCATTTTTTTGAGTCTTATGCAAGATTACAATTATAGAAATATTTTTGTTATTTATTATATTTATTTTAAAATGTATATATATGTCATATTATTTATTATAATATTTAAATATATGTATATAAAATATACATAATTGCACATGTATAACCTATATTTGCTTACCACTTCAGGGAAAGGGGAGGGAAGAAAAGGAGGAAGGGAAGGATAGAATTTGGAATTCAAAACTTTAAATAAAATTTTTTTAAATTAATGTAATAGCAAAAAAAATCAATAAAAATGTTTTAAATTAAAAATATTAAAGTGATAGGAAAAATGTTATAATGCTAATGCAGATTAAACTTTGAGAAGCGTTTGTGTACATTTTTCTTTCTGGACAGTTGATTGTTACACATTTATTAGCACACCCCTAACAGATGGCCACTGAGTTTCCCCCCAGTTTTACTGAGTTGTTCTCAGCTAGAAGAGACTTTAAGTGGAGGAAGTTTTTCTGAATTCCCATGCTAAGCATTAGAAAAAAATGTGCAATGGACTTTATTTTGCTCATTCAGCAGAAAGTGTGGCATTATGGATAGAATTCTAGTCTTTGAGATGGGGAAAATCTGAGTTCAAAACCCTCTTCAGACAGTTATTATATAACCCTAGGCATGTTATTTGATTTCCCTGACTCTCAATTTCCTCTTCCATTTAATTGAGGGAAATGGACTCAGTAACCTCTGAAGTCTCTCTGGTTCTAATCCATGTGATCCTCTCTACCAATGCACTCAGAGGAAAATCAAACATTTCCGTCACCAAAAAAAAGAAAAGGTATTCTTCCCCAAAAGATCAAATAGTTCGACTGCAGCAGGGTCAAGATTTATTTTCAAAAGAAAATGAAATATGAAGGAGGAAATAAAGAGAACAATGGTGGACTGAGATCAATTTGCAGGATCAAGATGTTCTAAAAAGGAAACACTATTTGCATCTGATTGTTCTACCAAGGGCTGAAGAATTCTGCCATAAAGCCACTCAAAGGCAGCAAGCTTGAAATCACAGCATGTTCCTGGTGAAGCCAGATGTCCTACAGCAGAAGACAATTTCTATCTCTGTTGCATTCATGGTGAGGGGGGAGGAAAAGAGAAACGATACATGCTAAGAGGTCTTTTAAAAGGCAACATTTGGGGGACTATCCCTTTAAAGAATTAGTAGTTCAGTTTGGATTAGCTTTCATTATCTATTATATTCAAAGAAGATTATGATCAGCCACTCAGCTGGTGGCTCATCTTTGGCAAGCTGTAGTTCAGCCTACAAGTGTGGGCACCCATTCCAGGGGGCTGGAATAGTCAGTCGGTTGCTGGGGCCTGTTGGCTCGACCTCTAGGTTGGATCCTCTCCCATTGGCTGGCAGGCTACTATATGGGATTGGTGCCAGTCACATCTTGTTCTCCTTGAACACTTGTCTTACTCATGCACTATGGCAAACAGCTTCACAGCTGCAGGACTGTGGGTCTTCCATAGACAAATGTGCAACATTTTGAATGGTCGAAGAAATTCAGTTTCCTAGAATTTTAAGCTAGAAAGGAATCTTAAGGATCATTAAATTCAATCCTTTCATTTTGCTGATGAGAAAATTGAGGTCCAAAGAGGGTAAAAAGATCATACCCAAGATCACACAAATAGGCAACAGAAGAATTAGAATTTGAACTTAAGACTTTTGATGCCAGGTTCATTACTCTTTCCACTCTACCACTGGTCTTAAGAGTTGCTGCCTCTCAACAGATAGTGAGTCAGCTGAATCATGTGCAGTTAGCTATTGGCTTTCTCTAGGACACTTGTGCCACCGGTAACCTCGTCTTTCTCATCTTCTTGGATTCTGTTCTACCGCATAACTGGTGGCACATACATAACTTGTAAGGCCGGGTCTATGCAACATTGCAAAGGAAAGGGCAGTCTTTCGTGTCCTTGATCCTCATATTTTGCCCTTTTCTGTGGTGTCCATGTCCTGTGATTGCCCAAATTCTCCCTCCAACCCTTACCAAACTAAGGAACTCTATGCAGATTTGTTCTTTTTCAAAAATTTCCCTTACTCCAAAATCCTTTCCCCCTCCCCAACAAAACTCACATTCCCCCCCGCCCCCCACTGTTAAGCTCAGCTAGTGTTAAGGTTAAAATTCATCTGATTGAATCAACTTAGAGAGTCATTTGTATTTTGAAGGGAGATACTCCTTAACTCAAATAAATCTCTGATTTGTGGGATTTAGTCAATGTGCTTCAGTGGAATGAAAATTTCAGGGAAGGTTCTTGAATGGCAAAAGGAACCTTACCTAATCCCTTAATAAACCAAAGGAATTCTGCCTATAGGCAAAGCTCATCCAGATAACAGGGCAAACCAAAGAAAGGGTTCATTTCCAAAAAGTTCTTTCTCTCTAACAATTCATAGGTATGGTCTGAATGCCCTAATTTCCAGACAGACCTTTATGATATCCTTTGCATTTTATGCACTATCCACTATGATAGAAGTTGGAGTTCCTATCTTGAAATGAGATTTATATTTTTAATTGATAGACTTAATTCTGGGAATAAATTCTAAGGAAATAGGGAGGTGGACATCATGGAATGCTAGCAGTCTCCACTGAGACTGGGACTACTATAATATAATCCTCTTCCTTTTCTTTCAATTGTGTCCAGTATATGAAAATAAAAAATAAAAGTATATTCCAATCTCATTTTTAAAACCCTGCCATTCACTTTTTTTATCTTATTTCAGCCACTAGTTTGACAATGAAGAAACATTTTCATTGTTAACTCTGACAAGTTATTAACAGTTTGTCACCTCTCTTTTCCTCTTCATTAAAATGGAGACAGTAATTATACAATATCTTTCATGGCTATAAGGAAAAATAAGAGAAATTATTGCAAAGCACTATGTAGACATTGTTATTTTTATACCTATTCTCCTCAGCAGATAGATGTAGACAATGGGAGAAGAAAAAGGAGGGAGGACACAAAGCTACAAAAAGCAAAAGACAGTCATAGGAAAAAGAGGGGTCAACCTGGCAGACTGGAACAATGAAGGAATAAAAACCTAGTGAAATAATGTTCCTGGCCTCTAGCTCTTCCCCAAGTGAAATTCTTGAGGGCACGCAGTGGTCTGTCTCTTATTTCTCCCCCGTTCCTTACACACACGCTGCAGTCTCTTGCCAACAATACTCCCCAGCCTGTCTCCATGCTGTGCAAATTGCTATATCAATGCTAAATAATAACAGTTCTGAGTTGGTTAAAAAGCCTCCATGGAATGAATGTCTCCCAACCTTCAGCCTTGTCCTCCATCTCTCTGCCTGACCTCCCCACCCCACTCCAAAATTTTCCAACACATGTTTTCTTCAGGGTCAACCATATTGATTTGGCTTCACACAGAAAACTGTCTGAATCTCCTCACTTGGAGCAGCCAGACCCTCAGTGAGACTGGATGGTACGTGCAGAATCATGGCACACTGTGGCTGCCTGATACAGAATCAATGTTGTCAAGCAGATTGCATTTGTCTTCACAAATTGAAGTGTGTGTGTGTGTGTGTGTGTGTGTGTGTGTGTGTGTGTGTGTGTGTGTGTGTTGGGGGAGAGGAGGGAGTAGAAATGGTTTCCTTACTGGAAAGTGCTTTTAAACAATGAAATTCTCCCTTGGTGATGCACTTCCAGGGTGGAGCAGTTTGGATCTTTTTAGTCAAAAAGCATAAACAGAAAATTTCTCACTCTGAGGTTCAAGACAGTCATGGATCAGCTTACCACTCACAAATCTGCAGATTCTCCCAACGAATTGGAGCAGACACTGAGCAGGCTTGAACTTTCCCCCTGTTCCTCCGAGGATTTCCATTACATCACTTTTTAGGAAAACTTTAATAATGGCAGACAGTTCAAACTTCTCAGCTCAGTCTTCTTCCCTATGTGGATTCTTGGTTATTTAAGTGTGCCAAGGCTCAGGAACTTCCCACCAAAACTTCATCCTCCCAATAAAGTCTCTTCTCAATTCTTATTAATGAAGAATGGTATATAAATAGATTATAAAATGGTTTAGAAAAATGAGAGGTCACTAAGTATTAATGGCTTAAACCTGGTATCTCTCTCTCTCTCTCTCTCTCTCTCTCTCTCTCTCTCTCTCTCTCTCTCACACACACACACACACACACACACACACACACACTCCCTTTCTTTTTCCTCCCTCCTTCGTTCCTCCAGTCCAACACCTCCAATTGCCCTCTGGACATTTCCCCACACATGGCCTGAAATCACCCGAAACTCTTGCAAATACGTAAAGTCATTGCCTTGAACTCCTCAAAAAGACCTCCTGTCCTGCATTTTCACTTTGGCAGTCTAGTGAAGTCTATAATCCCCTTCAAAACAATGTTTCTAAATGCATAAAATATATATATACAATTTATATATAAAATATAAAAAGTGACCAATTATATTGAAATTCAAATATTTTTAAAGTTCATAGACTGCTTTATTCTCTCACCTGCCCAGGCTAAAAACTTAAGTTCATTGATTCCTCCTTTCTCCTTCATCTCCCACATCCGGTCTGTTACCATGTTGACTTTCTTTACAAAGTCCCTCAAATCCATTCTCCCTGTTCATTCCTGCCCTAATGTCCTAGCACATGGTCAGATGAGTACAATAGTCTCAGTTCTAGTATTCCTACTCTCAAACTCTCCCCTTTTAAACCAGCCTATACACTGCTTCCAGATTAATCTTTCTGAAACAGTGAGAGACCTTGAATGCTCTTCTTGAAAGGACAAAGCAAAGTCAGAACCCCTTGGTCTGACTCTTCAAAATATGGCCTCAAATAGCCATTCCAATCTTTTCATTTCTGTCCCTCCCCAGACAAACTGTCTGCTCCACACAATCTGATTTACTCACTGCTCCGTGGGTCAGAAGAAGACACCCTTCTTCCTTTGCTCATTTACTTATACCATTCTTCTTGCCTAGGATACCCTTCCTTTTCTTTCTACCTATACAAACTCTGTGCTTCCTTCAAGGCACAATTCACTTTTCTGATTCTCATTGAGTATCCTAGTCAAAAGTAATCTCATTTTTGTAGCCCTTTGGGCATAGTTCCAAATTGCTCTCCAGAATGCTTGAATCAGCTCACAGCTCCACCAACAATGAATTAGTGTTTGAACTCTTCCACATCTTCTGCAACATTTATCATCTTCCTGTTTTGTCATGTTAGCCAATCTGATAGGTGTGACAAAAGTAATCTCCTATAGTCTTTAGTGTTATTGATTTTCTTTTCATAACTCTCTAATTCCATCTTTGTTTCTGACTTTTTCTGTCTTTGGTTCTGTCTCTTTATCTGAAAGACAGCATGACATAGTGAATAGAGAAATATCCATCCACTCATACTAATTGTGTGACCTGTTCAAGTCATTTAACTTCTTGATGTCCCAGGTAGTTCTCTGAGACAATAAGTAACAGATGTGACATTTTAAATGTTCAAAAGAAGATGGTAGAGAAAAGCTAGGAAGTTGTCTGAGCTCTCTCCAGTTTCCCTCTGAAACAACATTAATTCAAGCCTCTAAATGGATTATGGAGCAACAGAACCTACAGAAAGATAGAGTGGAATAATTTTCCAGGTTAAGAGAGAAAGGAAGGATTTAAGGAAAGATCTGTGCTTACCCAACACAGAGAGTGTCCCCATATGCCAGTAGGAAAAGTTTCTTAGATAAACCACTGATCAGCTCCTGAGGGCCTGCAGTACTGTTTCAGCAGGTCAGTGGCACCATAGGACAACTGAGAGGCCTCCAGCCCAGGTTCAACAGACAAATTGCTAGCCCCAGAAGCAGAGCAAAGTAGGCACTACTAGGCCAGGCCACCTCAGCACAATGGATAAGCTGCCAGCACCTGAGGCCCTATCAAACAAAGCCAGTGACCAGACCTCTGGCCTCCTAACACAAGAAGCTTGGGACAGTGCCCTTGTGCCCCAGGAGCAGAGCTCAACCTTAGAATCCAGAGAATAGGCTAAAAAATGAGCAAGAAACAGAAAGAAAAGAGCTCTGACCACAAAAACTACTACTACTATGGCAACAGAGACAATCAAAACACAAACTCAGAAGAGGACAACAAATGTCTACATGCAAAATCTCAAAGGGGAATATGAATTTTTTCAAGCATTCTTGATGAAAAGACCAGAACTGAAAAGAAAATTTGACTTTCAAACACAAGAATCAAGAGAAGCATGAAAAGGTAAACAGGGAAGAGAAATCAGAAGGGACTTACTAAAGTTGAATTGTTCAATAGTTCTCTTACTTTCAATTTTATTAATCTCTTTTGATTGTCAGAATTTATAATTTGGTCTTTAATTAGGCAGCTTTAATTTATTCTTCTTTCCTAGTTTTTGTAGTTCCATGCCCAATTCATTGGTCTCCTCTTTTCCTATTTTATTTATGTAAGTATATAGAGATATAAAATTTCCCCTAAGTTCTGCTTTGGCTGAAACCCATTAATTTTAGTATGTTGTCTCATCATTGTCATTCTCTTCGGTTTGTTTCTATGATTTGTTGTTTGGCCCACTCATTCTTTAGGATTAGATTGTTTAGTTTTCAAATAATTTTTCATCTAACTTTCCAAGAGCCTTTATTATACACAATTTTTTTGGCATCATGATCTGAAGAGGATGTATTTAATATTTCTGCCTTTCTGCATTGGACTGTGATGTTTTTATGCCCTATGGCATATAGTCAGTTTTTGTGTAGGTGTCATGTGCCACTGAGAAAAAGGTATCTTTTTTCCTATCCCTATTCAGTTGTTTCCAGATGTCTATCATACCTAACTTTTCTAAAATTCTCTCTACCTCCTTAACTTCTTTCTTGTTTCTTCTGTGCTTAGATTTACCTAGTTTTGAGAGGGGGAGGTTGAAGTCCATGACTAGTATAGTTTTGCTATCTATTTTTTCCTATAGCTCACTTACCTTTTCCTCTAAGATTTTGGATGTTATATCACTTGGTACACCCATGATTAGTATTGATATCACTTCATTATCTATGGTACTTTTTAGGAAGATGTTTGAGATTATAATTGCTAACCATGCTTGTTGTTTTTTTACTTCAGTTGAAGCTTAATATATTCTGCTCCAGTCTTTGACCTTTATTCTCTGTGTTCCTCTCTGCTTCAAATGTGTTTCTTGTAAACAATACATTGTAGGATTGTGTTTTTAATCAACTCCGCTATTCTCTTCCTTTTTTGGGGAGAGTTCATACCATTCACATTCATAGTTATGATTTCTAACTGTATATTTCCCTCCATCCTATTTTCCTCCCTGTTTATGATTTTCTCTCTCTTTTTACCTTTCTCTCCTCATCAATGTTTTACTTCTGACCAGCCTCTTTCAGTCTACTCTCTCTTTTATCAGCATCCCTCCCTTTTCTCTCTCCTTTCCCCTCCTACTTCGCTATAGGGTAAGATAAAAGAAAGCCCTCTATTTCATTGAAAGACCAATTTTTCCCCTGAAGTATTATACTCAGTTTTGCTGGGTAGGTGATTCTTGGTTTTAATCCTAGTTTCTTTGACTTCTGGAATATCATATTCCATGCCCTTTGGTCACTTAATGTAGAAGCTGCAAGATCTTCTGTTATCCTGACTGTATTTCCACAATACTGAAATTGTTTCTTTCTAGCTGCTTGCAATATTTTCTCCTTGACCTGGGAAGACTGGAATTTGGCTACAATGTTCCTAGGAGTTTCTTTTTTGGATCTCTTTCAGGAAGTGATCAGTGGATTCTTTCAATATTTATTTTGCCTTCTGGCTCTAGAATATCAGGGCAGTTTTCCTTGATAATTTCATGAAAGATAATGTCTAGGCTCTTTTTTTGATCATAGCTTTGAAGTAGTCCCATAATTTTTAAATTGTCTCTCATGAATCTACTTTCCAGGTCAGTTTTTTTTTTTCCAATAAGATATTTTATTTTATCTTCCATTTTTTCATTCTTTTGGTTTTGTTTTTTGATTTCTTGGTTTCTCATAAAGTCATTAGCCTCTATCTGTTCCATTCTAATTTTTAAAGAACTATTTTCTTCAGTGAGCTTTTGAACCTTCTTTTCCATTTAGCCAATTCTGCTTTTTATTTTTATTTATTTTTTTGTTATTATTATTTTTTTAGTCTTCTACAATCACTTCCTTAAAATTAAGATTTCATCCCCCCCACCTTTCCCCCACTACCCGCCTCCCTCCCCACAATAGCATACAATTCTGTATAGGTTCTACATATACTTTCCTATTGAGTATATTTTCACTATAGTTATGCTATGTAGTCAAACTAAAATAAATGGAAGAAATCATATAACAAATCAAAACATAATACACTAAAACCCACACCCATACAAACATGATCTGCTACATTCTGCGAATGACTCCCATATTTTTTTCTTTGGGTATGGAAGACATCTTGCCTTAGAAAACCACCACTGGGATTTTTTTTTTAGTAAGTTCTTGCATTATTACGAAGTTCCAAGTGTACCAGAAAAAATTCTCGCACACCCAATTCTGCCTTTTAAAACATTCTTCTTCTCATTGGCTTTTTCAACCTCTTTTGCCAATTGAGTTAGCCTATTTTTAAAAGTGTTATTTTCTTCAGCATTTTTGGGTCTCCTTTGGCAAGTTGTTGACTAGTTTTTCATGCTTTTCTTGCATCTCTCTCATTTCTCTTCCCAATTTTTCCTCCACCTGTCTAACTTGATTTTCAAAATCCTTTTTGAGCTCTTTCATGGTCTGAGACCCTTGAATATTTATTTTGGATGTTTGGGATACAGAGACCTTGACTTTTATGTCTTTCCCTGATGGTAAGCATTGTTCTTCCTCATCTGAAAGGTGGCAGGAAATATCTGTTCACCCAGAAAGTAACCTTCTATTGTCTTAATTTTTTCCCCTTTTTTGGGCATTTTCCCAACCAGTTACTTGACTTTTGGGTTCTTTGTCAAGAGTAGGGTATACTCTGGGGATCTGTAAGATCCCCAAGTTCCTCCAAGGTGGCACAAGCATGTACACTGTTCTGGGAACAGGGAGAGATTTTTGTGCCCAGAGTCTGTGAGTAGTAGAGTTTCTTCTCCACAACAACCTTGCTTCCAGTTCCACCAAGCAAAAACCAGGGGCTGAGGTTCAGATGAGCTGCTCAACTACTCCAGGGGGTTTAGATGGGCGCAGGGCTGCCACACAGGGGTTTTAAGATCAGGCCTGGATGTGGGCTGCTGCCTGCCTTAGGGGTCCCCGCCTGCTGCTACCTCTGTTGTTTCTGCCTGAGTCCAGAACTATGGGGACACCTTGCTCCCTTCTCAGCCAGCTGAAAAAACTCTCTCACTGACCTTTGACGTCTGTGAGTTGAGGGATCTGAACTGCCACTGGGGATTCTATCCCTGAAGTCTGCTTGATCCTGCTCCTCCCAGTGCTGTGCAGCCAAGGCTAGGCTGGGCTTTTCTCTGCATCTGATGAGATAGACCTTTCCCACTAGCCTTTTGGGTCACTCTGGGCTATAAATCTCCTCCATTCCATAGTTCTATAGCTTCTGCTGCTCTTGGATTTGTTGAGAGTCTTTCTTTACAGGTATTTTATGAGCAGTGGGGGAAGAGCTAGCGTACATGTGTCTTTCTGCTCCACCATCTTGGCTCCACTCCCGATGCAAAATTTTAGTAAAGAGATTATAGCAGTTTATCATGAGTATAATACCATATGACCAGGTGGGGTTTATACCAGGAATGTAGAGTTAATTGATTAGAAAAACTATCAACATAATTGACCATATAAATAACAAAGCTAACAGAAATGATATGATTATCTCAATAGATGCAGAAAAAGCTTTTGACAAAATACAGTACACATTCCTATTAAAAACACTAGAGAGCGTAGGAATAAATAGAGTTTTCTGTAAAATGATAAGTAATATCTGTCTAAAACCATCAGCTAGCATTACATTTAATGGGAATAAGTAAGAAGCTTTCCCAATAAGATCAGGGGTGAAACAAAGATGCCATTTATCACCACTGTTATTCAATATTGTCCTAGGAATGTTAGCCTTAGCAATAAAAGAAGAAAAATAAATTGAAGGAATTAAAATAGATAATGACGAAAGAAAATTGTCACTCTTTGCAAATGATATGATGGTATACTTAGAGAATCCAAGAGAATCAACTGAAAAATACTTGGAATAATTAACAGCTTTAGCAAAGTTTCAGGATATAAAATAAATCCATTTAAATCATAAGCATTTCCATATATTCCCTACAAATCCCAGTAGCAAGAGACAGAAAGCAAAAATCCATTTAAAATAACTGTAGACAATATAAAATATTTGGGAGTCTACCTTCCAAGACAAACACAGGAACTAAATGAACACAATTACAAAACACTTATCACACAAATAAAGTCAGATCTAAACCATTAGGAAAATGTCAATTGGTCATGTGTAGGTTGAGCTAATATAATAAAAATGAAAATACCTAAATTAATTTACTTGTTTAGTGACATGCCAATCAAACTACTAATGATTTACTTTATAGAGCTAGAAAAATAATAACAAAATTATCTGGAAGAACAAAATGTCAAGAAGATTAAGGGAAATCAATAGGAAAAATGCAAAGGAAGGTGATCTACCTATATCAGATCTAAAACTATAACATAAAGCAGCAATCATAAAAACTATTTGGCACTCACTAAGAAATAGAGCGATGGATCAATGGAATAGGCTGGGTTCACAAGAAACAATAATAAGTGACTATAACAATTGACTGTTTGATTACCCCAAAGACTCCAGTTTCAGGGATAAGAAGTCATTATTTGACAAAAACTGCTGGGAAAACTGGAAAATAGTATGGCAGAAACTAGGCATAGACCAACAATTTACACCCTATACCCAAGATAAAGTCAAAATGGGTACATGATTTAGACATAAAGAATGATACTATGAGTAAATTAGGAGAGCAAGGAATAGTTTACCTGTCAGATCTATGAAGAAGGGAAGAATTTATGACGAAACAAGAGATAGAAAACATTATGAAATGCAAGATGGATAATTTTGATTACATTAAATTAATAAAGTTTTCCACAGACAAAGGCAATGTAGCCAAGATTAGGGAAGTAGAAAACTAGGAAACAATTTTTACTGTCAATGTTTCTGATAAGGGCCTGATTTCCAAAATATATAGAAAACTGACTTAAATTTGTAGCAATACAAATAATTCCTCAAATGATACATGATCAAAGAATAAGAATGTACAGTTTTCATATGAAAAATTAAAGACATTTATAGTCATATAAAAATAATCTAAATCACTATTTATTAGAGAACTGCAAATTAAAACAACCTTGAGGCACCCCATCACACCTATCAGATTGGTTAACATGACAAAACAGGAAGATGATAAATGTTGGAGAAGACATGGGAAAATTGGAACACTAATACATTTCTGGTGGAGTTATGAACTGATCCAACCATTCTGGAGAACAATTTGGAACTATGTCCAAAGGGCTATAAAACTGTGCATACCCTTTGATCCAACAATACCCTGATTAGCTCTATATCCCAAAGACATCATAAGAAAGGGGAAAGCATCCATCTGTACAAAAATAATTAGAGTAACTCTTTCTGTGGTGCCAAAAAACTTGAAAATTGAGGGGATGCTATCAATTGGAGAATGGCTGAACAAGTTGTGGTATATGAATATGTGGTAATGGAATACTATTGTGCTATAAGAATTGAAGAGCAGGTGGATTTCAGAAAAACCTGGAATGACTTATAGGAACAGATGCTGAGATGTGAACAGATGCGAAATCAGGAGAAAACTACACAGTAACAGCAACATTGGGTGAAGATCAACTATGATAGATTTAACTCTTCTCAGCAATATAATGATCCAAGAAAATTCCAAAAAGAAGACTCATAATGGAAAATCCTAACCAAATCCAGAGGAAAAAACTATGAAGAATGAATGCAGATCAAAGAATACAATTTTCACTTCTTCTTTGTTTTTTCTTTCTCATGGTTTTTCCCTTTTGTTCTGATTTCTTTCACAACATAACTAATAGGGAGATATGTTTAACATGCTTGCTGTTTGGGGGAAGAGAGGGAGGGAGGAAGAAATCAAAATCTTATAAAAGTAAATGTTGAAAACTATCTTTACATGTAACTGGAAAAAATAAAATACTATTAAGTGTGAAAAAAGATTTATAAAAATCCACTGGACTAATAATAAATAAATAAAAATATTGCCTATTAACTGTGTGAACCATTTGGTTGCCAAAGGGTACAAACTTATGAGAAAGAAAAAAGTTCAAGAGACTTAATTTCTGAGTAATTAATTATTTCATTAATAATGCTAATCTTTTAATAAAAGATGTCAGTGATATTCTTGGAGGCCAAAGACCCTCATGGCAGCACTCTTAAGGTTTATGTGTCCTTGAAATATTGATTGCTCCACAACTCTGATTGGTTAACAAGTAATGATAAAAATTGTATATTACAATCAGGGGCTGGACATATACTAATAAACTTTGATCGTGTAATTTAGTTCTAAATTGCCTAGCCTTGGGCAATTTAGTGTAAGAATTTATTACCAGCCAAATCTGTGTAAAGCAGAAGGACTTCACCTTAGATTGTATTCTTTGTAAAGTTGGGTAGCGTTATCCACAACTGAGGATAAAATTAATTCAACTTTCACCGACTGAGTTTTGCCATGAGGATTTTAGAAAAACTGGGGAACTCTGGATATCTTGAAATCATCGGTTATTAATAATCATTTCTCTCACAGAGCACATATTGTTCTACCTTAGCAGAGGAAACTCCTCACTAGGTAGAAATCACTGATCAGGAATACGGTTACAGAGAGGATTCTGTGAAGATGGCAGAATAGGTCCAAAAATACCAAGCTCTCAAGATTTTCTCCCACAAAAGAACTGAAATAGCACTTTACGGTAAACAAAGTGTGGGTGGAGATAAATAAGAATAGAGGCACAATTAGGGTCTTCCTGGGACAATTTGAGAAGATCAGAAGAAAAATCCCAGCACTAGTTTTGGTCCCTGTGAAGAGTAAACACCTCCAGGCTAGGTTCTGTTAACAAAAAGCAACAAGCCCTGGGGTTAGTTGGTTTGAGAAGCAACCTTAGCCCCAGCCACAGGAACTTAGACTCCCAAGATAGTGAGGGGACTTGGGCATTTGAGGGAAGGAAGATTGAGGGAATCTCTGCTGATAAGGAACACCAGCAGGGAAAAGGATTCAGCATATGCCAGGTGAGTGCAGAAGCAGTGGGGCAGAAAACCTCTGGCTCTGGGCACTTATAGGAGGTTGGAGATTTGGCTTTGGTTCCAGACAGGAAGGGAGAACTGAAGATCTGGGAAAAGAGGTGCCATTTTCCATACCCCAGGGCTAGAGATGATTACAAAAAGTAAGCTATTACCACAAAAATTGCACAGACAAAGGAGAAAGAATCCAACCACAGAAAGTCATTATGGAATAGATGATGGGGTTTACCTTCAGAGGAGGATATTGAAGTAAAAAAAACCCCAAAGAGTAACTAATATCCAATGGTCACCTGCCCAAAAAGAATTCTTAGAAGATCTTTAAAGAGTTTAAAAACCAAATGACAGAGATGGAAGAAAAACTAAAGAAAAATAAGAATAATCCAAGAAAAACAAGAAGGTTATGAAAGGAAAGGCAACCAATTAGAAAAGGAAATCCAGAATCTTTTAAATTAATTTTTTATTTTTTCACACAGTTTATAATAGATAAAACAATTCAAATTTTTGGTCAGGTGATACTTCTTTTTAAAGCATTTACAATATGGACCACAAAAGAATTTTTTTTAAACATTAACCAGCTGAGACACAAATAATATTTAAGTTGCTAACTTCACAAGTTCTTGACCTAATTGTCTCCACAGTATTGCTAAGAATTAAAGGACCCTAACTTGTTGTTGGTCTAAAGTCCTATGCCTAACAGCTTAATTTTAGACTTAACCTCCGATGCTCCCCTACCAGTAATTTATAACTGAATAGATCTGATATTAAGCTTGCAAACCTTTTGACAATAGGAAATTGCCACCAAGAGTAGGGAACATTGCAGGGATACAATGTCTTCCCAACTTCATGTCAGTTCCAGGCAAGATTAGATTATCCACTTGCATTCAGTCAGGCTTAAGGTCTGCCAGGTGTCAGTGGGGAAATTGAGTCAGGAGAATCCTTTCTCAGCCCAGGCTGAACAGCCATTCTCCCACCTGACCCGGGTCCGGGTCCTTCAGGTGACACTCTCTCAGTGGGCTTCTGCTTCGGACGTCTCCGGATTTCCCTCCCCGGGGGATACGGCCGAGGGACTCAGTCGGACACTTCTTCAGGAGGCATATATTTTATTAAGTGCAGAGGAATCCCCCGAACAGCTAAGGGCGTTGGTTTAAGTAGGTTTCTAGTTCCGGGTAGCCATCTACTGTTTAAATAGGTTTCTATTTTTAGGTATCCATCCTGATCCACCCCGAGGGAGAGGCCTACATCCCATTGGAGCAAGCCCCTCCAGACCAATCCTAGGGAGGCACGATCCCTAATCCCGGGTCGTGTCCTCCCCTGGTTGGCTGGTGGCCACTCGTGGGGAAGCCCCTCTCCGCCCAGGCAGTCAGGACCGACCCCCAACAACTCCCCCTTTTTGTTTAATAAGGGCAGGTGAAAGGCCTGTCTTAGGCTATGTGGCCTGTCTCCATGCCTGGTACCGAGAGTGGGCAGGGCCCCTGTCTTAGGCTATGTGGGTGGCTCCCACCTCCAGCATTTCTGGTAGGTGGACCCACAATAATCCCGTCATTGGGTACCTCTGCAGCCAATGGCATGATTATCCAGGTCATGGGGCCACAATATTCCCGTCATCGGCACAGTCACAGCGAAAGCCCATTATTGATTATAGCGGGGTACAGGGACGCTTTTGAACATGGCCGGTGTTAGGCCGTCATCCCGAAATTGCAAAAAAATTCATGGTATTTGCGCGACTTGCGCCTCAACTCCCCCTTTTTGTTTATGCAGAAGTATATCAGCCTTTAGTTGTTCCAGGGTACCCATCCACAATTTCATAATACATGACAATAGGCAAGGTAGGCAGAGACAAATCACACATAACAGGGCAATTCCCAATCCAGTAACAAAAAATGTATAAAGCCATTGTGTAACATTAAGATTTCTCAACTAATCTGGGAAAAGTCCATGCTGATTTTTCATATCCCTCTTATAATGGTCTGTGGCATTTTGTATGCCTTTAATTATCTCACCTAACTTTAATATATAAGTATCTAAACTTTGGAAGTCATCAAGTCTGGAAATAGCATCTTCAAGCTCTGTGCTGGCATTAAGCATGAGGGCAGTCATGCATGCAGGTCATAACAGCTGCGTATCGCACGATAGCCCTTAGTTCCCTGATTGGTGGTTAAGCCTTGGTCAGCCCTCAGCACCTGTTCTTAGGGCCACGTTACTGAGTTGGCTGATCGTGTCCTACTATGATAGGTGGGGGGCCCCCACCAGTACCTCCCCCGAGGGCGATGCCGTACCTTGTCCACGAGCCTTCCTTGCGCCCAGAATGAGGAAGTCACGGGCCAAGCACGTGACCGCCAGTTAGGGCAGGTATAGATTCCCGGCCGTCACCTATCCACCCAGGAGGTCTGGTGGCGGCCCCTCACACTATCTTTGGTCCTATATATGCTTGTACAGAACAATTCTGGCATGTAAAATTGAAAATTCCTGTCATGTTCTGATATGTCTCTAGTTTAGATCTGTAGTCTCTGTCCCATAGAAATATATGTGTGTTCCCTAGACATACTTCACCCATTAAAGTAATGTTGTTAGCTTTCTTTGGTGATGCTGCAGCAGGCATTCCCTGCACTGTTTGTCCTCCCACAGCTAGAATAACTTCGTCTAGTCCCTGAACAGGTCTTTCAACCTCAGGAGACCCTTTATAATTGATGTACATTTGTCTAGGAAAGTTTGGTGCATATTTTTCCTCAAGTAAGTATGTAAGATTGTGACATGAATATAACATTTCTGTGTAGTTTCCCCTAATCAATTCTTTCTCCTGACAAGTATGTGTGTGACAATTCTCAAATGGTAAAAACCCCGTATACAGATGCCAAAGGGTTACATTTCTCTTCTTTTGTAAGTTACAAAATGGCCTAAATTTCATTCCAGGAACAAGTCCCACAAAGTCCTTGTCTGACCAAACTACTATTGTCCCATTTATCCTCCGGGTGAATACATTATAAGCGTGTCATGTATCTTTCTCATCCAATGTCTCTTGTCCGTCCACAATAGTGGCACACCAGGGATACCCCTCTGTTCCATTCACCTGTGTGTATTTAAAACCAAACCCATTCCAATTCCCAGGAATACCCTTCTATAGACAAAGTGGGAAACCTGCGACTAGTCCTGAAAAGTTAGTGTCTCTGAAAGAGAGTCCCATTATTATCATAGTCTAGTCCATCATCTTTAAACATGTGAGAAATATTGCCTTGGATGATAAATTTGGTTATTGTCTCACTCCATGACATCACCCTTAACCATGGTGGATTCCTGAGGAACGCCCATCTCTGTTGTTCCTTCGGTGCTGGGTCGATGGACGCAGTGTTCTTTGAGTGTTATGATAAGTACGAGAAAAATGAAAGGAGTCATTGTGACCTAGTTGATTAAGCTTCTCCAGAAGTTTTCTCATCTGCCACTGATAGCACCTCCGCACTTCCTGTGACCACTTCACCTTGGCGGTTGTCCTCTATCACTGTTATCCTTTTCACTGGAACCCAAACTTCTTTATTATCATCTGTTAAAACACAAACATACCCTTTTTCCCACGTTAACACTGTATGAGGACCAAACCAATTTTTATTCTCATCGTGCCACATTACTGGCTACTTTCAGGGCACTTGTTATTGCTGATTCATTCTTTGCAGACTCCTTATTAGGAAATGTTAAGGAATTTTCATAGCAGCCAATAAGCCATCATTATAGAATTTTAAATAATTTAGAGTATAAACAGCCAAACAGCCAATTGTAATTTATCATCAATTTAGAGTATAAACAGCCAATTGCGAATTTATCATCAACTCCTGGTGCAACTACTCCTTTTTGTTTGTGCAAGTAGGTGTCCAGGGAGCGATTCGCTCGCTCCACTATAGCTTGACCAATGGGATTATGGGGGATTCCAGTGACATGTAAAATGGAAAATTCCACCATGAACTGTTCAATGGCTTTACTGACATAAGCTGGACCATTGTTTGGTTTAATGCTTTTTGGTACTGCATGATTTAGAATGTGACCGAGTGTGTGTGATATAAAATATTGCTGTTTTGGCCCTTATTGGTAGTTGAACTTTCATAGTTATCTGTTTAATACTATCTGCCCTATCAGGAATATAGGCTGACTCTACTCTAGGTATCAATGGTACTGTATACTTTCTGTCTGTGATGATATTGCAAGGTTCTTTCACATATAATAATGCTTGCAATACTTCATATAATTCATTTTGTTGTGTAGAAGTAAATGTTGTTTTAAATTTATGCATCTCCCTTTTAGATGGAATATACATAGATGCCCTAAAATTTTTTGTTGCATCTGTAAAAACATTAACTCCCTCTACCAGTGAGGAAGAGCATTTGTTGGCCCAAGATCATGGCCACGTGGCAAATTGCTGCCCAAAAGGAATTGGGAGCCCGTGTTGGAAATTCTGATTAATCAATATCTGCCATTCCACAAACTCTTGTATGCAGTTCTCTATTTGTTGACTTGTATACATAGTATATATTGTGTGAGGTTTCTGTCCTATTAACATCCTTACTCTCTTCACTGCCTTATGTATGACTTGGGCTACCAGCACAGCATAAAGCACACAAGCTCTGTTCTTTATCTGAGCCAAATGTACCCACTCAATAATCCCTTGTTTTTGATATAAAACTCCAGTGGGTATTTTTTCAGTGAATAAATTGTTACTTCCAAGTCCTGTGATTCTAATATCCTGCTAATAGTACACCCCATAATCTTTTTCTGCACTAATTTCAAACATTCCAGTGCTTCATCTGTCCATTTTCTGCATGAGTTTAATTGAGAAGGACCTTTCAATAAATCATATAATGGTTTCATTTGATCAGTTGTAATTCCCAACTGTGGCCTACACCACTGAATTACTCCTATCAATTTCTGAAAGTCATTTAAAGTTGTAACCTTTGTAGAATCTATGATAGGTGACTTCAAACTTAAGCCTTACCACCTTACATCATTGTTTCACAGGGTAGTTTCTCCTTCTCTGATTACATTTACTCTGGAAAAAAAAACTTTTTAGAAATTAAGTTGTTAATAAGTTCAAACACTAAATTTAACTTTTGCTTAAGCCAAGGAATGACTACAAGTTCAGATTAAAAGAGCAAGATCTTTTCTGCTTCATAGACCATTACATATTAATTTATCAATACATTGTCTTGAAAATGAAAAATTTAAAACCGTTTAAAATTTGTCCTGTTGTTAACAGTCATTAAACTTTTACAAAAAATGTAGTTGAAAACCTTCAAAATAATAGTTCTCTTCTCTTGATCTAATCTGGACTGATAAAAGTTACAATTCACTGTAGACCCAGCTGAATGATGAGTTGGGACTGCAGGGCAAAAAATCTTAATGGGTCCATCCTTTACTCAAGTAAATTTTATTTCTGTGTCCACCTCCTTAAGAACTTCTTTGAATGAGAGAGTTTTTGAATTCCTCAGCTGAAGGGAGGGAGACTTCTGGACAACTGCCCAGTGGCGCCAAGTCTATTCCATTCTGCTGGAGAGTTTCAAAAGCTTTATCTCTGCTGAGGTGTCTCTTTAAGATTTATGCATATTTCCAATTTGCCTAGTGCCAAATAATATAACAAATCCTGATCTGTTTTAAACATCCAATTAGGAGTGACACGTTTCACTTAATATGTGAACAGAATAACTACCTTTTGGTTACTTCTCATTATACAAAATACTTTTCTTTTAGGTGAGATTTAGGTGAAAATGCTGATCAGCCTGCCCCAGATCTCCTCTCGTCTCTCTCCACCCCCACAATCTGGCCAGGATCGGGAAGGCAAAGAGAGAGGGTTTAACCAAAAACTTTCAAATAATTCCCAAAACTTTTATGCTTTCCTTAAACTTCATATCCATGTTGTTTTCCTAATGGGCTTTGATTAAAGCCCCCTTTAAAACTGCACAGACACTATGTCCCTGCATTTCCCATTCAAGACTACACCTTGCAATCACATGAACTAAAAATAATATAAGATTAGTTCCTCTCTTTCTCTCTCCCATACTTCTCCCTGATGCTGCAGTCATCAGAGAGAAGGGAGGAGGGGGAGGAAAAGAGATAACTTTCCAAGGTCCAGCTACCATGGAGCTGACCGTAATAACTCACAAACACACGCACACAGAACATGTAAAGACAGAACACATATACAGACAATAAAAGAATCCAAAAAACTGAGAAAAAATTGTCAGAAATCCTCTGTACACATTATAACTCTGGCTTAATTTCTATCACTGTGTAACTAAGCCTTGCATAAGAGTCCTTCTTTAAACTTTCTCCCGTACAAGATTGCTTTTTTAGACTTACTCCTGCAACTTTTTACTGCACCATAGATCTGTGCCGAGTGCCAGGGCTGGAAGAACATCCGGGCTGCTGAATTCGCCACTGTGCCACAAATCCTGGGCAAATTTTTTGCTGTGCCACAAATCCAAGGCCCTGGGCCAACTCTGGATGTATTTTCTGGTTGAATTTCTGACTGCACCAACTCCCTCTTTCCTCTCGGTCCTATCTGGTCGTGATTGTCTCCTGAGCTCCCAGACCGCCAATGCTCCAAAGATAAAAAAGGGGGGGCAGTAGAGGGGGATCTCGACTCCTTGTCAGAAATCTCCACTAGGGAGTCCTGTTTGTATCGCACAAGCGGCAGCCCAGCAAGTTGGACGTGGGGTGCCCACAAGGGCTGCTTTTTCCACCCCGTACATGACAAAATCAGTCTCAACGAGCAACCCAGGGGTGGCATCCACATAAGAGGCCATTTGTGTCCCCACTACTTGCCATGTTTGAGGAGTTAATTCTGCATGGCAAACCCATGGTGATATAGTTTGTATTTTTACTACCCACTCCCTACATTCCTTTATATGAATTTTTTGTGCCTGCTTCTTGGCAGACCTTATAAAGCTGGCACGCTAATACTCCTGAATCCTCTGGCTGCAATTGCTTAGCAATTCTATTGCCCATTTTCTCCTAGGTAGCCCCGTCTACCTAGGGTGTCCGACTCTTCCGCCCTTAAGCGAGCGGGATACTTACGTCACCTGGCGGGGTCCCGTCTATCGTGTGCCCCACGATAGGCGCCAATTGACCCGGGTCCGGGTCCTTCAGGTGACACTCTCTCAGTGGGCTTCTGCTTCGGACGTCTCCGGATTTCCCTCCCCCGGGGGATACGGCCGAGGGACTCAGTCGGACACTTCTTCAGGAGGCATATATTTTATTAAGTGCAGAGGAATCCCCCGAACAGCTAAGGGCGTTGGTTTAAGTAGGTTTCTAGTTCCGGGTAGCCATCTACTGTTTAAATAGGTTTCTATTTTTAGGTATCCATCCTGATCCACCCCGAGGGAGAGGCCTACATCCCATTGGAGCAAGCCCCTCCAGACCAATCCTAGGGAGGCACGATCCCTAATCCCGGGTCGTGTCCTCCCCTGGTTGGCTGGTGGCCACTCGTGGGGAAGCCCCTCTCCGCCCAGGCAGTCAGGACCGACCCCCAACACCCACCCTTCCCATGAGATCACCTTTTTCAGTTCATGTCAGTATCTCACCAGCTTACTGACGTCATGGGTTGGAGGCTCAGATCACCTTTCTTGCTACCCATACCTGGAGTTAGACTCAGACAAACAGTCACTTAATAGTCCCATAGCATCTAAAAATGCCAAGTTCCAATAACCAGGTTTCAAATATGATTATAATTTTCACTTTGGCTAAGGAACATCTTTTGAGGCAAGTCTTAAGTGGCTTACATGCCTTTCTATACATGTTCTAGTTCCTGATTAAATAGCAATCATAAAATCAAATTTACCATTAAAACCTTTACTTTTCCATCAATTCCAAATTTTATATAAGGCTACCTTCCTCTAGGAAATTTAGACCGAAATTCTCTTCCCCAAACTAAAGATGCCATTGATTTATTCTCAGTAATTAATTCAGTCAATTGTTTTGATACTAATTGCTTTTACCTGACTTTGTAACATGTCCAATTTTTCTCACTTCCATCCCCCTACTTCCTAATACCTTGTATTCTGATTACTCCTTCCCTCAATGTACCCTCCCTTCTATCACACCCTACCCTTCCCTTAGCCCCATCTTCTCTCTTTTCTTGCAGGGCAAGATAAATTTCTATACCACATTCCCTGTAGTTCTTATTTCCCAATTATATGCAATAAAAATTCTCAACATTCATTTCTAATACTTTGAATTCCAACTTTTCTTCCTACCCCCTCCCTCCCCAGCCCCACTGAGAAGGCAAGCAATTCAATACAGACTAAATATGTGTTGTTTTGCAAAAGACTTCCATAATAATCATGTTGTGCAATATTAATTATATTGCCCTCTGACCTACCCTATCCACCTTTATTTCCCCCCCTACAATTGACCTTGTCCCCTTCTTGAAAGTGTTTATTTCTAGTGACTCCCTTCTCCCATTTGCCCTCCCTTCTAACAATCCCTTCACTCTACTTGTCACCTCTTCTCCTTCTTTCCTGTGGTGTGATATAAATTTTCATATCAAATTTAGTGAGCATGATATTCCCTCCTTCAGCTACATGTGGAGAGAGTAACTTTATTTGCCTCCCTTCTCCCTTATCTCCTCTGTTGAATAAGATTTTTCTTATCTCTTTTATGAGTTATAGCCTGCCCTGTTCCATTTCTCCCTTTTTCTTCCCAGTATTTTCCTCCTTCATCCCTTAATTTTTTATTTTATTTTTTGTGTGGATATCATCTCTTCTGATATAACACACCCTGTTCTCTCTATCTATCTATGTGTATGTGTGCGTGTATATGTACAATCTCTCCATCTACCCAGATGCTGAGAAAAGACCCAAGAGTTAAAAATATTTTCATTGAATGTAGTCATGTAAACAGTTAAAGCTTTAGAGAATCTTTTATGATTTTTCTTTCCTGTTTACCTTTACATGCTTCTTTTGATTCTTGTCTTAGGAAGTCAAATTTTTCTATACAGTTCTGTTCTTTTCCTCAACAAGAATGATTGAAAGTCGTATATATCATTGAATGACCACTTTTTTCCCTTGAAGTATTATACTCAGATTTGCTGAGTAGGTGATTCCTGGTTTCAATTCCAGTTCCTTTGACTTCTGAAATATCTCATTCCAAGCCCTTCAATCCTTTAATGTTGAAGCTGCTAGATCCTGTGTTCTCCTGATTGTATTTCCATAGTACTCAAATTGTTTCTTTCCAGCTGCTTGCAGTATTTTCTCCTTGATCTGAGAACTCTGAAATTTGGCCACAATATTCCTAGGAGTTTCTCTGTTTGGGTCTTTTTCAGGAGGTGATTGGTGAATTCTTTCAATATTTATTTTGCTCTTTGATTCTAAAACATCAGGGCAGTTTTCCTTGATAATTTCATGGAAGATAAGGTCTAGCCTCTTTTTTTGATCAAGGCTTTCAGGTAGTCCTATAATTTTTAAACTATTTCTCCTGAATCTATTTTCCAGGTCAGTTGTTTTTCCAGTGAGTCATTTCACATTATCTTCTATTTTTCAAATTTTTGATTTTGTTCACTAACTGCTTAGTTTAACTCAAAGTCATTCATTTCCCTGAACTCACTTCTCTCTTTCAATGAATTATTTTGTTCAGTGAGCTTTTGAACCTTCTCCTCCATTTGCTAATTCTGCTTTTTAAAACCTCCTTCTCCTCATTGGCTTTTTGGACCTCTTTTTCCAGTTGAGTTAGCCTCTTTTTAAAGCTGTTATTTTCCTCAGCATTTTTTGGTTCTCTTTTAGTAAGTTGCTAACTTCTTTTTTAAGGTCTTCTATTGCCAGAGCCCAATTTAAGTTCCCTAAGGAGGCAGGGGACTCGACTTCCTCTGACAGTATGCCTTATTCTTCCTCCTCTGAAAGGATGGGGGGAGACATCTGTTCCCCAAGAAAGTAACCTTCTATAATCTTATTTTTCTTCCCTTTTTTGGGTATTTTCCCAGCCAGTTACTTCAAATGAGCTGCTCCCAAGCCTCAGGGGCTTTCGGCAGGGGCAGGGCTGCTATTCAGTATGAGATTAAGATCAACTGCTGGGGGAAGAGCCAAGATGGCGGAGTAGAAAGACTCACGTATGCTAGCTCTGAACCCACAGCCCATATATTTTCTGTAAAAAGAACTCCCCACAAATTCTGGAGCAGTGCAAGCCATGCAGAAACACAGTGGAAGAGATTTCTGTTCCAGAGAGTCCTGGAAAGCCGTCCCCAGGGATCTGTCACATCTGGACAGCGGAGCCCACCCCTGCGCCGCCCTGCCCGCATGGCCCCAGAGGAGCAGATCCGAGCAGGCTTCAGGGATGGAATCTCTGGTGGCCACGAAGGTCCCTCCACCCACAGGCGCTCCAGGTCAGTGAGAGAGACTTCTGGGCTGGCCAAGAGGGGAGCCTCTTGGGGTGTCTCCATGACTCGGACCCCATTGGGAGGCAGCAGCAGAGGCAGCGGCAGAGGCAGTTGTGGCCCGGTACTCCCAGAGCAGCAGGCAGGAGCTCAGGGCCATTACCAAAGGTCTCTGCATAAACCCCCTGAGGGAACTGAGCCTGGGAGGTGGCCCCACTCCCACCTGAGCACCAGAACTTAAGCTCACATTGAATAGCAGCTGCTCCCGCCACAGAAATCCCTGAGGCTGGGGAGCAGCATTTGAATTTCAGACCCCAAGCACTAGCTGGGTGGATCTAGGCAGGGGAGGACAGGAATCTCAGAAGTCAAGTAACTGGCTGGGAAAATGCCCAGAAAAAGGAAGCAAAATAAGACCATAGAGAGCTACTTTCTTAGGGAAGAGATGTTTCTTCCTCTTTTCATTTCTGATGAGGAAGTACAATGCTTACCATCTGGGAAAGATGTGGAGGTTGGGGCCTCTGTATTCCAGACATCCCAGGTGGATGTCTGGTGGACTCAGGCCATGGAAGAGCTCAAAAAGGATTTTGAAAATCAAGTTAGACAGGTGGAGGAAAAACTGGGAAGAGAAATGAGAGAGATGCAAGAAAAGTATGAAAAACGGGTCAATACCTTGGTAAATGAGACACAAAAAAATGCTGAAGAAAATAACACCTTGAAAAATAGGCTCACTCAATTAGCAAAAGAGGTTTAAAAAGCCAATGAGGAGAAGAATGCTTTCAAAAGCAGAATTAGCCAAATGGAAAAAGATGTTCAAAAGCTCACTGAAGAAAACAGTTCTCTCAAAATTAGAATGGAACAGATGGAGTCTAATGACTTTCTGAAAAACCAAGAAATCACAAAACAAAACCAAAAGAATGAAAAAATGGAAGAGAATGTGAAATATCTCATTGGAAAAACAACTGACCTGGAAAATAGATCCAGGAGAGACAATTTAAAAATCATGGGACTACCTGAAAGCCATGATCAAAAAGAGAGCCTAGACATCATCTTCCATGAAATTATCAAGGAAAACTGCCCTGATATTCTACTTTTTTGCCAGAGGGAAAAATAAATATTCAAAGAATCCACTGCACCTCCTGAAAGAGATTCAAAAAGAGAAACTCCTAGGAACATTGTGGCCAAATTGCAGAATTCCCAGGTCAAGGAGAAAATATTGCAAGCAGCTAGAAAGAAACAATTTCAGTATTGTGGAAATACAATCAGGATAACACAAGATCTAGCAGCTTCTACATTAAGGGATGGAAGGGCATGGAATAGGATATTCCAGAAGTCAAAGGAACTAGGACTCAAACCAAGAATCACCTACCCAGCTAAACTGAGTATAATACTTCAGGGGAAAACATGGTCTTTCAATGAAACAGAGGACTTTCAAGCATTCTTGATGAAAAGACCAGAGCTGAAAAGAAAACTTGATTTTCAAACACAAGAATGAGAAGAAGCATGAAAAAGTAAACAGCAAAGAGAAGTCATAAGGGACTTACCAAAGGTGAAGTGTTTACATTCCTACATGGATAGACAATATTTGTAACTCTTGAAACCTTTCAGTATCTGGGTAGTTGGTGGGACCACACACACACACACATACATGTACATGCATGCATGCACACACATATAGAGACAGATAGCACAGAGTGAATTGAATAGGATGGGACCATAAAGAAAATAAGGTAAATGGTGAGAGATAAATGTAGTGGGAGGAGAGAGGGTGAAATGGAATCCGGTAAATTATCTCTCATTCAAGATGCAAGCAGGAGACTTTTTAGTGGAGGGTAAAAGAGGAGAGCTGAGAGAAAAACATGAAGTTTACCCTCATCACATTCGACTAAAGGAAGGAATAAAATGCACACTCATTATGATATGAAAACCTATCTTACAATACAGGAAAGAAGGGGAGAAGGAGATAAGCAGGGTGGGGGGAGGATGGAAGGGAGGGTAATGGGAGGAGGGAGCAATCTGAAGTCAACACTCTTGGGGAGGGACAGGATCAAAAGAGAGAACAGAAGCAGTGGGGGGCAGAATAGGATGGAGGGAAATATAGTTAGTCTTACACAACACAACTATTATGGAAGTCATTTGCAAAACTACACAGATATGGCCTATATTGAATTGCCTGCCTTCCCAAAGGGAATGGGTGGGGAGGGAGGGATGGGGAGAATTTGGAACTTAAAGTTTTAGGAACAAGTGTTTAGTATTGTTCGTGCTCCTAGGAAATAAGAAATACAGTCAATGGGGAATAGAAAGTCATCTGGCCCTACAGGACACAAGAGAAGGGAGGGATGATAGAAGAGAGGGCAGATTGGTGATAGGGGAAATTAGAATGCTTGGTGTATTGGGGTGGTGGGAGGGGATAAATGGGGAGAAAATTTGGAACCCAAAATTTTGTGAAAATGAATGTAAAAAGTTAAATAAATAAATTTAATAAAAAAAAATCAACTGCTCAGGTGGGGACAGGGCTGCCACACAGGGCTCTGTTCCCTCAGGCGGTTTACAATGAGACCTTCAACAACGGACGTGGACTAGTGCCTGCTTTGGGAGCCCCATCTGCTGCTGCCTCTACAGCTGCCTCCTGAGGAGAACTGAGTTATGGGGACACCCCGCTCCCCTCTAGGTCAGCTGAAAAGACCCTCTCACTGACCTTTGGTGCCTGTAGGTTGAGGGACCTGTGCTGCTGCTGGAGATTCTGTCCCTGAAGCCTTCTTGGATCTGCTCCTTTCAGTGCCTTATGGCCAAGGCAGGGCGGGGCTCTGCTCTGCATCCCATGTGTGACAGACCTTTCCCGTCAGTCTTTCAGGTCTCTCTGGGGACAGAAATCTCCTCCACACTGTTGTTCTGTGGCTTCTGCTGCTCTAGAATTCGTTGAGATTTCTTCTTTTACATGTATTTTATAGGCTGTGGGGTAAGAGCTAAGCATATGTGCTTTTTTCTACTCTGCCATCTTGGCTCCTCCCCTCAGAAATCCAGAATCTTAAGGAACACCTTGAAAATTAAAATTGGGCAAAGTGGAACCAGTGAAACTGTAAGAGATCAAGAAATAATTAACCAAAATATGAATAGTGAAAAAATAGAAGAGAAAATGAAATATAAGAAAAACAACAGATTTGGAGAATAGAACAAGAAGAGAAAATATTAAAATAATTGGACTAACTGAAAGTTACGATCAAAAAAATAATCTTGAACACAATAATACAAGAAAAAAATTAAAGAAAATTTTCCTGAAGCATGAGAACAAGGGGGGAAAGTAGAAATAGAAAAAAAAAATCAATACATCAACACTTAAAAGAGATCCTGTGAGGAAAACTCGTAGGAATATCATGGTCAGATTTTTAAATCCCCAGATAGATTAAAAGCATCAAGATTAAAACAGGTAGCACCACAATTAGACTCATACAAGACTTAGCAGCAGAGATATTGAAGGACTACAGGTCTTGGAACACAATATATCAAAGGACAAAAGGATTGGGACTCTGGCCAAAAATATCATACCCTGCAAAGTTAAATATTATTCTGATTGAAAAAAAAATGAACATTTGATAAACTCTCAGATTTCCAAGACTTCATTAACAAAAATTCTGAACTTAACAGAAGATTCGATATACAAGAACCAAGAGGAATATAAGGCATATACGAAGGACTGATCATAAGGGATTCATAAAGACAGACTGTTTACCTTTTATATATCTAAAATGTATGTCTAAGATGCTTATTAATAATTGGGTAATTCATACAAAAGATTGGAATAAGAATGACTATGATATTAATTAAAAAAATCATTTAGGAATAGCTAAAAAGAGTAATTATTCTATGCAAATAAGGTGTGAGATGAAGATCTGACACAGGAATTAGATGAGGAGGAGAACTGGTAGTTCTGGTAACCTACTTTCATCGGGAATGGGTTTAAGAGGGAATAATACATATATATTTATAAGAGTATATAAGTCTTCTAAATTTATAAGAAATAAAGTGGTAGGAGCATAGGGAGAGGGGAGGACAAGGGAGGGATCTTTACAGGGGAGGGGAAGGGAAAAGGTAAAAGGGGGTATAGAAGGGTGTTTAGATTTATGGGAATGGAAAGGTAAGGGAGGGATCCTTGGAAGGGGGTAGGCAGGTAATAGGAGGGCAAGGTAGTGAGTAAAATTTAAGTAGAGGAGGAAGGAGGGATAGGAAACAAGAGATAAGCTCAAACATAAAAAACAAAGATCAGGAGGAGAATATGCTGGGGTTAAGTGTATGTCTATATGCATATGTATATATGTATATGTCTATAGCCATATAAAGAAACATCTAAATTTTATTGTAACCCTCAGGGGGTGGGGAGAAGGGAATAAAACAACAAAGTAGGAAAATGCACAGCAGAGAACAGAAGAACTCACAAGGAAGCAAAGAAAGACGGACAATTTTCAACAGAAGTATTATTTATCACACAGGCTTTCTTGAAATGAAAATTTATTGTTACACAATTTGAATCCTTTCTGTATGTTCTGCTATACACATGACATGCTTTTTTAAAAACTTTGTATTTAAGTTCCAATATTTAAGTTAAGATAAGTTTTTGTTTCTTTTTTCTATTCTTTATTTGTGTTCTGGCATTTGAGTCTAAAATAAAATTTTAAAAATAAAATAAAATGTAAAAAATACATTTACATTAATATTTCCTCCTCTCCTTCTCCCCCTAATACTCTGACAGAAACTATATCTTATACTGTTTTGTACTGACTCCAGATCCAGTCCAGCACAACTTCTCAGTAAATATTTGTCAAATGACAATGGGTAACTGAAAGAATTTAGTATGTTTAGGGAACATATACCTAACCTTTAAGATTGACCTCAAAAAGAGTTAAGAGGCCCTTTTATAATATGCCCCTTAGTGTCTCTGACAAAGTCAAACCACTAGGCTTGTCAGTAGATTATCAGTTAAATCCTGATATATTGAGGTAATTTTTATGCTCTTTAGAAGTACAAAATATTTGATTAAAGTTTTTTTGATGAGCTAATTAAAACTTGGCAATTAAGACAGGTCTCAGGAAGGCTTCTATAAAAAAACATTTTCTAAAGATAATTCAAATTACTCTACAGTGATGGCTCCATAGCTACTAGGATCAGGATATCATGGATATGCTGGGAAATGTTTAACAATCTCCTCCATAAAGTATATGTATGACCCACTTTTAAGTTTAAACTGCATCATTTACAGTTTCCACCACTTTCTTATGTCTAAACAATCAACAAAATGATAAATCAAGTCCTGATTTGTTGTGGTTGCCAATTTTTGAGGCATAAATGCTCACATTGACTATTGAGCACACCTGTGCAAGAAACTCATTTAGAACAATTATGGAGTAGCAACTTCAACAAGCATTTGGTAACCTCCCCTGGATATAAGGCAATGTTCTGCCACCTTACCTTCCTAAAGCCTATGAGTGTTTCCAACAAAGAGAAGGGCAGAGCAGCCAATGACCTATGTGATCTTGAGCAACTCAATGAATCTACAAAATTAGATCATTGAAACAGATATTTTCTAAGACCCTCAAACTCTGCAAGTCTATGATTCAAATGGTGTCAATAATTATACCTATAGTATAGGTAGTTTTACTAGGATCAAAACAGAAATGTAACCATTTCAGATCACCAATGAGGTAAAATTTCATGTGAATAAATGTAAATTCCTGTATTTAGTTTCAAAAAGTCAACTGTACATTAATAGGATTATGGAAACATGATTAGAAAATGAGCTATATAGAAGAGACCTGGAGGAGTCTGATGGACTTTAAGTTTCATATCAGTCAATAGTACAGCATGACAACCCCAGAAAGTAATGTGATTTTAATTAGGCTGCATTAATAGTCACAGAGTTCTCAAAATGAGGGAAACTGTAGTCCTACTTTGCTTGGTATTGGTCAGATCATTTCTTATGTATGTTGTTCAGTTATAGGTACCATTTTACAGGAAGGCTATTTGTAAGATGAAAAGCATCCCAAGGAGGAGGAGAAGAATGGTGAAGATATTTGAGACCATGTCCTTTAAGACATTTGAAGGAGTTGGTGATATTTAGCCTGGAAAAGACATAGGGGGGACAGGATAGCTGTCTCCCAATATTGAAATAGTTGTTGCACACAGCAACAACCACAGCATACCTTTCACAGCAATGCAAGGACCTAAAAAATTCCCAGTGAACTCGAGGCAAAATGCTTTCTACATCCAGAGAAAGAACTCTTGGAATTGGATGGCAGAATGAAGCAGATTATTTTCTCTTGAATTATGTTTTGTTTTGTTCTGTTTTCATGGTTTCTCCTATTCATTTTAATTCTTCTATGCAACATGACTAAGGTGAAAATGTATTTAATAAGAATTTTAAAAAAAGATTCTGAAAAAAAAGAAATAGTTGTAATATAACAGTAAGATTAGACTTGTTCTGCTTGAAGCTATGAGCAGAGTTCAGACCAAAGCTTAAAAGTTACTGGGATGTGGGATTCAAATTCAATACAAGTGAGGGGAAAACTGTCCAACAATTAGTTCTGTCCAAAATTGAACCAGGCTGCTTTCTGGATTAGTGATCATTGCAGATTTTCAAACAGAAGCTTCAAAACCATTTGTTGGTGATTTTGTGAATGCAATTTATGATTTGGGTAGGGACTGAACCAAATGACCTTTGAGATGGAGATCCCTTCCATCATGGTCTATGGTGCAATGGCAGAGATTTTTAACCTTTGTCATGAACCTTTTTGGCAGTCTGGGGAAGTCTTTTGACTCCTTTCTAGGATAACACTTTTAAACATATAAAATAAAATATGTAGAATTACAAAAGTAACCAATTATATTGAAATAAGCATGTGATTTGTTTGAGGATTTTTTCCCCAATCCAGTTCACAGATTTCATAAACTCTATATAGATCCTTCCATGTTTTTGTTTTGCAGGCATTTCAGTCATGTCTTGGTAAAGATACTGAAGTGGTTTGCCATTTTCTTCTCCAGATCATTTTACAGATGAGGAAATGGAGGTCAACAAGGTTAAGTGATTAGCCCAGAGTCATACAGCCTGTAAGTGTCTCAGGCTGTATTTGAACTCAGGAAGATGAGTTTTCCTAACTCCAGGTCTGGCACACAAACCACTATATCACTCAGCTGTCCTTCTTTCTATGTACCCCAAGTTAATAATCCCTATTTTAAGATAAAGGAAATGTCAGTAACCACAGATGGGTATGTAGATAAAAGTCATTACGACCACCTACGCATTATTAGTATTGACATAATTACTTACAGGTGGACATTATAGATTATTCTGTAGTTTTTATATCTTTTTAAGAGTTTTTCTGAACCTCATGGTTCAGTGGAAATGGAAAATTACTGCCAAAAGATTATAATTGAGTGTGAACAAATCTAAATTATCAGAATAGTTGCTTCAATTTTCTGTTAAGAATTACAGGACTGGCAGTAATTACAACAAGTAAAACAATAATTGTATCATCTCTACACCCCTGGACTTCATTGGATCAGGGAGGATGCCCAGGAATGTAGGCAGTGTGTCTCCAGAGTGCAGACTAAAGAAGTAGGTTTGGAAAGTTTTTATTTTCCTAAGGAGCTTTGCAAAGTTAGGCCTGCCTCTGTTCTGCAGAACTGTCAAGTTATTGATGCCAGTGCCTTGCCCTACAAGTGAAGTGAGCCAATTATTCTTCTCAATGAATCATCTCTGCATCCCATGAATGATATTTTGCGGACATGAACCTAGATTCTTTCATGCTAAGTAATAATTTATATAAACTTGCTAATTCTTACACCAGTCATTTATAAACCTGATCTTCTTTCCAAAATCTTTGGCATCTCACCTTCTCTCACAGTTGTGATTTAATAGCTGGACTCTGAGGTGAAGGCTCACGTTATTAAAGCATCATAACTTCTTCACACATTTTTAAGACAGGAAGCGATGGTTCTGCTTATAGACTAGGCACTCGGATGTACTCCATTAATTCTTTCAGTTATGCTGCAGCTTCTTATAGAGCTTAGGAATGTAAGTGACATTGGAGATCATCTATTATTTTACTATCTAGGAAAATCAAGCCCTGAAAAAGCAAAATGGCAAGAGTAGTTAGGACTCAAACACCTCACACTTGAAGGTTCTTTCCGCTATACCATGCTTCCTTTACCTTGTTCAGCTATTTTTCAGTTGTGTCTGACTCTTCCTGACCTTATTTGGGGTCCCCTCCTCCTGCCTTTCACTCTTTTCTCAATCCCTTTCAATCTGGCTTTAGATTTCCGGACTCAAGTGATACTACTCTCCCCAAAGTTATCAAGGCTCTCCTAATTGTCAAATCTGATCAAAGTCTTTTCTCAATCATCCTTGTTGAGTGTGTGTGTGTGTGTGTGTGTGATTCCTTGAATTTCTTTCTACCGATCTGACCATTCCTTCTCATTCTCCTTTACTAGGTTATCAGACATGTCCCACACCATAACTGTAACTCTATCCTAATCAGTTCCTTGGCTTCAATTATTTTTTTCATGCAAACAGTTCTCAGATCTATATATCCTATCTATATATCTTAGATGAACTCTAGAATGATATCAACACTGTCCAAAATAGAATTCACCATCCTCTACCAACCCACCCACCCTAACCCCCCCCCCAAAAAAAAGCTCACCCTCTTTTCGTTATTTGAATTGATAAAGCATTTTTCCAGTTATCATGGTTCCCAAAATCTAAGTCATCCTTAGTTCCTCATTCACTTTCATTCCCCATATAATCTATACTACCAACACAAAACCTCATATCTCATATCCTCATAACCCCACTTCTTATGGATACCAAGTTTAGGTCCTCACAACTTCTCACCCAGACAACTGTAATGGGTTCCTAACTGTGCTTTAGTCAAATTGACCTATTTAGTACATTATATACAACATCCATTTCCTGTGTTGTACTTTGTACAATCTGTATCCCCATGATAATTCTATGTTTTCTTCTCATTTTTTTTCCATTTAGAATCCCTAGACCCCTTCAAAGCTCAGCTCAAGAACCAGATCTAACATGAGGCCCTCCCTGCCCCTCCCAATGGACTTGTGCTACTCCACCTGGAAATTACAGACAGTTCTCATTTGAAGTAAGTGGATAGTTCAGTTCTGCAGATCCCCACATGAAGCAATTTTGCCCAAGGATTGGGGAGAGGGGAGAAAGGGAGGGAGGGAGAAAGAGAGGCAGGAAGGAGGCTTCATGGACCAGTGGATGGAGAGGCTGCTACAATTCAAGGACATGCTGAGCCTGGGGAACAGAGAATTAAGAGTAAGAAGCAGAAAACTCATGCTGGGTCCAGTCATTTTGGGGACCTGTCCATAACCAAAAGAAAGAACATAGTGAGGGGAGGGGAGAAGTAGATATGTGGGGGCCCTGACTCATAGTGGGTGGATAGATAAAAGTCTCTCTTGGCACTGGAGATCTCAAACAAAGCCACCTTCCCATGGCAGCCATGGTGGTCTCTCTGTGCATCCATTCTTTTGCTTTTATTTGGAGAGTTTATTTTTTCTTAGGGATTTTTGGAGGGGTAAGGGGAGTGAGAGGCCAGAGAGTGCCAAGTTCAGAGACAGAAATATATACAGAGAGAGCACAGTACTGTATAGTAGTGTTAACATAGGTGTTATAAAAATAATTTTTATTAAAATTAAAGTTTAATAATTTTAATAATTTTCCAAATTCTTTAAGTGATGTCACATTTGCCTAATGCAAATTTACATAAAACAAGAACTGTCTGTAAAATGAATTTTCTTTGTATTTATTTCATATTTACACGTATCCATACATGTTGATTTTCCCCAGTAGAGTGAGAAGTTTCTTTGAGGTTTGGAATGATTTATTTTGTCTTTGTACTCCTAGTACATATATTTATATACTGGTCAATAATTACAAAATCTCAAGAATAGTAAATGCTGGTTGATTGATTGCCAGAGCAATATCTTTCTAAATGGTGCCCTAGCATTCCCAAAGTACTTTAACTCCTAGAAAACAGTTGAACCAGGGACATTACCTTCCTAATAAGCCCCAAAGTGGTCTCTACTTCCAGTTGATTTTCTCTGTAATTCATCCCTTATACTCCTAAAATCAAGATCTGCCCATTTCCCTCCTATTAAAAAATCTTATATGGATCCCTGTTGCCTCTAAGATAGGATGGGATATTTAAGACTTCCTCTCCTACAGGAAATATTTCCTCTCTCTTTTGAAATTGTTTTGTATAGCTGTGTATGTAATAATAATAACTAACATTTGCATAATGTTTACTATGTGCCAGGCACTGTTCTAAGTGCTTTACAATTATCCTATTGGATCTTCCCAATGAGTTAATATGCTGTTATTATTCCCTTTATATAGATGAAGAAAATGAGAAAAACAGAGGCCACATAGCTGGTGTGAGGTTGGATTTGAAGGCAAGTCTTTTTGACTTCAGGCCCATCCTTCATTTTCAAAGAGGATCCAGTAGTGGATAATGATGGGGGATGTCTTGATTTGAGAGTGAATTGAATTTGAATGAGGCAGAATTGTTCAAAGTCATCAGCCTCACTCTTTTCCAGAATCGCTGAAGTCCAGTGGCAAGACAAAAGTTAAGACAATGGTCCAGGATGCAGGCGATGACCTTGGTTTGTTTGATGTCTAAGCAAGCTCTAAGTGTTCTACTGCTCCTGCTTCAGTCACCTTCATGACTGTTGGAACAAACTGTTCTCTTCTGCCCATTCCTCTGAGGGGAGCGCTCATATGCTTGGGGTAGACAACCCCCCTAACTCACCAACGGGTTTGAGGCCCTTTGTTTACTCTGGTTTAGCCTGGGGTGTGTCTGTTGTGCATGCTACAGCATTTTAGAGTCACAGGTGAGAGTTGGGTGAAATAGGAAACAAAGGTGGATATGCAGCCCTGAAAAGGACTTGGCAAGCCCTCACATCAGAGGTGATACTCTTCCCTGAACACCCCATATGCCCATAAAAAAACAACCTGGTGGCTTCCCCCTGTGTGAAAGGTAGTAGAGCTCTAATGGACAGAAATTCGACCTAGGAGTCAGGAAGACCTATGCTGAAATCCAACTGACTGTGTGATCCCTGGATGCATCACAATGTCTCTGCCCCAGGCAATTCGTAAAGTCAACAAGCTATAGAACCTTCATTACTACATCAATGAAATTATAAGTATTCCTTCTTCAAAAAAGAAAAAAGACCAGACTTTGTATGATAAAGAGTACTTCACACCTCTGTACATCCAGAATCTAGGACAGTGTTTCCCACATTAATAAAGGTTGTTAAATTGAATTGAAAGCATATAAATGAACATAGAAATAATTTCTGAAGTGTATTTATCAAAATACATAGATATGGTGGAGCCAAGATGGCGGAGTAGAAAGACTCACGTATGCTAGCTCTGAACCCACAGCCCATATATTTCCTACAAGAAGAACTCCCCACAAATTCTGAAGCACTGCAAGACGTGCAGAAACACAGTGGAAAAGATTTCCATTCCGGAGAGCCGTCCCCAGGGTCCATCGCACCCTGGAAAGTGGAGCCCACCCCTGAGCTGCCCTGGCCATGGCACCAGAGGAGCAGATCTGAGCAGGCTTCAGGGACAGAATCTCCAGCGGCCGGGAAGGTCCCTCCGCCCATAGACGCTATAGATCAGTGAGAGAGACTTCTGGGCTGGCCAAGAGGGGGGGGGGTGTCTCCGGGTGACTCAGGCCCTCTTGGGAGGAAGCAGTGGAGGGAGCGGCAGAGGCGGCAGTGGTGGCAGCCCCCGGGACTCCCCGAGCAGCAGGCAGAAGTTCAGGGCCATTACTGAAGGTCTCTGCATAAAGCCCCTGAGGGAACTGGCGGCCCTGCCCCCACCCAAGCACCAGAACTTAAGCTCACATTGAATAGCAGCCATGCCTGCCGTGTGGAAAGCCCATTTGAATCTCAGACCCTAAGCACTAGCTGGGTGGATCTAGGCGGGGGTCGACAGGAATCTCAGAAGTCAAGTAACTGGCTGGGAAAATGCCTGGAAGAAGGAAGCAAAATAAGACCACAGAGAGCTACTTTGATGGGGTGCAGATGTTCCCACCTTTCAATTCTGATGACGAGGAACTATTCTTGTCATCAGGGAAAGATGTGGAGGTGGGGGCCTCTGTATCCCAGATTTCCCAGGTGGATGTCTGGTGGACTCAGGCCATGGAAGAGCCCAAAAAGGATTTTGAAAATCAAGTTAGACAGGTGGAGGAAAAACTGGGAAGAGAAATGAGAGAGATGCAAGAAAAGCATGAAAAACGGGTCAATACCTTGCTAAAGGAGACCCAAAAAAATGCGGAAGAAAATAATACCTTGAAAAATAGGCTCACTCAATTGGTAAAAGAGGTTCAAAAAGCCAATGAGGAGAAGAATGCTTTCAAAAGCAGAATGAGCCAAATGGAAAAAGAGGTTCAAAAGCTCACTGAAGAAAATAGTTCTCTCAAAATTAGAATGGAACAGAAGGAGGGTAATGACTTTCTGAGAAACCAAGAAATCACCAAACAAAACCAAAAGAATGAAACAATGGAAGAGAATGTGAAATATCTCGTTGGAAAAACAAGTGACCAGGAAAATAGATCCAGGAGAGACAATTTAAAAATCATGGGACTACCTGAAAGTCCTGATCAAAAAAAGAGCCTAGACATCATCTTCCATGAAATTATCGAGGAAAACTTTCCTGATATTCTAGAACCAGAGGGCAAAATAAGTATTGAAAGAATCCATCGATCACCACCTGAAAGAGATCCAAAAAGAGAAACTCCTAGGAACATTGTGGCCAAATTCCAGAACTCCCAGCTCAAGGAGAAAATCTTGCAAGCAGCTAGAAAGAAACAATTTCAGTATTGTAGAAATACAATCAGGATAACTCAAGATCTAGCAGCTTCTACATTAAGGGATCAAAGGGCGTGGAATAGGATATTCCAGAAGTCAAAGGAACTAGGACTCAAACCAAGAATCACCTACCCAGCAAAACTGAGTATAATACTTCAGGGGAAAATATGGTCTTTCAATGAAACAGAGGACTTTGAAGCATTCTTGATGAAAAGACCAGAGCTGAAAAGAAAATTTGACTTTCAAACACAAGAATGAGGAGAAGCATGAAAAAGTAAACAGCAAAGAGAAGTCATAAGGGACTTACCAAAACTGAACTGTTTACATTCCTACATGGAAAGACAATATCTGTAACTCTTAAAACTTTTCAGTATCTGGGTAGTTGGTGGGATCACACACACACATACAAACACACACACACACATGTTCACACATCCATGCACACACACATACACGCATGCATGCACTTACAGAGACAGAGAGCACAGAGTGAATTGAATAGGATGGGCCCATATCTTAAAAGAAATTAAGGTAAATGGTGAGAGAGAAATGTAGTGGGAGGAAAGAGGGTGAAATGGAATGGGGTAAATTATATCTCATTCAAGAGGCAAGCAGGAGACTTTTTAGTGGAGGGAAAAAGAGGAGAGCTGAGAAAAAAACAAGAAATTTACCCTCATCACATTGGACTAAAGGAAGGAATAAAATGTACACTCATTTTGGTATGAAAACCTATCTTACAATACAGGAAAGTGGGAGAGAAGGAGATAAGCAAGGGGAGGGATGATGGAAGGGAGGGCAATGGGAGGAGGGAGCAATTTGAAGTCAACATTCGGGGAGGGACAGGATCAAAAGAGAGAATAGAAACAATGGGGGGCAGGATAGGATGGAGGGAAATACACTTAGTCTTACACAACATGACTATTATCGAAGTCATTTGCAAAACTACACAGATATGGCCTATATTGAATTGCCTGCCTTCCCAAAGGGAATGGGTGGGGAGGGAGGGATAGAGAGAGGTTGGAACTCAAAGTTTTAGGAACAACTGTTGAGTATTGTTCTTGCTACTAGGAAATAAGAAATACAATCAATGGGGAATAGAAAATCATCTGGCCCTGCAGGACAAAAGAGAAGATGGGGATAAGTGAAGGGAGGCATGATAGAAGAGAGGGCAGATTGGTGATAGGGAAAATTAGATTGCTTGGTGTATTGGGGTGGGGGGAGGGGATAAAAGGGGAGAAAATTTGGAACCCAAAATTTTCTGAAAATGAATGTAAAAAGTTAAATAAATAAATTTTTATTAAAAAGAAATACATAGACATTTCATATTGAGTGGTAAAACAGTTCAGATTTTTGTTCTGTATACCTGGGACCAGTTGTTTGACCTCAATGCCCTTTCCTCCCCTCATCTATAAAGTGAGAGTTAGACAAAATGATTTCTAAAGTCTTTGCTGCAAGTTCCTCTGATAAATATCTCATACCCAAGATAAATAGGTAATTGATTCAAATTTGTAAGAACAAGAGCTAGTCCTCGGTGGTCAAAGGACATGAACAGGCAGTTTTCGAAGGAATATATCCAAGTTATCAACTGTTGTTGTTCAATAGCTTAGTTGTGTCCCACTCTTTGTGACCCCATGGACCACAGCATGACAATACTCTCCATGGGGTTTTCTTGCAAAGATACTGGAGTGTTTGTCATTTTCTTCTACAGTGGATTAAGGCAAACAGAGGCTAAATGACTTGTCCAGGGTCACACAGCTAACTCTATCCACTAAGCCACCTACTTGCCTCAAATTATCAATAGTCATTTTGAAAAACAAACAAAAACTTCAAAATTAAAGTAGCTCATAGCACCTATCTCCCAGGGCTCTTGTGAGGATTTGATGAGTTAATATATGTAATGCACTTGACATAATGTCTGGAAATAGTAGGCATCACCTAAATGCTTATTCTCTTCCCTTTCCCTTCATGGGTTCTACTTCATACACATCAGACTGAAAAAGATGACAAAAGAGTAAAATAACAGATGTCATAAGGATTGTGGGAAAACAAGGACATTAGTGCACTGTTGGTGGAACTGTAAACTGGTCCAGCCATTTTGGAAAGCAATGTGAAACTATACCCAAAAGTCATTAAACTGAGCATACGCTTTGACTCAATTCTAGTAAGAAAACCCAAGGAGATGAAAGAACCCATATGTACAAAAATATTAATAGCACCGCTTTTTGCAGAGGCAAAGAACTAGAAACCAAGGTACTATGCATCCAGTGGGGAATGGAGTTTCAGAGAAATTTGTGAAGATATATGTGAATTGGGAAAGAGTGAAGTAAGCAGAAGTAAGGGAGAACAAAATTGTTGGACACAATAACAACACTGTAAAGACAAACACCTTTAAAAGACATAAAGAACTCCGATTGATGCAATGACTAATCACAATTTCAAAGGACAAATGAGGAAGTGTGTTAACCTACTTTCAGACAGAGAGGTGATGGACTCAAGGTACAGAAGAAGACAAAGTTTTGGACATGGTCAATGCAGGAATTTGTTCTGCTTATTTGTACATATTTGTAACAAGGATTGTCTTTTTCTTTTCTTTTTTAAGGGAAAGAGATAAGAAAAATAGAAAGCAAATTTTGTTTAATTTAAAACATCAAATAAAATGAAAGTTACATAAAAATATGTAACAAAAATGATCTCTAATGCCTTTTTAGATCCAAAGCATGATAATCACCTTACATGAGGTCTCTGCTTTTCTTTATATGTTTGTGAGGGTTTTTTCTAGAGGTTTGTTTTAAGAGTAATCTCTTCGAAGAAGAGTTTTCATTTAGATAAAAAGAAAATTCAGCCCATAACCCACATAATCTGCATTTTTGAAATGGTCTACCCATCAGGAAGTCAGATTGGGGAAATACTGTGGTATAATAATTATGGAAATTAAAGTGAAACATGTTTTATAGTTTACAAAGCCCTCTATATCCCCTCCCCACAATTTACTAGCCAGGTTATGCTGAACAAATGACACTCTTTCTGAGACTGAAGTTCCTTGTCTGTAAGATGAAAAGCATATGAAGGAGCATCAGGGGGATACTGAAAAGAAGGCTGATCTTAGAATCAAGAACATCTGGCTTCCAGTCATCCTGACTCTGACATATACTAGTTGAATGACCATGAGCAAGTCACTTAACTTTTCATGCCCTAGGTAAATCTCTAATATTTTAAGTAATGGAAGGGCCATATCTTCAAATGTGGAGGAAGATTCCACACAGGGAATTCTCCGTATCAAATCAAAGGTCTGGAAACAAAAAAAAAAAATAGGATAAATAATACTTGCATTTCCTGTGTCACAGAGTTTTCATCAAAAAAGCAATGAACACCTTAAAGTACTAAATGAATGTGACTTTTAATAAAAAGATTAACATCTTTTGGTCTTATTACTAAATCTATCCTTCCCTCTCCTCTCTCTCTAGAAGAGAACACTTCAGAAGAACACTCCAGTATCTTTTTGTAACAAAGAACACAAGAGAAAAAAAGCTGTTCAACAAAGTTAAATAAACACATCATGTCTGCTAGCATTTGCAGTGTTCTACACACATAGTACCGTACCTTTGCAAAGAAAAGAGGGAGGCATACTTCTCATCTGTTCTTCAGGTTTAGTCATCACAATTACATTGCATTCTATTCCATGTTTTTATCTTTCCATTTACATTGTGGTAGTAATTATATATATATACACACACACACACATACACACACACACACACACACACACACACAGGATGTTCCGAAAGTGTTAATGCAATTTTAAGCTTAAAATTTCTTAAAGCTTAGAAGTACACTAAGGTTTTTGAGGCACCTTGTATGTACATATAATACATATGTATGTATGTACATATATCTTAAATCTTACATCATATGTATATCACCCCCCTGATTCTGTTGACTTTGCATCAGTCCATGTAAGTCTTTCTCATGCTTATCTGTAATCTGCATATTTATCATTATTTATAGAGCAGTAATATTCCCTTAGTTGTACACCATAATTTGTTTAGCCGTTTTCCAATCAATGAGCATTTCCTTTGTTTCCAGAAGAATGTGACTTATTATTATAGGTCATGGAAAGTGACTTGTTATTGTAGGTAATAGAAATATTGTCATCCCTTATTTTACAGAGAGAGGCAGAATGAACAGGGAGTGAACTCAGAATCCTGATGACTGTGGTTCAAGGCCCACATCAGATAACATATGGATAGTGATGCTAGGTAAATAGGTTAATAATTTCTCAATGACTCAGGCAATTTTCTAGGATTTTAAGTGGCTGCACAACTGCAGAGCTGAATTTCCTCAGTGAAAAAAAAAAGTTTAATTACAAATGAGGAAACTGGGGTTTGAAAGACATTAAGCAACATTTCTGGGGTCACTTATTCCTAGCAGTCTTCCTGAAGTCAGGAAGACTTATCTTCAAGAGTTCAAATCTGGCCTCAGATACTCAGACAGCTTTGAGACCCTGGACAAGACATTTAAACATGTTTGCCTCATTTTCCTCATCTGTACATGAGCTGGAGAAGGAAATAGCAAACTACTACAGTATGGGGAAGCTAAGTGGCACAGTGGGCACAGTGCCAGACTTAGAGTCAGGAAGACTCATCTTCCTAGAAGGTTCAAATCTGGCCTCAGACATTTACTAGCTGAGTTACCCTGATCACATCACTTAACCCTGTTTGCTTCAGTTTCCTTATCTGTAAAATGAGCTGGAGAAGAAAGTGGCAAACCACTCCAGTATCTTTGTCACCCAAACCCCAAATGGGTCATGAAGAATCAGACACAATTCAACAACAAAACTCCTTCGTTCTTTTATAGGGGAAACATTCTTACCTAGTGAAAGAAAAAGAAAGAAAAAGGAAGGAAGGAAGGAAGAAGGAAGGAGAAGGAGAAGGAAGAGAGGGAGAGGGAGAAAGAGAGAGAAGGTAAAAGGAAGGAAGGAAGGAAGGAAGGAAGGAAGGAAGGAAGGAAGGAAGGAAGGAAGGAAGGAAGGAAGGAAGGAAGGAAGGAAGGAAAGGCAAGGAAAAAATAAAAAGAGCAGAACCAGAATTCAGTTCCAGCTCTCCACGTATCCAATCCAGGCCTCTCTTCTACTAACCCCACAAGTACCAATGGCATAAAGAAAAGACTCAGGAAAAACATCAATATGCAGAAATGAATAACCAAGCACAAATTATTAGACAATAGTAAACCTTCATATAATGTCCTATGCATGCCATTGACTACAATACATTAGGATATAAACAGGATTTTCTACTGGGGAAAACAAAAGGGAGATCTTCGTAAAAGCATTAGAATTCATTTCCAGTCAGCCCTCCTCTCTCCCACCTATCCCCTCTAAAAGAAAAAAAACTCCATTTGGTAATCATTGCCCAATAATTGACATTTATTTAGAGAAACAGCATGGTTCGGTGTTGGAAAGTGCATTGGAGACAAAGTCCTTGATTCAAATTTTATCTCAACTAATCATCAATTAACCTTACAGACCCTCAGTTTCCTTATCTCTAAAAGGGAACACTAAAATTTGCATTCATCATATCACATGGTAGATATAAAAGTGCTTTGTCAACCTTGAAGTACTATACGGATTGTGGCTTATTAAGCACCCTTCCTATGCAGTAAGCATTAGTGGTAGAGAATCAGAGATAAATACCATTTGTTAACAATAATAACAATGTAATAATAGCAATAATAACTGACCTTTATATAATGCATAGAATGTCATCTCCTTGAAAGTAAGGGTTGATTCATTCTCTCTCTCTCTCTTTCTCTCTCTCTCTTTCTCTCTCTCTCTCTCTCTCTCCCCTCCCCCCTCTATATATACGTATATATACACACACACATATATATATAGTACAACACGTATTAACCACTGAATAAACATATATTCATTGATTGTATAAAGATTTGCAAAGCACTTTACATAATGTCTTATTTGAGCTTCAAAACAGCCCGAAAAGGTAGACTTTATTGCAGGTAAGAAAACTGAAGCTCAGATAAGTCGAGACAGGTGGTGGAGTTTAGGTGGTTGCAATGTGCAGAAAGAGTTATGGACCTAGGGTCAGTGAGATCTGAGTTTAACTCAGGCCTCAAATACTTACTAGTTGTGTGACCTTAGGTAAGTCACTTATCTTCTATCTACTTCAATTTCCTTGTCTGAAAAGTAGAAATAATAAAAATGGCACTTACCTCCCAGATTTGTAATGAGCATAAAATGAGAAAATATCTCTAAAGTGAAATGCTTTGTAAATCTTACAACATTATATAAATGCTAGCTGTTGTTATTGTCAATGGTGATACAACCTGCAAACCTAGAAAACAAGATTTGATTATAGGTCTGTCAGACTCCCAGTCCAGCACTCTATTCACTATGTTAAACCATCTGCGTACATAATGGAAAGAGACACATTTGTTCATTTACCAGATAGATATCTGATATATCTCATATCTGAAGTCATTTTTTCAGCAAAATGTGGTTCTTGGGTTTTTAAAAATGTCTGCAAAACTCTACATACTTATATCAGACTACTAATTCAGGAGCTCTCCATTCTAACATCTGCTCTGCTATGCAGGGCTTGTGCAAGCTTTGAGGAACCACATTTCTGATCAACCCCCCAGTTTTTTCCTCTATAAAATATGAACAGTTATAATCACCTACCTGGCAAGTATGTGTAATGAAATTAGATAATGTCCATAAAGTGCCATGGAGGGCAGTACTTTATTATCATTGTCTACTTGATTAATCTTAAAATAATTGCAGTTAGGGGCATTTTGTAGATTTCTTTTTCCATCCTTTATCAGATCTGCTTCTGCCAGCCCTGGGAACAGAACAAGAACCAAGTAAACACACCTGAAAGTCTTCCAATTTTCTTTCTTACAATCAGAGAATTTTAGAGCTGTCAGGGACTTTAGAGATTATCCTGTCCTATCCTTTTGGGTTTAGTTTATTTCTTTGAGACCAAATTCACACTGTCTCAGATTTCACCCATAATGGCAACAGTAGGCAGATGAGGTTGCATTTTAGATTTGCTTCTTTCCTTTTCTGCCATCTGCAAAGATAGAGTTCTTCCATCTCAGTGCTCTAAACTAGCACCATCACCACCTACTTCAACTAACTTCCACCAGCTCCTCTCCATCATACTTATTTTCTGCTCCTCTTTCCTCCCTCTGTTTCATATAAATGACCACAGAAGCCTGCAAAACTACAGTTTCTTTTTTCTTTTTTTAAATTTATTTAAGTTTTCAATATTCATTTCCACAAAATTTTGAGTTCCAAATTTTCTCCCCATTTCTCCCCAAAACGTCGAGCATTCTAATTACTCCTATCACCAATCTGCCCTCCCCTCTAACATCCCTCCCTTCCCTTATCCCCATCTTCTCTTTTGTCCTGTAGGGCAAGATAAATTTCTATACCCCATTACCTGTATTTCTCATTTCCTGGTTGTATGCAAGGACAATACTCAACAGTTGTTCCTAAAACTTTGATTTCCAACTTCTCTTCCTCCCTCCCTCCCCACCCATCCCCACTGGGAAGGCAAGCAGTTCAATACAGGCCATATCTGTGTAGTTTTGCAAATGACTTCCCTAATAGTCGTGTTGTGGAAGACTAACTATATTTCCCTCCATCCTATCCTGCCCCCCATTTCTTCTGCTCTCTCTTTTGATCTTGTCCCTCCCCAAGAGTGTTGACTTCTAATTGCTCCCTCCTCCCATTGCCCTCCCTTCCATCATCCTCCCCACCCTGCTTATCCCCTTCTCCCCCACTTTCCCGTATTGTAAAATAGGTTTTCATGTCAAAATGAGTCAAAATGCAAAAATGCATTTTATTCTGTCTTTTAGTTGAATATGATGAGAGTAAGCTTCATGTTTTTTCTCTCACCTTCACCCTTTTTCCCTCCACTGAAAAGTCTTTTACTTGCCTCTTTTATGAGAGATAATTTGCCCCATTCCATTTCTCCCTTTCTGCTCCCAATATATTTCACTCTCACCCCTTAATTTCATTTTTTAAAGATATATTCCCATCCTATTCAACTCTCCCTGTGCTCTGTATGTGTGTGTATGTGTGTGTGTGTGTGTGTGTGTGTGTGTGTGTGTAATCCTACCTACTACCCAAATACTGAAAAAAAGTTTCAAGAGTTACAAATATCGTCTTTCCATGCAGGAATGTAAACAATTCAACTTTACTAAGTCCCTTATGATTTCTCTTTGCTGTTTACCTTTTCATGCTTCTCTTGATTCTTGTGTTTGAAAGTCAAATTTTCTTTTCAGCTTTGGTCTTTTCATCAAGAATGCTTGAAAGTCCTCTATTTCATTGAAAGACCATTTTTTCCCTTGAAGTATTATACTCAGTTTTGCTGGGTAGGTGATTCTTGGTTTTAGTCCTAATTCCTCTGACTTCTGGAGCATCATATTCCACGCCCTTTGGTCTCTTAATGTAAAAGCTGCTAGATCTTGTGTTGTCCTGATCGTATTTCCACAATACTTGAATTACTTCTTTCTTGCTGCTTGCAATATTTTCTCCTTGACTGGGAACTCTGAAATTTGGCTACAGTGTTCCTAGGAGTTTCTTTTTTTGGATCTCTTTCAGGAGGTGATCAGTGGATTCTTTCAATATTTATTTTTCCCCCTGATTCTAGAATATCAGGGCAGTTTTCCTTGATAATTTCATGGAAGATGATGTCTAGGCTCTTTTTTTGATCATGGCTTTCAGGTAGTCTGATAATTTGTAAATTGTCTCTCCTGGATCTATTTTCCAGGTCAGTTGTTTTTCCAATGAGGTATTTCACATTATCTTCCATTTTTTCATTCTTTTGGTTTTGTTTTGTGATTTCTTTGTTTCTCATAAAGACATTAGCCTCTATCTGTTCCACTCTAATTTTTAAAGAACTATTTTCTTCAGTGAGCTTTTGAACCTCCTTTTCCATTTATCTAATTCTGCTTTTTGAAGCATTCTTCTCCTCATTGGCTTTTTGAACCTCTTTTGTCAATTGAGTTAGCCTATTTTTCAAGGTGTTATTTTCTTCAGCATTTTTGGGTCCTCCTTTAGCAAAGTGTTGACCCACTTTTCATGATTTTGTTGCATCTCTCTCATTTCTCTTCCCAATTTTTCCTCCACCTCTCTTACTTGATTTTCAAAATCCTTTTTGAGCTCTTCCATGGCCTGAGACCATGGAATATTTATTTTGGATGTTTGGAATACAGAAGCCTTGACTTTTATGTCTTTTCCTGATGGTAAGCATTGTTCTTTCTCATCCAAAAACATGGGAGAAGATATCTGTTCACCAAGAAAGTAACCTTCTATAGTGTTATTTTTTTCCCCTCTTTTGGGCATTTTCCAACCAGTTACTTGACTTTTGAGTCTTTTGTCAAGAGTAGAGTATACTCTGGGGATCCATAAGATCTCAGTTCCTCTAAGGTGGCACAATAAAGCATGTCTGGGAGCAGGAAGAGATTTTTGTGGCCAGAATCTTAGCAGAGTTTCCTCTTCACCACCAGCTGGCCTCCAGTTCTTCCAAGGCAGTACTGGGGGTTGAGATTCAGATAAGCCCTGGGGGCAGGGCTGCCATTCAGCATGAGATAAGGATCAGCTGGTGCAGGGCCTCTACACGGACTGAGGTAAGAATCAGCTGCTCAGTGCTCCCAGGGGTTTTATGATCCAACAATGGATGCAGGCTGCTGTAGGGGCTGCTGTGGGAACTGCTGCGGCCTGCAGGAGGTGGCCTCTGTGGTTGCTGCCTGAGGCTGCAGCTATGGGAAGGCCCTTCTCCCTTCTTGGCCTGAAAAACCCTGTCACTGACCTTTGGTGCCTGTGGGTTGAGGGATCTTCAAAGCACTGCTACTGGGACTGGAAATTCCATCCCCGAGGCATGGTTCATGTCATGTCCTCCTCCCAGAGCTGTGCCTCAAGGCCAAGGCTAGGCTGGGATCTGCTCAGATGTTCCACGTGAGCTGGAAATCTCCACTCTGTTGTTCTGTGGCTTCTGCTGCTCTAGAATTTGTTGAGTCTTTCTTTACAGGTATTTTATGGTCTGTGGGGAGAGAGCTAGCATATGTGTGTCTTTCTACTCCACCATCTTGGCTCTGCCCCCCCAAAACTACAATTTCTTAAAAACAGTGTTAACACATTATTAACAAACCTTAGGCTGCTAGCAGGATAGGGGAGAGGGGTGGAAACATTGTGAATAGTATTTCCTGGCCAGATAGCTCTGTTCTCCTCAGTTCTCTGTTCTTGCCCTTGTAACATTGTCGCACCTGAATTTGTGTTTCCATGGAAGCTTTCATTAGACAGAGGACAGACACTTTTCCTAAATGCCTCTTGAGTCTGGGACCAGGGGTGTGCTGGTAAATGTTTTACAGCTTTAGGGGTGGGATAGGATATTCAAGACACTTTTCGAATTAATCTGCATTATTAACACTTTCTTACATTTAGAAAATCAAGAAAATCAATCAAGTCATGATTATTTGCCCATTGCTGAGGTGTAAATGCTCACACTGAAAATTAAACAATCTGTTCTTGGGAAAAGATTCCTATCTGGCTCCAACACACTGCTGGATTAGGACCCTGATGTCTGCAGCACAGTGTAGTTAAGGAACTAGTTTCAAGCTGCACTGCTTACTAGCTATATTACGTTAGATGTCACTTAACATTGCTCATTGATTTGGAGAGAATATGTGTACTATCCACCTCAGAATGTGGTGAGAATCAAATAAGACGCTTTAATTAAACTCAAAAAAAATTAAGTTCCTACTATGTGCACATCCCTGTGCCAGTTCTGGGGGCACAAAGTAGAAAAAAGATTCAGTCCCTAACCTCAAGGACCTTAGAGACTATTAAGTGAGACATGCCATGTACACACAATTAAGTATGATGCAAAGTAAAACATGATAGCACAAAAGGAGAGATCCATCCTAAGTGCTCTAGGAAAAACTGGGGAGGGAGAGATCACTTTCAGTGGCTGAGATCAGGGAAGGAATCATTGAGGATATGGCACCTGAGCTGAGCTTTGAAAGAAGAGAAGGATTTTACTAGCCAGAGAACAGGAGAGAGTGCATTCCAGGTGAATGCACAAAGGCAGGAGACAGCAGGATGAGATCCGAGAACAGATGTTTGTGCACTGGGACTGGAACATAGAGTGCTGAAAGGGCCCAATTTGAAATAAGGCTAGAAAGGTAGATGGGAGTCAGACTGTGTGCGGATGACCTTAAATGCCAAACTAAAGGGGCTTGTTTTTTATCCTGCAGGAAATGGAGAGTCACTGAGGTTTACGAAGGGGATATGGGCTTTTTATTTGTAAAGCCCTGTATAAATCTTGACTCTTAATTTTTCTTATTATTTATTGGTAGGTATCTATGTCAATGTATTTCTGTGAAGGATAATCTACCTATCCCATATTCTGTCTCTGAAAGTGGCATCAAAGAACATAGGTCACCTTCTATAGCCCTTTGTAGAGGTTTTGTCAGCATTAAAAGCTTAGGGATGTACCCTCTCCCTGCCAAAAAAATTGCTATCTATTTTAATGACCCATGAACTTGTCTAAGTATATCTATTCAGCTAAATACTTTTAGCTATTAGCTGTTGTGACCACAGCAAGGCTTTTAACCTCACATAACCTCAGTCTGTTCACCTGTAACAGGGGGCAATAATATTTTCACTATTAAATAAGGTCGTTGAGGGGGAGGGAAAGTGTTCTACATTAAAGTATTTTATAAATGAGAATTGTTGTTGCTATCAGTTAAACTTTGCAAGGTCTTTAGTACCTAGGTAACCTAGGTTACCACACTAACCACTATCACTACCACCACAACCACTCCAGCAGAATGCAATTGACCTGAGAGCAGGGCATAGTACCTCACACATAAGTAGGTGGTTAATAAATGCTTGTTGAATTTGAACTAGATTGAACTTAAATATTTGGCAGTGTTCTTATTTTAGATCCTTGGATTCCAAATTCAGGCTTCTATGACACATTTATGTAAGAACACATTTCCTTCTAAAGATGCTATTAATCAGTGGATGGGGAGGCAGAATTAAGACCGTTATTATTTCATAATTATTTTTCCCTCTCTGCCCTGATATAAGTTGTATACTGCTAAATTTTACCTTGTTCCTCCTTTCAGAAAAGAAAATTTAAGTTTCTCCCCTCCCCCAAAAAATGCCACGTTGGGCTCAAAAGACAAATCAGTTAGAAATATACCCTTTTGAAGTGGAAATTTGCATTCCCACACTAATTATAACTGGACCTGTCTCCAACCTATCTTCCTTATCCTGAATAAGGAAGCATCATAAGCAATACCAAATTCTATATCAGAATATAGAGTCACACTTTCAATGTTGGGATTGATATAGGTTCACAATTTATGAAGGGCCAATGAAATTCAGCTCGGTGCCTTAAAAAAATGTCAGATTTGTTCAATCTTATCCTCTAAAAAGTATTTTTTCGGTTTCGATTTTAAAAAAAACCAGGCAAAATTGTTACAGATTTTAATGTGATGCGGCTGCATCCTGTGCTTTCGCAGCACTATTTTCTGTGGTTGAGGCTTTTTTTTTTTGGATGGCCTATAAAACTACCATTGGGTCCATCTAGAAATGGTTTTCATATTCCGAGATCTTATTTTAGAGAGGGAATTCTACTTTGGGATGTGAGAGATCTTTCTTAAAACCTCAGTCCGCATTTGAAATTTCTCTTTGTGTCTATCTGTCCCTCAGGTTCCTGCAGCCTTCCTTCTGCTCCTCTGTTTATCCTTTGCTTTCCCTTCTCCTCAGACATCATTGCCTTTTCCTCTCATCCTGACTGCGGTTGTCATCCTTCTCATGTCTGGATTTGATTTCCAGTCTTCTGTTTCCCTCGCCCTTCCGTCCCCCAAGCCCACAGCTTCCCTTCACGGCTTTCTCATCCGTCTGCAAGTTCTCTTGAGGCGAGACCCCAGGCGACTCGTGCCCTTCCCTCGGGTCACCTCTCCCCAGCGTGGCCCCCAGAGGTGAGGACACCTGCCCAGCGTCTCCGACTCCTTTCCGCGGTTCCCCCTTTCCCTTGCCCTGTCCTGCTCCCCTCTCTCCCTCCTCCTCTCGGGCCTCCTCCGCCTCCCCCGGCCCTCCCCTGCCCCGCCCCCTCCCTCCCACTCGGCTCCAGCCAGGGAGGGCGAGCGCGCCGGAGCCGGGGACAGACACACACACGCAGACACTCTCACGCGCAGACACGCGCACACGCACCCTCGGACTCCCGGCGGCGGCGGCGCCGCGACCCCTGCAGCTGGGCAGCCCCGCCAGGCGGGCGGCGGCCCCGCGGAGCCGGCAGGGCGGCCAGACGAGGAGCCCGGAGCTCCGGCGCAGCCCGGCCCCCGCCCCGCGGAGGAGGCAGCGGCCGCCGGGGGCCCAGGGGTGGCAGGGGTGCCGGTGCGGGGGCGGCCGCCGTCCCCCAGCCCTCGCCGGCGGCAGCGGCGGCAGCGGCGGCAGCGGCGGCAGGGCGGACGCCGCCAGCGAGGTGACGCTGCGGTCCATGGAAGGAGCTCCCCTGCGGGCTCCCGGCGGCGGCGGCGGCAGCATCCCTGCGGGTCCGGAAACGGCAGCGCGAGGTACAAGTCCGGCCGCGATCGCAGCCGGGGCGGGCAGGGGCGGAGGAGGGAAGGGCAGCGCTCGGAGCTCCGAGCCCAGCGGGCCCGGGGCAGACACCCCCCGCAAGCCCCGCGCTGCCCCCACCCCGCGCGGCACGCAGCGCACGGCACACGGCGCGGCGCGGGCGTGTTCGCGGCTGTCACACCTACCGTGGCGGCGGCGACATCCGTCCGAGTGCTAGCGTGCGGGGAGGCAGGTAGGGAGGCCAGGTCCCGGAGGGAACCGCGGCGGTGGCGGGCCGGGCCGGGGCGAGGAGAGCTTGCGCCGGGTCGCGATAGTTGGGTTTTGTTGTTTGGGGAGGTGGGGGACGAGGAAAGAAGGAGGAAGGGGCAGAGTTGGGAAGGAAGGGAGATGGTTACAGGGTACCGATAACCAAGCAGCGGGCCCCAGGGGGCCGGGGGGGGGCGAAGTCAGAGGTGGCACCCGCCGAGAGGCAAGCTGACCCAGGGAGAGGTCCAGGTTAGGTGTTTGCGGGGCGGGATTGGGGCACCCTGTGTCTGGAGGCGTTGATGGTGCTATCGAGAAAGAAAAGGCAGCGCTTATTTAGGGGAGGAGATGTGGGGTGGGGGAGTGGGTTGTCCTGTCATTTCTCAGAAGGTAACGCTAACAGATCGACCACCGGAATAGGGTGGGTACTTCGCAGGTTGTCTCTGCTGACAGGTCGGTCCCTCCAAAGAGTGGGATGCTTGGTGGGGACTTAGGACTAGCCTGCGTTCTATTGGAACAGAAAGGCGGCTTTGTAGGGGGCTGCAGGGTGGGGTGGGGCGGGGCGGGGGTAGGAAAGTGATTTTTTTGTATGTGTGTAGTCATTTTGGGCAGATACCGAGCTAGAGGACTGAACAGGAGAAGGCTGGTAGGGCAGATGCAGCAGCGTTGGAAGTGACGCTTTTAGTAATGAAATTGCGTTTGGAAAAAGAGATTGTGGAGCTGCAGCTTTTTTTTTTGCCCTAGCCGGAAGAAAATGATGCCTTCCAGGCTCCTTCAAAAAATGGATTCTATTGACGTATATCGTGCCGCACTGGAAAGGTTGGTTGGAACTTGAATTCTGCCAGATTCCTCTTTGTGACTTTTTGCTAGCACATAGAATCCCGAGCCATAGGCCAAATCGCCCGATTCATGCTTATCATCCTCCTACCTCATCCCCAGAAACAAACGTCATCTTTTGCCCAGGCATCAAATGCCTAGAACTGAGACATACAGATTCTTGGGGTAACAGGGTTTCCCAATTTGGGCTGTCTGCCATGTTCAGGGCTCAACAGCTTTACCGTTCCTTGAATTTGGATGCATTTCAGTTCTGCCTTTTCCAGCCGAAGGAGTTAATTTCGTTTGTGCAGAGGTTGTTTGTGGGGAAGGTGGAGAGAGAAGGTTGTTTTGTGTATGTGTGTGTGTGTGTGTGTGTGTGTGTGTGTGTATGTGTATGTATGTATTTCTTTTAAACCATAACTATTGTTCCACCAGTGCCCGAAAGAGGTTTGCATGGTTAGTGAAATGAAATCCCATCACAGTTGCTGTTTAGGGTTAGAAATGTTGCCAAACAGCTGCTGCTTTGTGTTAGAGAGAGAGAGAGAGAGAGAGAGAGAGAGAGAGAGAGAGAGAGAGAGAGAGAGAGAGAGAGAGAGAGAGAGAGAGAGAGAGAAGGTGTGCGGTGGAAAGGATTGTCACCCTGTACATGGCACAAATTTGGTCTCCCTCTGCAGCCTGCCAAACTTTTATGAATATTCTTTTGTAAGAATGAAAAGCTTAATTGATTCAGTACACTTTCCAAGTGAGCAAGCATCTTTACATTAACAATGGCTTAAGAACTTCAATCAAAAAGGGAGGGGGAGGAATAAAAAATGAACACCATGGTTAATCATTAATTTTTATTAATTTATAAATCACTATCAGCCCCTACTGTATTTAGCTCTTTCTTCCAAAGTCAGGTAGAAGAAATGCATACAGAACCAAGATGGATTTGCAGCAAAACCTAGGAATTTGTTGGCTACATGGATAAGATTCTGGGAATGGAAATTCTCACCTCTCCTCTTTGTAATGGACCTAATGATCGCTTGCTCTGAACTAGGCAATCATGGCTTATGAGCTGCTGCGTCAGTGCTCAGCATCCTGAGCTCACATTATCTGGCATTTTGAAGTATGTGTAAATATTTTGCTGAAGATAAGCTACATCAACAAAATGATACCCGTTAGAGACTGAGTGTGCAGTGATGGTAAATAGATATGACCAAGCAAAGTTTTGATAACCACTTATTCTCATGACCCCTTCTATTTCATTTTTCTTTGTTTTTGTTGGTTTAACATTATCTCATATCCTCTGGTATTATCCCTTTATTTAGCTGATTCTTGAAAGCTTATCTTTGGAGCACAATGAAAAAATAGCCAGCAGGAAGAAAATCTTTTCTATCACATATACTTCCCTTACATTTGAAGAGCAATTTAAGTGCTCTCATATTCAATATGATCTCTATAAATCCTAGGCAGGGCAGGTTATTATCTCTATTTTACAGTTAAAAAAAAATTGAGGTTCAAAAGGTTATAAGGACTTGTCCAAGGTCTCATGGCTAGTTGATTACAACCAAGTCTTCTCACTTCTGGTTCTTTGCTCCTTCCACCACAGCACACTTCCTCTTCAGTTAAGTGACTTTGATAAGTTTAAAAATAGAGTATTAAATGTATCTTTGTTATATCAGGTGAGAGCCATCTTTTATAGCTTTTGTAGTAAGGAGGAGGAAGGAATGAGAGAGAGACAGAGAAAGAAAGGGAGAGGGAGAGAGGGGGAGAGAGGGAACAAGGGAGAAAGGGAGGGAATAATTTACCAGAGCCCCTCTGTATTTGCATATAATGAAAATACTTTTATCTTGTCTCTTTAATGTTTTCTTTTCAAGTGTGAATGTATGGAATTCTGCCACTGTGGGGAACTGGTGATGTTCCAGAAATCACAGAATAAGGCATATTAAGTGTCAGCTTCCATACCCCACTGTAACAATGAACTTGCAGTCACATCCTGCTATAGACTGGGAATGTGCTTTAGAGCAGGTTGACAGTTGTTTGGTTTCTTTGCAGTATGGGCAGATGTCCACTAGGGGCTTCGTTGAAACGGTTGTCGCATCTTGCATGTGACCAAAGGCAGCAATTAAACTGACTCAGGGTGCCATTTTGCCCCCAATCATGCCACCCTTTTTTGTGCAAAGAAGTCACAGATTTCCAAGAGTTTTGTCAGACTGGAAAGTCCAGTACCAGGAACGAAGAAGATAATTTTCTAGGGCATGCTATTTACCAATAAGAGAATGAGAGATTGGAAAATACTGTTTGTGTTTACATTCACATGTATGTTCTGAAGACAGTCACATTGGTCGTTTGCCAATTGCAAAAAAAGTTGCACGACCTTACATGACAAGGGGGAGGACAGAGTAATATCAAATAGGATAATGATTGTAAACTGCTTTGTGAATCATAAACTGCTCTGTGAGTATAAGCTATCATTATTATTGGGAGTATAATAACAAGCAATATCAGGAGATCTGTCATTAAAATGTCTTGAAGTTCAGGGTGGAAGACAACTTGGTGTAGTGGAAAATGGGTTGAATTTGAAGTTAGAAATATAAGCCCCTGTTCTGTCTTCTACTATCAGTATGACCTTGAACAAATGTATTTTCTCTGGGTTTCAGTTTCTCCATTTATAAATGAGGGTTTTGAGTTGACCAGTGAGGTCCCTTTTAGCTCAAAATTTATTGAGCATTTATGATTAGGACCCAAATCAGTACAGTCCTCAAAAGAGGAATATCATATCTGCTTTACAATGTAGTTAAAAAATAAAATCTCTATCTCTATAGCTGTTAAGTGACTAGATGACTAAAGTAGGAAATAGTGAAGGTCTTTTACCTTTAGGACAGGGATTAAAGTAGTGGGGACAAGTAAGAGCAATAGAGAATTCCCATACTGTCTCAATGGCCGGAATAGAAAAACAGTCCCACTGCACTCCCTTGGTAGGAGATTTATCAGGAAAGACATATTTCCCTGAAAGGGAAGATGCCTTAAGTAGGCTTTTGCTTTCCAGCTCCTCCCACATCTGCAGGATCTGGCCAAATATGTAGATTTTAATATGGTAGATAACTTTCCAATAGCCTGTCCAAATCCCACTCTTTGCTGGAAATAGTTTAAAGAGGTGACATTCCCCCTCTATTTCCTCAAGCTCCTGCTTTTTTTCCCCAATGAGGGCATATTTTTTGGTCCCTCAACAAAAGGAGGTACTTGATTTAAAATAAAATTTCATTTGGCTGATCTGAGATCTTTTTCCCACATGGGAAGCCTAAGAAAATATGTTTCATTCAATTTTTATTGTGTTGAATAAAATCCAGATATGTTAGTTGGAATATTGGTATGACAGAAGATTGTGAATTACTTTCATAGGACCTTTAAGCTAGAAAGTATCTTAGAAATTATCTAGATCACTGTTTCCCAAATTGTATTTTTTGGGTCTCTGGTGTTCTGCACAGTGTTAATGGAATTTCCATGAGAAAATGTCTGTGTTCATACTATTCCTCCCTTAAGAAAAAAACATGAAATTACTTATTCATCAAAAGTGCTTATTGTGACATCAATTTTATTAGGCTTAATTCCCTCCCTTCTGTTCTAGAACATCCCTGATTCCTACCCCTTTTTTGAGCCAGCTAATTATAAGATCTGTCAATAATATTTTAAGTCAAAAATGTTCTATGATCAGATTGGTCTGGAAAATGTTGATCCCTCTTCTTTTATAAATGTTTAATCCCTTTTCTTTAAAATAAGGACACTGTGGCATGGAGAGGAGAGATGTTCTACTTAAAGCCACACAGCTAGTATGTAGCAGAGACAGGTCTTGGCTTCCAATTTGCTATTTTGATACTCATAACTGTTTTCTGAAGGGCAAACTTTTTAGCAAATGAGGCCCAGCGATAATGTGCTTCTACCTCTCCCAACTACACGTTGAAAGATAGAAGTTGCTGGAATCCCAAATATATTCAATGCCCCAAGGGTCGTTAAATGACAAATCATTGTATTTATATCCAGGAGCTTCTGGGGCCTGGGACTTCAGAAAGGATCAGGGAAATGTGGACAACAAAATGGGAGCTGACTGAGACTAGTTGAGAAATCATAACAAGAAGAGGACAGGAGAAATTAAGGGCAGGGGAGAAATGTTTAATCATGCAGTCCTCATGAAGAAAAGTTTGTGATTAAGAATGATTTTTAGTTGAGGACTGAATGGACAAACATGAAGTTCAGTGATAGACTTCACATTGCCCAAGATAATGCAGGTAATAGGTAACAGAACCAAGATTTACTCCAAATTCTATGTTCTTGCCACTTTATTGGGGAGTTTTCCAGAGGGCACAAGACCGGTAATTAATCTTTGGATAACCCCACCAATGGTTGCTATCTTAAATCCAGTTACCTGATTATCTTCCTAAACTCCTGTCATCTTGCAGATGATATCTGTGACTATGTAGCTACCACTCACCACCCTCTCAACAGAAGGCCAGTCTTTCATTTTAAAGTGCTTACTGGACAACCACAGCTGCCCACACATCATGGCTTTGCTATCACTTCTATATAAATGTCTCTCAGATCTGTATCTCCAATCCGAATGTTTCTCCTGAGTGCCAACTCCATACTTCCATCTGCCTTCAGAACACTAGGGAGGCAGCATGGGTATAGTGGAATAGCATTGGTTCTGAAATCAGACTCTGGGTTCCAGTACCCACCTCTGATGCTGATCACTTGTGTGACCTTAGGAAAATCACTTAACCTCCCTAGATGTCATCTTTACCTTGAGCAGGTTGAACTACATTGCCTTGGTATCCCTCCCAGTTATGATTCCTACTAGTACCTCAAGCCCAACATGTCAAAAATTGAACTCATCTTCTACCCCAAATTTGCCCCTTCACTTCTTTGTTTTCACTGATGTTACCTGCATCCTCCCAGTCATCTAAGTGCTTTGGTTCTCTGCTTTTTTGGACTCAATTCCCTGTATCCAAATTGGCTGCAAAGTACTGTTGATTGTCTCTGGTCAGTTTCTTTCACATCTGTTCCTTTTCCCCATTTCCATTGCTACCATCATAGTTCAAACCCTCATCACCTCTCTTCTGGATTATTGTAATGGCCTCCTAACTGACTTTCCTGCCTCTAGTCTATCCCCTTCTCCAGTCTATCCTTTTACGCTGTTAATTCAGTAATATTCCTATAGCACTGTTTTGTAAACCTCTACTCAAGTTTTTCAGTGGCTCTTCATTAGCTACCAAAATAAAATGGAAACTCCTTAGCCTGGGATTTTAGGTCTCCACAATTTGACTTCAGTCTACCACTCAAAACCTTCTCACACTATTTCCTGTTATATACACTAAGCCAATTGTACTACTTATTCAGCTAACTGAACTGCTAATTACCTATTCTTGCCCTACCCTCTTCTCTCTCAGACTCAATATTAAGAATGAATTTCTTATTTCCACATCTCCATCTTTGAAAATTCTAATCTTCCAGCATCTCCATAAAGTTTTCCCATATCTTCTCCTTTCCCAACCCTACCCCAGTGAAAGTAATATCTCCCCACCTTGAACTTCTCCTTATCACATCCTCCCTTATGTCATAGTTACACATATGTGTGTGTTGCCATTCAGTCATTTCAGTTCTTTCCTCTCTTCATGACCCCGTTTGAGGTTTTCTTGGCAAGGATACTGGAGCAATTTTTCATCTCCTTCTCCGTCTCATTTTACAGGTGAGGAACTGAGGCAAACAGGGTCAAGTGACTTGCCCAGGGTCACACAACTAGGAAATGTCTGAGGCCAAATTTGAACTCTGGAAAAATAAGTTTTCCTGCCCCCAGACCCAACACTATCCACTGGGCCACCTAGCTGTCTCTGCATATGTGTATATGTGTATATATATATATATATATATATATATATATATATATATATATATATATATATATATATATATATATATAGGTGTATATCTGCATTAGGTAAATATATGCAGATATATACATATCTGTATCTGGTCTGTTCCTCTAGAGTATAAGCTCCTTGAAAACATCTTTGTATGCCCAGTGGCCGGCATATACTCGATTGTAACTTCCTTTACTGGATTATACAATAGGGTATCAAGAGATATGAAACCATACATTATTAATCCTTTCATTTATCAAGGCACTCTGCACAATTGATACCTAATAAATGTTTGTTGAATGAATGAATGGCTCAAGAGTCCTTATTATGTGATTTGAAATAGTGGATTTAACTCAACTAGAATACTCCTGTATCACACACCTTTAGGTACCCTAGGCAAGATGATAATAACAGCTAGTAAAGAAATTAAATTGGCAGCAGCAATAGTATTTCTGAGCTCCATACATGATACTTTTTCTTATCAATAGGCCAGGAATACAAACATGGGTTCAGGCAACCACACACATACATACACACACATACACACACACATAACACACACACATCCATATACCTAATTTAATAATGTTTCCTGTATCTGGTTCACTAAATTAGATTGCAAATATGTAATTGTCATTGAAAAATAACTTGGATGAATTTGGTGATCATCTGTCACAGATTATTGTCTGAACAAGCCAGGATGGTGGTGGACCAGGATCCTAATTCTACCTACCATCTTAGAAACAGTTCTCCCAATACAGAAAAAAATTACAGCACTCAAAACCAAAACCCCCATGTCTCTGTTGCTTCACAATATTCTGTGATGCAGGGGATCTTTTGAAAAGCTCACTAATTTCATTTTAACAGCTGAAAAATCAACAAGCATTTATCAGATACCTATAATATGCAAAGCACTTTGCTAGGTTCTGGAGTACAAGGATAAAAGACATTCTTTGTCTTCAAGTAGCTTATATTCTACTAAGGTTATGTAACATGTATACAAATAAGTAAATACATAGTATCTACCAAGTTATTTCACGGGGCATAGAACTCTAACAACCAAAGGATCACACAGATACACAGAAACATACACACGCCCACATACACACACACACACACACAAATTAGTGATATGACCAGGGCTTTGAGATATTCTAGCTCATGATTCAGTGAGTGAATTTTGGACAGTACAAAATTCAAACTGTCACATCCCCTCCCTTCTGAGCATTGGTACGACTGGTAGGCTGTTTCCAGGAACTACACATAGCAGCCCAATGCCTGTTGGTTGTTGGCTAGAGGAGTAGGGAAAGGTGAGGTATCCTGATTAGAATATATCTATTCCTTCCAGTTCTGTTCAAGATACATACACTGCTTCAAAAATATGATGCAGTGCAGAGAAGAGGTTTTTCAAGGGGCAAAGAGAAAGGAGGAATTTTATAGCCTATGTAAAGTATTCAAATGATATTTTGAAAGTCTTCGTCCTGTAAGCCTCTATATTTAGAGACTGGCTGAAAAAAACTTTCAAGAGATAGGGTCCTAAGGTCCAACTCTGACCATATATCACTCCACTCTCAAAAAGCTATCTTCAGGAGCTTTCTGGTCCCTAGGATAAAATGCATACTCCTCAACTTACCATTTCATTTCTCTTCATTGTGGTCCCAATCTACCTTTCTGAACCTATTTCCTACTACTCCTCTTCATGCATTCTATATATCAGTCAGATTTGGAGTATTAACTCTTTCTCCAAAGCAATAGTCAATTTCCTGCTGCCAAGTATATGTACAAATAGTCCTCCTTGCCCAAAATGAATTTCTTCTTCATCTCAGTTTCAGAATTTTTATCTTCCTTCAAGACTCAATTCAGACTCCATTTGATTCTCCATTCATATGGCTACTGCCATAGGTCAGGTCCTAATCAGCTTTCCTAGAACTCAGGCCTCTTATTTCCAGTGTCTCCTCTCTCTAATTTTCCCCTACACATAAAATGCCAAAATAATCTTCCAATGGCACAAGTGTGACCATATTACTCAAAAATCTTCAGTAGCTCATTAATCTTGGGAGGCAGCATGGTCTACTAGAAAAGACCATACCTTTAGATCTGGGTTCAAATCTTAATTGTGCCATTGGACTTTGGACAAGTCACTTTTTGCCTCAGTTTCCTCATCTATAAAATGAAAGTCTTGCTCCTTATGATCTATGATCCGTATTGGCTCTCAGATAAAACACACATTCCATCAGTCTAAGACTCTCATTCTTAATTGTTTTATATAATTTCTTTTCATGCTCTTTAAAGAAAGAAAAGAAAACCTGTCTGTTACCTTGTTCTGCAGCTCAATATTCCCTTGAAGAGCCTATCTTCCTTCACACACAGAATATACTCCTTCACCTCCTGCCTCTTAGAATCTCCGGCTTCCTTTGAAATAAGCCTTTAAAGCTCATTTCAGGTGCCCCCTATTATGCAAGCTTTTCCTAATTTCTTTCTCCTCCCCACCCCTAGTTGTTAGTGTTTCTTCTTCAAAATATCTTGCACTTGTGTGTACATATTGTATTTCTTCCTTAGAATATAAGCTTATTGAAGGCAGGCACTACAATTATCCCTTCCACATTGCAATTGTGGTTTGGATATATCAAGGGTTGGCATAAGAAATTAAAAGAGAATATTTGGGGAGTTTTTCAGAAGCTGCAGACAACATGCAAAGGCCAGCACACAACACAAAACGTTTAGAAATTCAGAAATGCATAAAATATATGTATAGTATTGTATGTCAACATATTTTATTTTTTTAATATCATTTATTTAATACCAGTTGTTATTCAGACTTCTTCTCTGGTCCAAAGGGAGGGATAAAAAATTTTACACAGATTTTCCAGATTGTGGGGTGCCACATCTCTAGCCCCAGCTATGTGGAAGGGATAACTGTATTTGTTTTCCTATATTTGGATTCCCAGGGCTTTCCATACTATAGGTATTTAATAAATGTTTATTGAATTTAATTCAATTGAATTTTTCATTTTCCCATGCTTTATCAGGAAAGTTATGGTTTTCCAAACCTCTAGTTAGCTTCTGGTCACTTCATAACTTATAATGATTCATAATTTAAAGCTGAAAGGGATCTTAATATTTAAAGATGAAAAGAACCTTAGAGTTCCTCTCACACAGCTTCTGTATCTTATGAGTGAAGACCCCGTAACCCTCGAGATGAAGGCCACATAGGTAATAAGTAGCAGGATTTAAACCCAAAACCTCTGACTCTAAATGCAAGGCTGTTTCCATGGTGCTGGGATGTTTTCCAAAGAGTGGGCCAAAGCAAGACTGATCCACAGTAAATTGTGAAATAGTCAGCCTTGCCTCTGTTAGGAACCCCCTTTTTCCATAAAGTCCCTCATACCCCACTCCCCATCAAAAACTTGCTTGTATTAACTTTCTTAAACATTAAAGTACTTGCTGCTGCTTGCTGCTGTTAGAGAACCTTGACATCAGAGAGGTTATGCCATGACATGCAAGTGAAATGGATTTAATTGAGTGAAGGTGTCACCAGCCTCACTTTCTCCTCTGGAGCCATCTGGGTCCAGTGGCCAGATACGACTCAGGACAAGTGGAAATGGCCCAGGATGCAGTGGGGGACCTTGGCCTTGTCAAGTTAAGGTCTTTACTAGGTCTCAGTCTGACTGAGGCTCGTTAAGATATCAATGACTAATAAAAGCTTAAAGTGTTACCCTTCCTAGGGGAGGGGGAGGGAATAAGAATTTATATGGTACCTGCTATGTGCCAGGTACTATGCTAAGCACATTAGAGGTATTTTCTCCTTCCTAGGGATCTTTGCATTTTGATAGTAATTAAAGTCTTACAATTAAGAGATAAAGATCTATGGATAGAACTTTAGGCATCTTCCAGTAGGATGAGGAAAGAAAATGTATGTTTAGTTGGTGGAGGTGGAGAAGAGGTGGATATAAAGTTCTAAGCTGAAGAAAAGATTAAAACATAACCCTAACAGCTCTTTTCTGTCCACTTTAGTCTTAAAATCCCTTTTACATAATTGACACTTATACAGTGCTTTGCCTACAGTATCTCATTTGACCATCATAATAGAATTACATCTTTGAGACAGTACATAAATTGCCCCAAGCCAAAAACTAGTCTGTGTCAAAGGTAAAATAGGAATTTGGGTGTCCCCTTGCCCTAACTCTATTGCTTAAGTGAGGGAAGACTCTGAAACTGATGTCCCATATATGAACTGGATCATCCACAGTTTTCCTTTTTCTAGGCTATTCCCTCCTCCAGTATTACGTACAATGAGTCTTGGCAAAAGGCAAACAGAATTTGAAGGTCATTCCCATGAGAGACTTTTCCACTGGATCATTTTAAATTTGATATAAGTAGAAAACTCCTGGGGCCTTTATTCAGTGCAGGGCCCCTTTATATGAATAGATGAAATAATGAAATTGGGATCAAAGATTATGATTGATAAGACTGGGTGAGCCCTAGGGCTCACAGGTCACACAGGGCACTTCCCCCAAAACAGGAACTTTGGCTGACCTCACCCAGGCTTGTTGGAAGGAGGTCATTTTCTTTCCCATGGCAAAGGCAGATTGTTTACAGGAGCACACGAAGAATATTGCATTCCAGGGGAAAAATAATTAATTAGCAGCCAGAGCTCTGAAAAGCCTCCCCAGCTGCACTCCCTCAACTGTTCATTTTCAGCATCCGAATCAACCCTGGGTGGCAAGAAGGGTTCCTTTATTATTGGTGGTGGTAGTGATGGTGGTGGTAGTGGTGGTGATGGTTGTTCTGCTTTTCATGAGGAGGGGGTTTCTTCCACTCCCCTCAACCCCTAGCCTTTGTGTATCTGACTACTTCCCTTCGAAATTCAGAGAAAGGAATGGTGGACTCGAAAGGCTCTTGACAGTTTTGTAGTATAACCTTCAGGCCCTGCCTTTCAGAATCCTTTGTATTTTCAAGAGCCAAGTTGTAAGATGATGGCGCACCCTGGGCGTTCATCGGCTGCCAACCTTGCATTCCTCTGGCATGTCTCAGCACAGAGAACACTGACAATTCATCCTGGTGCAGCATTCTAGAGCTGAAGGGAGGGCTTTTAGGAAGTCGCTAATAGTGACCACTGCGCCTGCCCCTAAGAAGCTTTGAAACAGTTTATTGAAGGAGAAAACAAATCAACAAAAAACCTCCAGCCCGATCTGATGCCTTGACTTAGTGCTCCGAGTTCTTTTTGCTCACTATTAAATGAAACGGGAGCCAAAGTGTGCAAACCATTGTCTCAGCATCAAGGGCACTGGGAAAGTTAGAAAGGCAGAACCAAAAGAATGGGCTGCCTGTATTGCAGCCCAAAGATGGATTGGTCCGAGGGCATCCAGCAAACCTTCGGGGACTCAGCAAGGCCTTCTTCTTTTGGAGGGCCCCCTTTAAAATGATATTCTTTGAATGCTGAAAGATGAGTGCCCAGCTAGACGGAGTGGGTAGAGATGACTTTTCCCAGGGTCAGTGTTTTTCTGTAATTGCAGGTGAAGCAAACTAGAGCAGTGTATTGATCTTGGTCTCATATGGAATTGAATATAGAAACATTTTATTTTGCCATATATTAATTTCTATCCCATGAACCATGTAAGGGGAAACTTTATTTTTTTAATTAATCCTTCCTTGCCCCCAGTGCTACTTCCTCAGAGCACTGATTACCCACTGAGAAGCTATTTCACCTCAGCAGAAAAAAGATCATTATTATTTATTAGTTTCTCATTAGACCAGCCATTGATTTCAAAGGAAATAGGGTCTTCACATAGTGAACGCTGTTATTCACATTCAGGAAGGTCAAATATTTAGCCTTTATTCAGAGCAATATTTGGCATTAGATTTGTGATTTTAAAATTGAATTTAAAGATTATATGTATATATATGTATGTATACATTTATCTGTTTAATATACCTCTGTATATAGTTTTTATTATGCTTATTAGGATTGTAAAACTTTAGAATTAGAAGACTCCTTAGAAATCCTCTGGCCCAAACCTCTCATTTTACAGGGATTGGAAACTGAGGCCCAGACTGATTAAATAGCTTGCCCGTTTAGTAACTGGCCAAGGTAGTGAAACATTCTGAGTCCAAATTTCAATATTTATTCCAATAAATCACCCTGATACATTATGCACTTAATTTGTACCTAACAATATTAAAATTTTGACAGATGTGTCTATAAGATTGTATTATCTAGGTGGTTATTGTATTTCATGTTTGTTTAAGCAGATAATTGCATAAATAATTGGTAATTTCTGGAAATAGCCTGCTAGCTTGTTTCCTCAGGTTTGTCATATAGAAGAGACTTTTCCTTTCTCAATTCTTTTTCACATGATCTTGATTCAAATCCTTACTCCCAAATCATCTGACACTTTTCTTCAGTTTCCCTTATAATATAACACTATAATTTCTAATACAATGTTCTCTTAGCTTGAGCCAATTAATTTCACCCTTTAGTGTACTTGGGAGAGAACTGATCAGAAGATAGTAATAGCTTTGCTTCAGATTTTAGCATCTCTTTTACCCTCCACTAACTTCTAAATTTTGCAGTCCTGTTGAGAGTATCAATCTGTGCTGGGAAGATAGATATATTTTGCAAAATTACTAGAAATGGAAACCTTTTTTCTAAGTAGATTTTTCTTTTTTAAAATTTGTTTCTACTCAGTAATCCTCTTTAGGTCATAACTTTCTGGGATATTCAGTGTCAGTAGAGATTCTCAGATCTACTAACTGGGACCTGATAATTTTTTGATTTAAAAATGTTAACAGGAAAATGCAGTTAGTATACACTGATAGTTGTCTAACAAATAAACTTTGTTTTTTTACATGAAACTCCCAAGGCTCTTTTTTCTAAGCCTTCTAAGCCTAGTAAAGAAAGACTGATTAAGATGGAAAAACACCCTCCATGTCAATATGGCCCAGGCAGCCAAGTCCTTTAATTTCAGGGGGCAGACAGCTTGAGGCCTGGGGAGGGAAGGAGGGGGTGTTCTCTTGGACATGTCTGTTTATTTTTCAGGGAAGCCAAGGGAAGGAGATCCTTTCTGAAACTGTCCTATAAAAGTCTAGAATTTAAATTTTTAGGAAACACCATATTTATATCTTTCTGATTGTTGTTTACACCACCTTCGTCTCAGGATATATGCCAAGGGTATGCTGGGAATAATTTAACAACCCAGTCTCTGAAAATGTACCCAGGACACACTTTTAACTTTCAAGTTAAACTTACATTATTAATTGCATTATTAATTTTCTCCATCATTTTCTTCAGTTTGGACAATCAACAAAATAAAAAAAAACCAAGCCTAGATTTGTAGCGTTTGCCAGTCTCCAAGATATAAATGCTCATTAAAAATTTAACAGTCAGAATTGGTCAGAGCTGACTTTAGTGCACCACCTTCTTCCTTCTCCACCACCTCCTTACTCCCATCCAATTTTTATTGCAAAGATTTAAGAACACAGACAAAAAAAGTTCAGCAAAACCAATATATTGATCATGACAAACAGTAAATGCATTATTTCACACCCATACTCCCACACCTCTGTAAAGAGGAAAATGCATTTCTCCCCCAGTTCTCCTTAGTAGTCAAGATTGGTCATTATAATTGCATAGAATTAAGTTTCAGATTTCTGCAAAAAATTTTCCCTAGAATCAAAACTTAAATGTAGTACTTCTCCAGGCTTAGCTTGTATGCAAGGAAATTGTATACACACACATATGCACACACACAGAGGCCAATTAATGCTTGTTATCTGAGTGTCAGAAGAAGCAGTATTAGTCTTCAGCGTCACAGTTAAAAGGGAGGGTTAGAATTCTGTTTTAAAGGAAAAAGTATTTGCAGTATATTTAGTCTGGGGAGATAAATAATTGATTAAAAACATATGACATTTGGTAATTCTTAGGGTTCAATTGCTAGCAGATCTCAAGACAGGGCGCATATGATGGATGCGACACTGCTAAAGGAAACAGGACCATAAATCTGGGGCCTAAAGACCAGTTCCGTGGGATAGGACGTTGCCGCTGCTGCTAACGCATCTAGACACCCGAGGAATGGCGTGTTGTTAGTCAAAATAACGGCAGTGAGAATGACTGTGAAAAACATTTAGGTCCTTGTCATAAAAATGCAAACGGTCTTCCTGCAAATAGGGATAAGCTAAATAAACTCTATTGCAGCTGTATCAAGTAGAAACAGATTTGAATTTGGACCTTTTTTTAAAAAAATTTTTTTGAGATGCTTATTTATAGCAAGTTGGACGAAGTCTGCCACTATCTTTCACAGTTCTAGAAGAGTGTTTCCCAGATGGCGCCATTATTAAGCTTGGCTGAACCTGTCCTGACTTTGAACAGTTCATAGTGACTGGAGATAATCCTGGATTTATTTTTGCAGATTAAAATGGTCCTTGATTAGTTAACAATAGATGGATGAGAATGGTGTTAGCCCACATTATGTATTTTGTGTTTTATGAATTATTATACATAGTAGAGATGAGTGAAAAAATTGGAAATAGAGGCATATTTGATCGATGTTTAACATTTTCCTCTGAGCATTTAAATTTTAATAAGAAAAAAAGAATAAGATAAATGTGCAAAAGTTAACTGATATTTTTAAATTTTGACAAAAGAAAATTTTAACAAAAGAGTCCCCCTCCCGTAGGATTCCGAAATGATTCTATATTTTTAAAAAATGTGCAAGAACAATTCAAATTCACTACAGGAAAAAAATTTATTCAAAATCTACTCACTTTTCATATTATAATATCTTTAAATATTAAAATATTCAGGTCTGAAAGTTAGCTTAAGGATCTTTCATATTTCGTCATTTGTATTTTAAGAAGGTTCCCACATACCTACAATTAGTAATGCCAGTAAGACAATGCTTGTCCTTATTATTCATACCGAGACCAGAAACCTTAAGCCTTATTTACACGATTATGACATATTCATTCAAGCAAACATGTACCAAGTGCCTCTGTGTAAAGCACTGTGCTTAGGGGCTGAGGGCAATGGAAAGTTTCGATAAGATTCATTCTCTGCCCTTGAAACTTACAGGCTAGAAGGAGGATAAGGCACATACACAGATAACTATAATACATGATAAGTGCATTAAAGTGGTGCAAAAAAAAAATGTGTGGTAAGAGATGGGGGAGGAGGAAAATTGCTAACCCCAGAAAGTCAGAAAAAGCTGGATAGATAGAGTATCATGTGAGTTGGGTTTTAAAGGTAGGTTAGTAATTCAGCAGGGAAAAGGGGGAAAGGCACAATATTTTAGGCATGGCATGAGAAAAGACATAGGGGCCAAAAAAAAATATGTAGTATGTCCAGTTACTGCCTCAATTTCCTTACCACCTATTCTCTCAATAACATCTGCAATCTGGCTTCTGTCCCCCACTACTTTATTAAAGTCATTCTCTCTAAGGTCACCAATGGCCTCTTAATCACTAAATTCAAAAGCTGTCCAATTTGTCTAAACTCAAGCATAGAGTATAGAGGAGTATAGTATGAGATGAAGATAGAAAACTAATAATATTAATGACCATAAGCTCATATTTATATAGCACTGCAAGGTTTGCAAATCACTTCATATATATATACATATATGTACATATATATATACATACATATATGTATATATATATATACATACCTAAAGTCTTAGAGTAGTTTTAAGTTGTATCAAGAAGACTTTGGGGATACACCTTATTGTCTCATTTGAAAGGTAGAACGGTATTAGATGGTGAAGGACTATGAATAAAATAATAAAGTTTGAGCTTTGTTCAGGGAGTTATCGAAGCCTTATTAGCAGAGGAGTGTTAGAACAGGATCTGCACTTCAAGAAATTTGCCTGGCAGTGATCTAGATAATGGAGTGTAGGTGAGAAGACCTATCAGATCATTACAGCAATAATCAGGCAGATGGTAATGCGGGCCTCTTGCACATGCGGGAGAGTGCACTGGTTGCCTCGAGAGGACTTGACGACTAGGGGAAAAAGAGAGAAAAGATAACACTAAAGCTTTGAACATGACAGATGAAGTGAATGATGGCAGAAATAGTAATATTGGAAGAAGGAATAGATTTGGGGAAAAAAATTAAACTTCAGGGGGTTTGGGGAGATGGCCACACACTGTACTAAGCACTTTTTACAAATATCTCATATGATCCTCACAACAGCCCTGTTACTATTATCCCCATTTCACACTTGAGAAAACTGAGGCCAACATAGGGTGAGTGACTTGCCAAGGTCACACCGCTAATTAGTGAATCGACCAGGGCAAATTCATTAGCATAAATAAAAGACACCTCAAAAGGTATGCCCCAGTGGTAGTGAATCAACAACTCTCTGTCTCTCTCTGTCCATCTGTCCGTGTCTCTGTGTCTGTCTGTCTCTCTGTCTCTCTCTTTGTTTCTATCTCTCTATCTCTATCTCTCTCTGACTCTGGCTCTCTCTCCCTAAAATGTGGCTTTTTCCATTTTTCCCCAAGTTTGTTTTTTTTAGTGATGTGACGTTTTATATTTCGGCTTTATGTCCTAAACTCCTATGGAGCTTATTATGGTATATGGTTAAAGTTACTGGTCTAAAGCTAATTTCTGCCAAACTGCATGAAAGCAACATATTAATATCCTAAATAAATTAAGAAAAATTTCAGCTGATAGCCAGATTACATGTCATATTTATGAGACATGACATGTAATCTGGCTATCAGAGATAGATTGATGATGAAACAGGCTTCTTAAATTATTTGTAAAAATTTTATCACCTATTTCTGAGGAAAAAATGGAAAAACAAAAGCAAAAACAAACAAATAGACAGAGAAGCCAGAGCCACAGTAGTCCAAAGGGATCACACAATCAGACATTGACAAGATTAGATAACCTGACAGTGTTTTTTCAAGACTGTTAGGATCATGTGAAAACAGAGGAGACTGTCTCTTACTGTTCTACATAGCTGTTCTGTGCTGTTTTGTTCTGGAGTGTATATGTATAAGCATGTGTGTATATGTGTGTGTGTATACACACACACATATGTGGAGGGATCATGTACGCATAGAAAGTTATAAAATCCCTTGTAAGATTTTCTGATGAAAAACAATTCAAGATCTACCAGTGTAGTATAGTGATCCTTCCCTGGTTTGATAGCATTAGAATAGAGGTTAAAGAAAATGAAGAAAAATATCCACATGTTTAAGATAATGAGACTTACTGGACAATGGACCTAAAGATTCCCAACCTTTTTTGAGGCTCTTAAATTCAAATTCTCTTTGAGAAATTGGCTTATGTCAAGTTGCCACCTTAGATGGTCCCAGAGAATGGTATGGTCATTCTGCTTTCCTGAAGGTATAACCAGTTGCATAAATACTGGTTGGAAATCAGAATGTAGCGACCCATGCAAACTGTGAGGAAAGCCATAAACCCAAAGAAAAAGTTCATTCCATGATTTAAGTACCCATATATATGTGTGTGTCTATGTGTGAGTGTGTGTGTATATATGTGCATACACACACACACATATATATATGAAATGTATCCTGATTCCCTGACCTTATACATCACATTAAAAATTTATATGTGTGTATATATACATATGTGTGTATATGTATCCTGATTCCCTAACCCCATCCAACACAAAAAGTCCCTAACAGAGAATAGAATATTGTAAATCTTTGTCTCAGTGTTCTTGGACTTAGGTTCAAGGAAAGGCATTTTTTTACGTGATATAATTCAGTGCTAAACTGTTGCCTCCTGCTATTCAGCCAGTCAGTCAACAACATTTTACCCAGCCCAGCTAAGGAGAATTCAATCCACTAAAGTGAAATTGTGATATGCTCAGACTCATTTCCACACTCCTTATCCCTTGAGACATCCCTATCCCAATCAGAATGCTTATTCAAGCAGCAATTTATATCTGGTCACTCCCTTGGCAGTTGTTTCTTAATGCGTTAATTGTAATTATCAGGTCCTTGGAGAGAAGATGTAGAGTTAGGTTGTTTGAAGGAAAAAGCAATATTCCTAGTCACTGGTTGGACATGCATGATGATTTATGAAAGCTTAGATGGAAACAACCTTTCCCCTCCTGTATCTAGTACAGCCAATAAGATGAAAAACGAGCAAGAAATACAACTGGGAAGGAAACATCAAATTAGCAAAGAAATGGATAATGTGGTTATGGTTTGTTTCTTTTTATTCAGTGCATTCCAAGGACATCTTGATATCTTTCCCTTTGGGGAGTGTCATGGTGTGCAGAGAAGGATAGAGGTGAAAGGGTAGACAATGGGAAGAAAGAACAGGGAAAATGGGGATTTGATATTGGCTACCTTAGCTCAATGAACAATATTGAACATCTTTTGTCTGTTTCTTGAAAAATGACTGCAGTGTAGTAGATCAACACACAAAGTGGAAGTCAGAAAACAGGATTTCTAGTCCTGGCTATGATGGTAACTGATTGCGTGACCTTGAATAAGTTTAGGGATCGCAAAGATCCCCTAATCCAAATATATCGTTTTATAGAAGAGGAAGTGGAGGCCCAGAGATACCAAGTGCCTTATATAACATCACCAAATGTAAGAGTAGAAGGATTTGAACTCAGGACCTCTGATTCCCAATCTAGAGCTACTTTTACAGTACCACCTAGGTTCATCTCTCTGAATCTTGGTTTCTTCATTTGCAAAAATAAGAGAATTGGACTAGACAATCTTTAAAGTTCTTGCTCTAGGGAAGTTACTTGGATCACAGGATAGCACACCAGCCCTGGAGTTAGGAGGGCCTGAGTTCAGATCCGGCCTTAGATATTTACTAGCTGTGTGACCCCAGATAATTTACTGAACCCTGATTGCCCCCCAAAAATAAAATTATTTCTCTGACGTTGTATAAGAGTAGCTGTAGAGAGCCAGAGAAGGGGATACATTTAGGATCAGACATTGAGCTATTTTAAGAGCATTTGTGGAGTAGGGGATGGAAGACTGTGGAACATTAACTGTAGTTACTATTTCAAAATCAGGGGGATTTTTTTATAATGCATGAGAATAATAGGCTTATTCTCTAAGAATTAGAAGTTGATCCTGTTCTAAATCATGAGGTTTGTGGTCCTTATCTAACAACCATTTACATCTAGCCCTAATACTGCGGTATAATGAGGAACTCTAGTTTCTAACATTGAATAGACATGAATATAAGAACAGATTGTGATTTTATCAATGTGAGGGGCTCCCAGTGTGAAAAGTCCTTTCACCAATATACAAATCCTAGAGAGTTGCCTGAGGCAGGGACATACTAGTAAAATGCCTTGCATGGGATCACACGGCTGCTAAGGATCAGAGCTGGGACTTCTCCAACTACAGCCTTCTAGCTGCCATACCATGTTGCCTCTATAAAATTCTGAGAATATCTTCTTTGAAAAAATAATTTTAAAAAAAGTCTGGAAGTCATCTCACTATATTCATATGCAAATCCATATTCTTTTCATAACACTTGAGTTCCATGGGAGCAATAAGGAACTGGAGGTTTTCCAGTGTAACTTTGGTACCTAGCAAGTTCTTGAACAGGACCATGTTCAGTTAATTTTGATGATGACAAGGCCCCAACCCTCTCTGGCCAATGTTCCTTTCATTGTATTTTATTGGTCCTTAGGTGTAGAATAGAAGTCATGTGCCACATCTCCATGCCAAAGCAAAAACCTATGTAAAACGATCCTATTCTACCTCATCTGAATTATTATCCAGAGTATTGCTACTGCCATCTCCTTCCATCCTCACCCCCTCATATACACTGGAGGTAAAATCTGAGACTCTTCTAAGTTACCATGTAACATCTAATAGACCCTGAGATTTCACCTCATACCCAGCACATTGGCAAAGATGATAAAAGATGGGAACAGTTAGTGTTGGAGGGTTTGTGGAAAGACAGAAGCTTGTATTGTTGGTAGACCTATGAACTGATCAAATCAGTCTGGAAAGGAATATGAATTTATTCAAAAAGGTATGTAAAGTGTCCATACAATTTGACCCACTGACTAGGCATTGACCAAGAAGGTCATTGAGAAAAAGGCAAATTTCAAAATATTTATAGCAGCACTTGTTACAGTTGCCAAGAACCAGAAACAAAACAAAATAGATGTCCATTGATTGGAGAATGTCTTAATTAATTTGGTAGATGGATGCAATGAAATATTACCATGGTATAAGAAATAATGAATATAATTAATACAGAGAAGAGTGGGGAAATGTATGTGGGTTGATACCAAATGAAGTAAGCAGAATTGGGAAAATAATATGCAAAATCACTACTGCAATATGAATGGAAAGGAGAACAGTAAAACAGTCTAGACTGAGTTGTTGTTCTTGGTTCAGTTGTATCCAACTCTTCGTGACCCCGTTTGGAATTTTCTTGGCAAAGATACTGGAGTGGTTTGCCATTTCCTTCCCCGACTCATTTTACAGATGAGAAAACTAACTTGCCCAGCATCACATGGCTAGTAAGTGGCTGAGGCTGAATTTGAACTAAGGTCTATCTGACTCCAGGCCAGTGCTTAGCCACTTACCTAAGTACTACAAAATTAAAATGCTTTGCCTCTCAAGAAGAGATAGGAAAAAATACTTCCCCCAGCTTCTTTACAGAGATAGGGGACCATGGGGGGAGAAGTCTACAAATAAAGTTAATTTTTTATTTGCTGATTAGTTTTGCTGATTTAATTCCCCATATTTTTACCCTTTTTTATAATGGAGGATCTCTGCAAAGGGATTCAGGAATGGATATAGTAAGAAATGTAGGTGATATAAAAGCAAAAAATAGCAATAAAATTTTATGTTTTAAAAATAGTTAGGACTATAATCTAATTGATCCATTTTATTTTTAAAATAAGTTTTTTGATACCTTTTTGTAGTGTCATCACAATCCTTTCCCCATCCTCCTAGTCACACCTCCAAACTGAACCTTCTCTGCCACAAACAAAACAAACCCAAATCTGACAATGTCAACATTCTGTCCCACATATACAGTGTTCTATCCAGAGAGGTCCTCCACCTCTCTACCCTGAGATAGCAGGTATATTTTATCATGTTATGTGGGCCTTTCGCTGCTCTTTCAATTACTCATACTTTGATTTCTTTGTTGTGTGTATTCTTCTTATTTTGTTCAGTGTCAGTTCATACAAATCTTCCCACATTTTTCTCTCTCATATTCATTATTTCTTCCTACATACTAATATGCCATTACATTCATATACTATAATTTTAAAGCTATTTACTAATTTACGAGTACACATCTTATTTCCAATTCTTTACCACCACAAAGAATATTTCCATAAATATTTGGATTTATTGGACCTTTGCTTCTGTCTTTGACTCCCTTGGGGGTATGTGCTCAGTAATATAACCCACCTGCTTTATAGGTTAAGTAATTGAGGCCTAGAGAGGAAAAGTAACTCAGCCACAGTCATATAACAAGTTATTGACAGAAGCTTGTTCTCCTGACTTGCCATCTGTCATCAGCAGCATTATGATCTCTAGCATCATCATCACTTTCGTTCTTGTCACCATCACAATTATATTTGCAACCCACTTTATCCTCACCGTCAAAGCCTTCATTATCACCACCACCATCACCGTCATCATCAAAACGTATTTATTAAGCCTCTAATTGCATGTAGCCAGACTCTAGATTTTGTAGATTGTTGCACTAAGAAAGAGGACCTTGATGCAGATGCTGACACATATTTTTATCATGAAGAAGAAAACCATTCAAACTAGACTAATGGACACTGACATTTCAATATCATATTCTGGCCTAAGGGCAGTTATCATCAAAATCCAGTGAACAAACCTGGTTGAGCAACGTCATTGACATAGAGTTTGCTAATAAAACATGGCATCTAGCTTAACCTAGTGGCGAGTGACTAGACACAGTTCAGCCAGTATGCTGGAATGCCACAACTGATGTCTCTGATACTGTGAACCATCATTTGGTGGCACAACTGGGAAGTCTCCAAAACATATAAATGGTCAGGGAGGGAAAAGAAGACTCTGAATTTTCTAACTAATTGACTCTATTTAAGCTATTGTCACCATGGCTATTCTTTGGATTAAAGTTTGGTCTATAACAAAGCAACCAACCAATCAAAAAATATTTACTAAGTGACTGTGATGTGTCAAGTATTGGGTAAGTTCTGGAGACAGAGACAAAATAATATAGAAACCTTTATTACTATATTCTTATTACATATACTTATTAACTGTAGTGTTATATATACTTATTACTATCCTCTTGTCCATTTGAATCCCATAAGTATTTATTAACTGTCTGTTTAATAGACTAGGGATTGCTAGGGATTGGGAATACAAAAGCAAAATGAAAAAGCCCACCTTCAAGGATTTTATATCCTAATGGAAACATGCAAACAGATAAGTCTGTATGTGACAGAGAGGCAGCACATGACCTGAACATTAAAGGAAGCCAAGAATTCTAAGGTCAAAGTGAAGGAGTGCATACCAGCCTGGGCAAAGAGATGGAGGTAAAATGCTAAGTAAAGCCTATACTCTGATATGTTGTCTTTGATTCAAGTCTAGAACTGTTCCAAAGAGAAAAGGAAAAAAAAAAACAGAAAAAACCAACATACCATTTCAGCAGGCTATTAAATGGTCATCAAAAGTTATTTTGTACACTGGGCATTTTTGCCCCTCGCTCTCCACGTTCAGGTCCATGTTGCCAAATTGGAAGCATTCCCAAGGACTGTTGTCTGCCTTGGCCTCCCCTCAGAGATGGACTGGACTGGACTCTGTCTCAGTTGTTTGGAAATACATTTGGTTTCTATCCCTGCTGGTTAACAAACCAACAGCAAGATGGATGCTTTGGTTGCCCTGATGGAAGCAGAAGAAACCCAGGCTGGCCAAAGTTACTGTCATAGACAGTGTTTGTCGTTCATCTAGTTTCAAAGAGGACCAGTGACATCATGGGGTGATGTCTTGATGTACACAGAGATTGGATTTAAGTGAGGCAGAGTTACACAAAGTCATCAGCCTCCCTCTCTCTTCCAGAGTCCGCTGTGGAAGCATAGGACTGAGAGTCAAAAGACCTGGATTCAAATTCAAGTTGTGGCACTTACTTATTGCAGGACTTTAAACAGCTGGCCTCTTCAATTTTTCAGTTCTTTTTCTCCTCTTATAAAGTGAGGGGGATAGACCAGATGCCTTCCAAGGCTCCTTGGGATCCAAATGTATAATTACTCTACTAAAATTGGGGGCCTGCTGGTTACCTACAACCCCCCAAACTTCCAGAGGCTAACCACATGAAAAATGTAATTGGGAAATGTTTAGCAAAATAAACAAAAATACATGTAAAACATAGATAATGTTAATGTGTGGTTTTTAAAGTCAATGTGCATTTCTATTTGAATTTGACACCATTGCTCTAGAATATAGATGTCCCCTCAAAACAAGGAAGGAGGGAAGTATTTGTGTAGCACCTACCAAGTACCAGGCACTGTGCTTAATGTTTTGTTGGGGGGGGCGAAGTTTAGGTGTTGTTTTTAACAAATATTATCATATTTGATCCCCATAATAACCCTACAAAGTAAGTTATTAATAACCCATTTTGCAGTTGAGAAAACAGACAAACAGAGATTAAATAACTTGCCCCAAGTCATACAGGTAGATGGAGCAGTAGATAGATAAAGTGCCAGGCCTATAGTCAGGAAGATGCTTCCTGAGTTCAAACCATAGTTGCTAACTGTGTAACTCTGGGTAAATCACTTAACTCTGCCTCAGTTTCCCCATCTGAAAAATAAGCTGGAAAAGGAAATGGCAAATCACTCTAGTATCTTTGCCAAGAAAATCCCAAATGGGGTCACGAAGACTTGGACGTGACTGAAACAGCTGAACAACATCTAGGGTCACACGGATAATAATTATCTGAGGCTAGATTTGAACTCAAATCTTCTTAACTCCAAGATCCAGTACTGTGTCCATTACACTACCAAACTGCCTCTGAAACTAGAAATTTTATCTTTCAGTGTTTCTGAACGTTGATGGCCAAAGAATATATTGAAGCATTCCAGAACAAATTCTAGAGTTAAGAACTAAATTATTGCCTTTAAAAGTAGCCAAACAATTCCATATGACTTTAGATACAAAGACTCCAAAACTAGAAAGGTGTATAGACAGAAGAGGTATAACCTCATTTCTTTGTGACTGGATAGTATTATATAATCTATTTAGTTCCTAACATATAAATATTCCAAGGGACTGTTCAAATTCTGTGGTTATACTAGACTTTTATTATACCAAATGTAACTTAATCTGGGGTTTAGAAATCTTTTTTTCTACACAGGAATTGATTTTTTTTTTGTTTCAAATTTAAGATCAACCCATATTTTTGTCAGGATGTCTTAGTAGAAAAGTGCAAGTAGGTGGCACAGTGGGTGGAGTGCTGCACCTGGAGTCAGGAAGACTCATCCTCCTGAGTTCAAATCTGGCCTGAGACAACTACTGGGCAAGTCACTTAAACTTGTTTGCCTCAGTTTTCTCATCTGAAAAATGACCTGTAGAAGAAATGGCAAAATCACTCAAGTATCTTGGCCAAGGAAACCCAAAATAAACCCAAAATGGGGTCATGAAGAGTTGGAGATGACTGAAAAGTGATTGAGCAACAACAGCCTATTAGAAAGAGCTCTGAATTTGTCTTTTTAGTACAGCATGACTTTTGGACAAGGTACTTAACCTTTCAAAGCCTTAATTTCCTCATCTGTAAAATAAGGAGACTGGAAAATCTGGTCTCTAAGCTCTCTTCCTGATCTAAAGAAAAGCTTCTTCATAATCATGTTTTAATATGCATCAAGACCTAGCTAACATTATTGTTGTTTAAAGTACGAAAAATACAGAATAATTTGCAACAAAGACTCAAATTATAATTAATAAATGACAGAAATCTATTCTTTATAACTGTTTTGAAGCTCAATTTCAGTTTTTAAATGTTTCCTTTTTTCTCCTGTTGCAAAATGATAACTAAATCAAAAACATGACATAAAGCTCAGGGCAGAACAATTTTTAAAAGAGAGGTTTAATAAAACATTCTTCTTGTTAGAGCCTGGTGATATCTTTAAGATTAAAAATAAACAGCAAACTCATGTTTTTAAAAGTTATGTTTAAAAAAACTACTCAGGGAAATTAAATAACACTATCCCCATATCAAAGAATAAAGGTAGCATGGGAATAAAACAGTCAGATTCCAATCTTGTGGTGACCTCCAAACCTTTTATTGTATTGTAAGGATGGGCACTCTAGAAATAGATCAGGAAAAGAAAAGAGGAAAAGATGGCAGGCAGGGAGAATGGCCTACAACACTTTGAGACAAAGGACTAAGAAGCAGTATGGAATTCTGATGACATTCTGCAAACTCATGAAAGAAACAGTAGAGCCCACAATGAGTCCTTGGCCATCAGAACACTGCTCCCTAGGTCTCTGATTCCCAGGATGTTCCCAGAAGTGAAAATAAGGCTGACTGTTTATATTGTCCCCACATCCCCCTTCTCTCCAAGAATGGCTAATTTAACTCCAAGAAGATTGCTTGGTTGCCTCAGGATTGAGGGAAATTTCGTATGAAAAATGAGGCAGCATGCCTTAGCAGATAGAGAATTGGCCTTAGAGCCAGGAAGACTTTCTGTATAACATTAAAAGAATTTTTTTTTTCTGATAATTTTTTAAATCTGATATCTCAAACATTCAAACCACAAAATATTGTTAACCCCCAAAGTTGCTGACCTGGGTAGAGGTAGTTTCTTCAACAATTAAATCATAAGTCTGGCTTGCATCCCACTAAATCATTACTTATTGTTTTTCCTTTACTCAAGTATTATGCCAGTGCTTCATGATAATACAGAGCTGACCCGAGGTCCTTCAAGGCAATACCAATGAAGCATTGTCTTGGGCCAGTAGGAGGACTTCAAGTATTGATTTGGGGATTGACTTAGATTAGTCAACAGGCATTTATGAAAGTATGTATAAGGGAGTTATGCTTGAAAGCCCTGGACCCAATCAAAGAAAAAGGACCAGACAAGAAAGACTTGATCTAATTGTTAAAGATGCAGCCCCAGAGGAACCACTATGTTCCTCATAAAGAGATCTCTTGTATCTACAGGTTGACTGTGAACTTTTCAAGAGCAGAGACTTTATATTACAGTATTACTCTGTCCACCTCAAGTATTCAATGACAGAACTTGCCAAGACTTTAGAAGTTCTAATCTAAGTCCATAATCTTGCACAGAGTGAATGTCTAATTATGCCATGTGCCCTAGCATCCTGGACCATCTCCAGTTGTCCTGATGAATATTAGGCCACTGGACCCAGATGGCTCAGGAGAAGAAAGTGAGATTGGTGACCTTACACAGTCCTCCCTCACTCATATCAGAATCAACTGCAAGTCATGCCATCATCTTGATGTTATGGTCCTCTTCAAGAACTAAGGACAAAGATGACAATCCTAGTGCCATCTTTTAGATTAAAGATATTCTTAGCCTTTTTTGTGTCGTGGACACCTTTGTGGCAGTCTGGTGAAGTATGAGCCTCTTATCAGAATATTGTTTTTAAATATGTTGTGTTACAAATGTTACTTATGTTGAAATAAAGTTATTAATTTTTTTTCTAAATGTAAGTTTGCAGATCTCAGAACTCTTTTTTGAATCAGGGGTCCCTGTTCTATAGTTAGGTCCTAGACTTTCAAGAACCACTGATCCCTTACCCTATGTCTATCATTCAAGGACAAACACAGCTATGCATAAAAATGCTCATCACTAGCTGGTGATACTATCTGTGTTGGTAGAAGGAGCACCTACTTTAAAAAAATGACAGATCATAAAAACATGGGCCTTAGAGTCAGAAGGGGACCTTGGGAGTTGTCTAGCTGTAACACCAATTCAATGCTCACAGCAACCACTATGGATATGCATATGTATTTCAAGGGTAAATTTGTAAAATACAAAAATCTCTTCCTCAAAGATAAAACTAAAACATTTATTCAGATACCAGAAAGCCAATTCCACCATGGTAACAATGAAGTTTGTACATGTTACCAATAAAAGGAGCACCACCATCCCCAAGTCCTCCTTCCATCAGGCCTCCCCACAAACAAGCTCCCCTAGACAAAATTCCACCCTCTCTCACCCACACTAGTGGCTCTACCTCACTCTTCTCTCAGTTCCCTCTTCCTGCTGCACCCCTTCGGCAAGTTCCTCCCACCATGCCATGTGACTCAGGCTATGGGCTTGTCACATGGGTCTATTAAGGGGCAAGAAAGGTCTTCAAATTCCCTTAACATTACACTAGTTTACTTACCTCACTTTATATTTGAGGGAACTGAAGCTCAGAAAGGTGAAGAGGTTTACCTAAAAGTCTCCGAGGGTAGAAGTGGTGAGCCAGGAGTTGACTTGGAGTTTTATTGACTCCAAATCCAGTCTTTCGTCCCTCTATATCATGCCAGCTCCTCATAGTACAAAAAGAATGATAAGAAGGAATATGAGAAATCATCTTATTTATTACAATAAGGAAACTGAGGCTTAATGGAGTAAAGGAACTTTCCTAAAGTCACACAGATAGTAAATAAGTGGCAATGATGGGATTCAAACCTATGTGCTCCAACAGTGCCTCCTGTTTTGCTAATATATTGTTTCGTACATTCAGTATATCATTCAGCAAATTTTTTTTCCTTCTTAAAACAATGGTAGAGTACAATTTATGGCTTAGTCTTTATTTAATTGTCTGTTTGACTTGGAAAAACCAAAAATAAAACTAGATAAAGATACTCCTAAAAAAGCCCCTATTTTAAAAATACCCTATATGGCATTTTTTCTGATTATAGATATTGAAAATATACTTTGTTAGTTCTATTGACAGAGAGGGGATGGGAGGAAATAGTGTGCTTTTAATTTTTTTCTTGCTTTATTTCTGCTTTGAGACCCTGCAGCTGCCACTGCTGACCGGAAGAAGGAATCCATGCCTATTTCCTTTCAGACACATGGCTTGAAGGCAGGTCTGTTGTCAAGTATTTGGCTGCCCTAGCACCCAGAGTCGATAAAGTACTGAGGGCATCACCTCTATCAAAGGCAGGGAGAGAACTGACCTTATCTCTCTTAGTAAGGTCTCTGCTGCCTCAAGCAGAGAAACAGAGCTGGAAACATGGAATGAGACAGAGACAACACAACTGAGACAAGTGCTCTGAGCCTGTTGGTGTTTCTGGTAAGCCAGAGCCAAGCAGATTCATTAAAACAACACATCAAATGGGGACATTTTTTCTTGGACTTCCCACAGCATCTCCTTGCCAGGCTGTGATTGATATGGTTCCCTGATAGGTTGCATTGGCTTTTTAGCTGTTTCTTCCCACCCTCCACACCCGCCTTTTTCTCTTTCTGCATTGAGGGCACAACTAACTATGGAACACATATTTTAACTCATTTGGAATGGTATGAGAAATGAGCTCATTCTGTACCTCTGTCCGTGGAGCACTGACTGATTGAATACTCGCCAGAGTGTCAGAACTATGAAACTGAAATTCTCTAATCCTCCCTTGCCCAGAACTGCTCTCTGGGAAAGAAATAACTTCTAATAAGAAATATGTTGCTAGAATTGAAGATAAGATTTCACAGCTGGTACTTCATTAATGAACAAAATGGAATACACAAAACTGTAGAGGATGGAACTTATAGGAAACTTGTTTTTTCAATCTTAGGTCCAAAAGTCGTGTTCCTGGGTCCAGGCGATTAATAAAAATATTTATATTTTAGCTATGCATAATGCATTTTTGTTTCTATTGAAATGAACTATTTGTATACACAGATGTTTCCTGTGGACTTTCTATCACTGCTTATACTTTTTCTAAAATAACATTTCCAACTGAAAACAAAATCTCATGCTATCGACTTAAGCCTTTCACAAAATCTATTTGTCTGAATGAGCATGTATTTATTCCTAGGGTGGTTTTATTTGGTCTGGTTTGCTTTTTTTATTTTCTAAAAGTGTGAAGGCATTTAAAAAAATAAACCTAGACTCTATATTCTGTCTCTTACAAGTAGATCCAAGATTGAGAAATTATTATAATGTTTTCTCTTGGCATCTAGTGCATTTTGGGACCCATTCACACAGCTGCTCTCATGGCTGATACGCGATTTCACAGGAGTCATCATAAATGATGTCTGCCCTTTTGCACACACCTGGTGGTGCTCTCATTCTGCCTTTACAGACTTCCCAAAGCATTGTTCTGGTAGAGGAGGAAGTTCAGCCCTTTAGCTCCAGCATCACTGGAATATTCTCCAGTTTGGCTTCTGTGACCCTTCTCTTAGCACTCGGAAAGAAATTAAAAATATAAACCATAGGAGAGTATACCAAAGGAAGGAAATGTGGTTTTACATATCAGCAATATTTTTTATGATGATCCTGCCTTAATTGAAAAATGGCATAAAGCTCTTATGAAAAATTAAGCTTTGGGAATTGCTACCTAATATCTCAGTGATGAATGCATATTTTTTATCCATTGGTGGTTACTGTCAGGGAATTTTAAAATAATAGGGCAGTATGTTGAAATAAGAAATCATTCTGTATCATTTGAAGGGGCATGGCACCATCCTGTCTGGCTGACACTACTATAAGAGCCTCAGTGCCAGGGGCTGAGCAAACTGGATCCTTTTTAATGGAATTTATGTCCAAACCAGTAAATGAGTTTTGATGCTGCGTGTGGTTACCAAGAAGAACACTGAATGTACTCAGAGTTCTAACACTCTTGGGAAAAACTGCACTCGGGAGGAATGAAGCACCTGGTTTCTTTGGACAAGAATGAAACTGTGTGACTGGCAATGGTGAAAGTCCTACTGCACAAATCGAATGGTCCTTTCTCACCATTAGCTGTGAGACTCCAGGAAATGGCTAGCAATGCATGGTAGGAAATTGACCCCCTCAACCAGTATTTATCATTTTTGCTGTTGTTTTTAAGTCCTTTCAACTGTGTCTGTCTCTCCATGACCCCATTTGGAGTTCTCTTTGGTAAGTTTACTGGAGTGGCTTACCATTTCCTTCTCCATCTCATTTTACAGATTGAGAATCTAAGGCAAATAGCATTAAGAAACTTGCCCAGGGTCACACAATAAGTATCTGAGGCTGAATTTGAACTCAGGTCTTCCTCATTCCAGGCCCAGCACTCTATTCACTATGCCACCTAGCTGCCCATATTTATCATACAACATGCTATAACTGGAGCTACCCTTGCCACCACTCAGAGCAAAAAGTCAGGCTTAGGGTTACCACCTTGGTGCTAAGAACTCTCTGTGTAACCTCCAACAAATCATTTAACTTCTGGAGGTCTTGGTTTCCTCATCTGTAAAAAGAGAGGATTGTCTTAGACAACCCATAAGATAGCTTCAGCTTCCAAAAAGTGGTACCTCACAACTAGAACAGGTGGAGAATCAATTATTTAATAAGCAGTTATTAAGCTTCCTCAATGGGTCACACAATGTGCTTGTTGCTAGGGATATAAAATAAAAATAGTATAATGTCTGTCCTCTAGAAACTTAAAATTATTCTGGGAAAAACAGCATATTTATATGTAAGGATAACATGGATGTAGCATGAACTCCCAACTCTTCCTTTTCTCTGGGTTGGGTCTGGCTCTCTAATACCACCCACACCAATGCTGACAGGTGTAGGGTTCCCAGATTAGTGGCTGCTCATTTTCACAATCCTAAGGATAACAATGGTAGGGAAAAATGCTACATCTACTGCTCACAACTGTAACTCCTGAGCCCCAACTGGTGTGCTTTCCATTTAAACAAATCACTTAAGAAAACACTATTAACTCTTGATCATGAAGTATTTTACTAAACAAGAAGGCCAAAGTAAAAATAATTATATCAGCCTACCCATAAACATGAGTATACTCTTCCACCAATGTACACAGTGTCCATGTGAGAAAGTGCACACAAAAGTACAGAAATCCTAACAGAGTGACACAGGAGTAGGGAAAACCACATATCCAGGACAACTTATAACTCTGGACTGTAGGTCTTGATGGCCTTAGGGAACAGTCTGTGCTGTTGCTAGATGAGATCTTGGCTCTTCTGAGCTTCTCCTGTCTCTCACAGGTCAGAGCCACCTCTCCACTGGCAGCTGCTTTCAGGCCAGTGTTAAGTTCTTTTGTTGAAAACAGAGACCCTAAGCTTAGGAGTCTTCAGAAATATTCAGGAGCCCTTGTCTGGGCTCTATAACTTACTCAGAATAATTTCCCTGATTCTGAAATATATATTCATTTAGTTTTGAATACATATTCATTTAGGTCCTCAAGCCATACATAGCAGTAAAGAGCAATGCAGGTAAATATCTGAGGTATTTCCAACTTGTGAGAAGCTGCAACATATAAGGCAGTCCAGCCTTTGTCTTCCCAGACAGATCTTCAGCAGAGAGCCCTCTTTCCTCCAATCACCTTCCCATAGTAAAGCTCTTTGGAACTCCAATCAGATCTGTTCCCAGAAGCACCTGCAGATTTTGCCTTTCTCTGTTCCACTTTTCTCAGCTGGGCTCAGCTCAAAAAGGCTGCTCTCTTTTTCCTTCTTCGTCTGTTTCAAATTACTTCTTCACTTTTACTCCTTTTTCATTTTATTTTGTCTCTCCTGTGTGTGATTCTTGTTTAGTTACTGACTCACTCCTGCTGCCAAAGTAGTGTCTACCGGAGTTAAGTGTCTCACTTCCACCTTATGGTGGAAGGCCAAAATTCAAATTGTCATTAATAGCACAGAGAAGAAATATACAATTGACTCATATTTATAAAAAAAAATGTTAGTTATCTACATTTCCCAGCTATGGACCCCAAAGTGCCCCAAACCATCATATGTAAATGAACCGCTGGACAAGACACTGGAGAGAGTTATGACCAAGAAGAGTAGACTTTCACACTTAAAGATGGAAGGTACTCCAGCCATATTTTCCTTTAATAAGTCCTTTTTTCTCTCAAAAACTGTTTTCTCTCGAGTTCTCACAGAGCTTTCCTTTGAGGGTATCTTTTCTGTCAGGTCCTCTTAGAACTGTCTATTCTAAGTTATTTTTCTGAAATACTGTTTATTCTTACACATATCTTTTTTTGCCTCTTTCAAAAAAAAAATGTCCACATCAAAAAAGGAAAGTACCATAAGTGTTGTGTGTGTGTGTGTATTTGGCATTGAACCACCAAGCCACTGCTAAATACACATATATGTATGTATGTATACACACACATGCACACACACATATATATGTATATATACATATATACATATACATATATACATACATATGTATATATTTAGCAGTGGTTTGGTGGTTCAGTGTTATGCTGTGTACCAAAGCCAGCCAGGTGGTGCAGCGGATAAAACACTGAATGTAGAGTCAGGAAAACCTGAGTTCAAATTTGGCCTCAGATGCTTACTAGCTCTATGACCCCAGGCAAATCACTTAATCTGTGTCTACCTCAGTTTCCTTAATTGTAAAATGGGGATAATAATAGCACCTACCTCACAGAATTGTTGTCAGGAGTAAAAGAGATAATATTGATAAAGTATAGGTGCTTAATAAATGCATACTTCTGTGCAAATAAGCAGAATTGTTACTCTTACTCATTTCTTTTATCCTTCAGTGTGGAAATCTGCTCTCCTTGGGCATGATTCTCTCTCCAGCCACACAATGGCTCTTTCTCTCTGGGAGGGATTTTCTTCTCAAACAGCCCCATTCAGCTGGTCACAGCACTCTCCAGTCACTGTTGCCTCATTCAGTCATTGCCTAGAGGTATCTGGGTACAATTTATCTCTCTGAGCTGAGAAGTTGTAAAAATGAATCAATAATTCTCCTTTTTCAGTCCAGAGACCCCAGCCAGAGATGGATTAGTAATGCAAAGGTTAGCCATGTTTACCATAATGACCGGCTTAAAGGCAAAGTAAACAGCAGGGCAAATCAGGGTTTAGGAAACATAGATAAGTTTGGGGAAAGAAGTATTGGGGGAGGCCAGTGAGAAAGAGAGAGAGACAGAGAGAGAGAGACAGACAGAAAGATAGAGAGACCAAGAGACAGAAAAAACGGAGAAATCACTGCCTCGGGTCATCAGTCTGGGGGTGTTGTCCTTTTCAACACTCTTCATACACATTCCCACACACAGTGCTGGTGCTGGAGTCCAGAGTCCATGGTTACTTCCCTCCACACTATTTTTCTCTCAGTCCACTTGACTTCACTGATCTTAACTGATCTTAGGTCTCCTTCAGCACTGGTGTATTACCCCCACTTACGGGTTCCTTAGGATAAGAGGGGCCTGTTTATAAGTTAAAGACTGATTGTCAGTCACAGGTCAAGATGACGTCTTGGAAGATCTAGGAGGGAAAATATGGGTGTGATTTCTGCCCAAACTAGCAGACATCCATTTTCAGTGTCTTGATTTTCTCAGAACACCGAGACAGTGTACAAATTAAGTAGAAAGTACGGGGGAGGTGGTAGGGGTGGTGGTGACAATGACTATGATAGGTCCATTAATTACTGGAGGGGGCAAGAAAAGCTCCATGTAGGAAGTAGCACTTGAACTGAGCTTTGGAGGAAGCTAAGAATTCTACGAGGTGGAGTTGAGGAGGGGGTACATTCCTGGCATGAGGGACACCCTATGCAAATGCCTAGAAATCAGAGAAAGAATGCTTTGGGGGAGGAACAACCAGAAGACCTGTTTGACTGAACTGCAAAATGAAAGAAGGGGGATTTTAATAAGGAAAATTCCAGGTCCTTTCCATTCTTCACAATCTACTGGCTACCTTGTCATGCCCAGCTCTGCCTTCTTGGGACAGAACTATAAATTTAAAATAGAGCCAGAAGCAGATCTCAAAGTTCCATAAAAGTGACAGCTGGCAAGTGACAACAGTAGGCCAAGTAGTTAGGTGGCACAGTAGACAGGGAGCCAGACCTAGAATTAGGAAGACCTAAGTTCAAATCCATCCTTGGACACCTACTAGTTGTGTGATCCTGGGCAGGTCACTTCATTTCTTTTTATCTCAGTTTCCTTGACTTTAAAATTGGGATAATAATAGCACCTACTTCCCAGGGTTGTTGTGAGGGTCAAATAAGTTAATAAAAGTAAAGCCTGGCACGTAGCAGGCACTTGATAAATACTCATTCCTTCCTCCCAAGCCTCTCTTACTTCCTCTCAAGGCAGACAGCCTGGAAAAAAATTTCAGGAATACAACAGCAGAGGACAGGCTGCTACCTTCTTGCCTAGCAGAGAAGCCTGGATTTCTCAAGTATCTGTATAAACACCAGAAAGTTGACAAATGTAAGCCTGTTCACTCCCAGCAAAGGAAGTGGAATTAGCAAAAGGGCAAGGAGAACATCCACTGTAATTAACTACTACATGTGTGCAGAGAAAGCCAAATTAGACATCTTACTCAAAAGATATAGGTGTGACCTCTATTCCAAAGGAGCTTACATTGTAGTTGGGAACACACACACACACACACACACACACGCACCAGTTTGAAAAAAATATGTTTAACAATAAAGCAACCAATTAACATAAACTGAGTATAGACATCCTATAGAAGACGAATAAACTGTTAGATTAGGTTGGTCAAAAAAGACCAAGCAAGGAAGAGGTCCTGTGCCACCTTCTAGGGGAATTCTTGGGAGGTTTGGGGGGATTTCGGTTTTTGGTGTTTGTGTGTTAAGTGACTTGCCCAGGGTCACATAGCTAGTAAGTATCAAGTGTCAGATCCTCTTGCCCCCAGAGCTGGTGCTCTATCCACTGCGCCACCTAGCAACCCATAGGGGAATTCTTTAGTGGTTAGTACTCTCTTCCTTCTCCCCAAATAATTATATGGAATATCAGGCTTGGAGGCAGGAAGACCTGAGTTCAAATCCAGTTTTAGACACCTATTAGCTATGTGACCCTAGGCAAGTCATTAAACCGTTTGCCTCAATTTCCTCATCTGTAAAATGAGCTGCAAAAGAAATGGTAAAACTACTCCAGTATCTTTCCCAAGAAAACCCTAAATGGGGTCATGAAGAATTGGGCATGACTGAACAACTCCCTTCTCGCTCCCAAGTAATTATGCATATTTACATATCTGTTTGCATTCTATATACACCCAGTGGAATGAAAACTCCTAGAATATGGAGACTGTTATTTGTTTTGTTTCTTTGTCCCTGGAACCTAGAAAAATGCTCTGCACATTTCATTTTAGAGAGGAGATAGGTGATACAGTCATGTGATTTCATCTGTGGTAAGCTTCTGGTATTGAAAGCCCTACAAACAATGCAGGTCATCAACTTAACCATAATTTATAGTACATCTTTTAATATCGTCAGTATCTTCAGCTTATATCCCGCCATTATCCTTGAATATATCCCTTCCTCTCATCTACCCAGGATACTATACCTTCTAACAAAGAATAAAAAAAAAAGGAAGAAGAAATGATCAGGTCAGCAAAACTATCCAATACATCAGCTGAGTCTGACAATGTCCTCCCAGCCCTAGTTCCCCATCTCCGAAAAGAAAGGAGGTACATTTTTTTGTCTCCTCTCTTCTCCAAGGTCATTCATTATATCACAAAGTGTTCAGTTTCAATTCTTTGTTGTTTGCTTTGTAACTTTGACAGTAATAGTTTGTAATAGTAATAGTTTTAGAAACAGTTGCCTAGGGCTATTCTTGGGGCAAGAAGATAAGTGATTTCCCTGAAGGTCACTCAGTTATTACTATGTGTCTTCCTGAATACAAGACTGGATCTCTCTCCACTAGGTCATGCTGTCTCATAAATAGAGCTGGAAAGGACCTCAGAGACCATGTAGTCCAACCCCTTCCTTTATAGTTTAAGAAACTGAGGCCCAGGGAGATTAATTGATTTATCGAAGGTCAGTGTCAGAGGCTGCTTTGGTGTTGCTGTTCAGTTGTTCACAGTCATGTCCAATTTTCATGACTCCATATGGGGTTTTCTTGGCCAAGATACTGAAGTGGTTTGCCATTTCCTTCTCCAATTCATTTTACCAACCACAGTTCCAGAGGACCGAAAATGAAACATGCCATCTACCTCCCGACAGAGAGGTTATGGACTCAAGCAATAGATGCAGATTGAGACAAATTAATCTGTCCTTACCGGTTAGTGTGGTTAGATTGTGTTGATTAGAGTTCTTAGATGCTTCAAAGTTGTTTGTCATTACAATGATGTTATTATATAAACTGTTGGTCTGGTTCTACTTACTTCCCTTTTCATCAAACTCATAGGTATCTTCCCTTATTTCTCTGAAACTGTATTTGGGCACCATTGTATAGGGGAATTCCTGTAATGAGAAGTCAAATGGGTAAGCTATAGTTCATTGAACCTTGAATGCCAAGCTGAGTGTCAAAACTATAGGCAAGAACATGTCACTACATTCACCCTTGTAAACCATTTATCTCCTCTTCCCATTGAGAACTCAATAGAAATTTTAATCTTTTTGGTGCCATGGATTCCTTTGTCAGTCATTCTATAGAAGCCTATGACCCCCCTTCTCAGAATAATATTTTTAAATGCATAATACATAGGGTTTATATACATATAGGATTACAAAGGAAACCAATTACATTGAATTTTTAAAAAACAGGCTCATTGACCCCCTGAAATCTACCTACAGACTCCAGCTTAGAAACCCCTATTTGAAATTTGTTGAATTTCCATTTATGTAATTTTTCAGATATGTAGTTCTATAAAATCATAAACTCTGGGTCTGTTTATTAAGAACTGTAGGAAATCTTAGAGGAAGGTAGGTGAACAGATCATTGGACCTGGAATCACAAGGACATGAGTTCAGATCCTGCCTCAGACAACAGATGTGCAAGTCAAATGATTTTTCTGGGCTTCAATTTCTTCATCTATAAAATGGGGATAGTAATAGCCTCTATTTCTTAGGGTTATTATGAGGATAAAATGAGATAATATATTTGTAAAGTGCTTTGCAAACCTTAAAATGCCATATAAATACTATTATTATTTAATAATATACTGTAAATACTATTATTATTTTAAAAATACTTTAAATGCTATTATTATTTAATCCTAACACCCATTTAATAGATAAGGAAATTGAGGTCCAGAGAGGTGAACTCACTTGCCCAAATCATAAAGCTAGTTATTGGCAGAGCTGACATTAGAATCCAAATCACTGAAGCCTGGCTCAGTGCTCTTTCTACTGCCCCGCTTCCTCCTGCCCCTACGACTAATTAATGTCTAGATTTCCAGCCTTTCTCACAAGTACCTGCTGCAATGTACTATTATGTTTCAAAAACACAAGAGCAAATACAAGACCTGTCTTTTTACTACTCTCTTTCCCTTCTGCTATTGAAAAGACCATCTCTGTAAGATGCTAACTTGAAAAAAAATAAACATTTAGAACTGCAGCATAAAAATATGGTAGTTCAAAAGTGCTGTATACAGGTTGCTGACAAAAATTAAGAGAGAGAAATAGTTTTTTTTGTTGTTGTTCTGACCATTGTGAAAAAAAATTATATGCTTTAGTTCCAATTATTAAGATGATAGAGATTTTAAAATAGCAACTGCCAATCTGAGTTTCTTAAGGAAGTTAATGATTTAGATTTCAGTCTGCATCTTTTAATTTGATTTTTAAAGTTGCTGATGAGGTAAGTACCTATGTGTAATAATAACTAGTATTACACATATTGTATATATATGTGTGTGTATATATATATATATACATATATATGTATGTATTTGTTTAGCTGTTTTTCAGTTGTGTCTGACTCTTTGTGACCCCTTTTGGGAGTTTTCTTGGCAAAGATACCACTTCATGTTTTATATGTAGATATATACACACACATACATATATAGACAACTAAGTGGATTAGTGGAAAAAGCATGGGGCCTACAAGCAGGAAGACCTGAGTTTAAATTTGGCTTCAGACTCTCACTAGCTGTGTGACCCTGCATAATTCACTTAATCCTGCTTGCCTCCATTTCCTTACTTGTAAAGCAAGCTAGAGGAGAAAATGGCAAGCTTACTTTATGTTTATATGTATATACATACATATATCTACATATATAACATAAAGTATTATTTATATGGTATTAATACAATAAGGTTTGCAAAGTACTTTGCAAATATGATCTCATTTGACCTTTACCACATTCTCTGTGAGGTAGGCATTATTATTATCATCATTTTACAGATGAGGAAACTGAGGCTGAGAGATGGTAAATGACTAGGTCTAGGTTACACAACAAATAAGAATATGAGGTTATATCTGACTTCCTGACTTTGGTTCCAGGGCTCTGTCCATGGTGACACTCAGTTGTATTCATGGTATGACTTGAAAGTGATTTTAAAAAAAAAAAGTACAGCCCAAGTGTTTGTTGGGCAACAATCAAAATAAAGCAGAGAGACCAAATTAGGTTTTCTCTTGGGGGTTATTTGAAATGACTCAAATCAAGGTAAATGCTGAACCCTGCTGAAATACCCAAAGAAGTATTTTTGTTTTGTTTACTTTGGGTAGGCTTTTGGCCATTGGCCAAAGGTAGCACATCATCAGTGAAAATATCTGCGCCCATGAGAGCTTTCTCAGAGATATATTCCTGTCATCCCATTTCCTTGCTGCTCAGATACAGAAAAGGCTGGAGATGTGCTGGTTCTCCCTGGTGCTTCTTTCCATGGAACAGAAGTCTAGGAGGACAACAAAATATACAAGCCAGTGCACAAACCAAGTCATTTGTACTTGAAGAGTCAAAGGGTAATGGAAGAAAATTAGTTCTAGAAGAATGAGCTTGCTATTATTATTATTATTTATTTGTTTTTTCCACTTACTTAGATCTGAATTTATTTGTGCTTAAAGTTTTGGCACAAGTATGTTATAGTGTCTACCATGGCTTGAAATGGGATTTCTCTTTCTATCTCCTGCTGTTGGGCTTTGTTACTAATATATAGAAATGTAGAAGATTTGTGTGGATTTATATAGTAACCTGCAACTTTGCCAACTTAGTTTCTTCTTTACCTATTCTAATTCCTTCAATTTCTTTTTTTTCTCTTATTGCCACAGCTAACATTTCTAGTACCATATTGAATAATAGTGGTGATAATGGACATCCTTGTTTCACCCCTGATCTTATTGGGAATGCATCTAGTTTATCTCCATTGCATATAATGCTTGCTGAAGTTTTTAGGTAGATACTGCTTATTATTTTATGGAAAGTTCCCTTTATTCCTATGTTCTCCAGTGTTTTCAGTAGGAATGGGGGTTGTATTTTGTCAAAAGTTTTTCTGCATCTATTGAGATAATCCTGTGGTTGCTGTTAGTTTTGTTGTTGATATGATCAATAATGCTAATAGTTTTCCTAATATTGAACCAGCCCAGCATTCCTGGTATAAATCCTACCTGATCATAATGTATTATTCTCATGATTAATTGCTGTATTCTTTTTGCTAAAATCTTGTTTAAAATTTTTGCATCATTGGTCTATAATTTTATTTCTCTGTTTTGACTCTTCATGGTTTAGGTATCAAAACCATATTTGTATCATAAAAAGAATTGGGGACTCCTTCCCAAATTTTCCCAAATATTTTATATAGTATTGGAATTAACTGTCCTTTAAATGTTTGATAGAATTCACTTGTAAGTCCATCTGGCCCTGGCGATTTTGCCCAAGGGAGTTCATTGATGGCTTGTTAAATTTCTTTTTCGGAAATGGGGTTATTTAAGTATTCAAATTCCTCTTCTGTTAATCTGGGCAATTTATATTTTTTAAAATAATCATCCATCTCATTTACATTGTCGAATTTATGAGCATATAGTTGGGCAAAGTAATTTCTAATTATTGTTTTAATTTCCTCCTCATTGGAGGTGTTCACCCTTTTGTAATTTGGTTTTCTTATTTCTTTTTTTAATCAAATTGACCAAAAGTTTATCAATTTTATTGTTTTTTTTCATGAAACCAACTCTTAGTTTTATTTATTAGTTCAATAGTTTTCTTAATTTAAGTTTTATTAATCTCTCCGGTTTTCAGTATTTCTAATTTGGTATTTACTTGGGGATTTTCAATTTGCTCTTTTTCTAGTTTTTTCAACTGCATGCCCAATTCACTGATCACCTCTTTCTCTATTTTATTCATGTAGGCATTCAAAAATATAAAGCTTCTCCTAAGAACTGCTTTTGCATTATCCCATAAAATTTGGTAGGTTGTCTCATTATTGTTATTCTCTTCAATGAAGTTGTTGATTGCTTCTATGATTTGTTGTTTAACCCACTCATTCATTAGGATTAGATTGTTTAATTTCCAATTAACTTTTGGTCTATGTTTCCATGGCCTTTTATTACATATAATTTTTATTACATGAGAAGAATGAATTATTTTGAGAAGAATGCATTGACTATCTCTGCCTTTCTGCACTGGATTGTGAGGTTTAATGCCCTAGTACATGGTCAGTTTTTGTATATGTGCCTTGTACTGCTGAAAGAAAGGTATATTCCTTTCCATCCCCATTCAGTTTTTTCCACAGATCTATAATATCTACCTTATCAACAGTTTTTTTCACCTCTTTACCTTCTTTCTTGTTTATTGTGAGGTTAGATTTGTCACGTTCAGAGAGGGGGAGGTTGAATTTCCCCACTAGTATAGTTTTGCTGTGTATTTCTTCCTATAACTCCCTTAACTTCTCCTCTAAAAATTTGGGTGGTATACCACTTGGACCATATACATTTAGTAATGATATTGCTTTGTTGTCTATGGTGCCTTTTAGCAGGATATAGTTTCCTTCCTTATCTCTTTTGATAAGATCTATTTCTGCTTTTGCTTTGTCTGAGATTAGGACTGCTACCCCTGCTTTTTTTTACATCAAATGAAGCACAATATATTCTGCTCCAACCTTTTATCTTTACCCTATGTGTGTCCCTCCATTTCACATGTGTTTCTTGTAAACAACATATTGTTGGATTATGGTTTTTAATCCATTTTGCTATCTGTCTCCATTTTATGGGAGAGTTCAGTCCATTCACATTCACAGTTAGGATTGCTATCTTCGTCTTTCTCTCCATCTTCTTTCCCACTGTTTGTGCTTTTAGTTCTCCCTTTCCCTCCACAACAGAGTTATAATTTTTTACCACCTCCTCTCTCAGTCTTCCTTCCCTTCTTTCATCTCCCCTCCCTTTTACTCTCCTTTACCCTTACGACTTCTTCCCTCTATTTTAGCCTCCCTTCCCCTTTCTTTCCCCCTTCACCTCCTACAACCTATAGAGCACATTAGATTTATATACTTAAATTTGGTGTTCCCTCCTTAAACCAAATCAGATCACAGTACCTGTCAAACAAAGCTCATCTCCCTCCCCTCTTTCCCTCTACTGTAATATAATTTTATGCCTCTTCCTGTGCTGTAATTTACCATTTTCTGCCTCCTCCTTTTTGCATCTCCTGTTACAGTCCCTTAGCACCCTTAAATCACATTTTTATTATCACATCATTTACTTTATAATTGCTCCCTCTATCTATGTATATCCCTTTTATATTTCATAATAAACATACAATTCTCAAGATTAACAAGTATCATCTTCCCTTGTAGGGATGCAAAGAGTTTGCTTATATTGAGTAACAAGTTTTTCTTTTCTCCTGTTTACCTTTTTATGCCTCTCTTGAGACCTGCATTTGAAGATCGAATTTTCTATTGAGTTCTAGTCTTTTTGTCAGGAAGGTCTGGAAATTCCTTGTTTCAATGAATGTCCATCTCCTTGCCTGAAATATAATGCTCAACTTTGCTAGGTAATTGATCCTTGGTTGTAGTCCCAGCTCCTTTGCTTCACAGAATATAACATTCCAATGCCTTTGATCTTTTAATGTAGAAACTGCAAGGTCCTGTGTGATCCTGACTGTAGCTCCTCAATATTTGAATGATTTCTTTCTGGCTGCCTGTAGTATTTTCTCCTCCACTTGATAGTTCTGGAATTTGGCAACAATATTCCTTGGTGTTTTCTGTTTGGGATCCTTTTCAGTAGGTGAACAGTGGATTCTTTCAATGACTATTTTGCCCTCTGGATCTAGGGCTTCTGGGCAGTTTTCCTTGATGATTTCTTTTTTTTTTTTTAATTTTTTTTTTTATTTAACTTTTTACATTCATTTTCACAAAATTTTGGGTTCCAAATTTTCTCCCCTTTTATCCCCTTCCCCCACCCCAATACACCAAGCAAGCTAATTTTCCATATCACCAATCTGCCCTCTTTTCTATCATCCCTCCCTTCCCTTGTCCCCATCTTCTCTTTTGTCCTGTAGGGCCAGATGACTTTCTATTCCCCATTAACTGTATGTCTTATTTCTTAGTAGCAACAACAATACTAAACAGTTGTTCCTAAAAGTTTGAGTTCCAAATTCTCCCCATCCCTCCCTCCCCACCCATTCCCTTTGGGAAGGCAGGCAATTCAATATAGGCCCTATATGTGTAGTTTTGCAAATGACTTCCATAATAGTTGTGTTGTGTAAGACTAACTGTATTTCCCTCCATCCTATCCTGCACCCCCATTGTTTCTATTCTGTCTTTTGATCCTGTCCCTCCCTGAGTGTTGACTTCAAATTGCTCCCTCCTCCCATTGCCCTCCCTACCATCATCCGCCCCAATCTCTTTCTCCCCCACTTTCCTGTATTGTAAGATAGGTTTTCATACCAAAATGAGTGTGCATTTTATTCCTTCCTTTAGTCAAATGTGATGAGGGTAAACTTCTTGGTTTTTTTTCTCAGCTCTCCTCTTTTTCCCTCCACTAAAAAGTCTCCTGCTTGCCTCTTGAATGAGATATTATTTACCCCATTCCATTTCACCCTCTTTCCTCCCACTATATTTCTCTCTCACCATTTACCTTAATTTCTTTTAAGATATGGTCCCATCCTATTCAATTCACTCTGTGCTCTCCTTGATGATTTCTTAGTAAATATTGTCCAGACTCTTTTTTTCATCATGACTTTCTGGTAGGCCAGTAATTCTTAGATTTTTCTCTCCTGGATCTATTTTCCAGGTCAGTTGTTTTTCCAATTAAATATTTTATGTTTTCATCTGTCTTTTCATTCTTTAGTTTTTGTTTGACTTATTCTTGATATCTCGTAGAGTCATTAGCTTCTACTTGCCCAATTCTAACTTTTTATCAAATTTTTTTTCTTCTGTTAACTTTTGCATCTCCTTTTCAATCTGTCCAATTATTCCTTTTAAGGAATTATTTTCTCCAATTAGTTTTTGTACTTCCTTTTCCATTTGCCCAATTTTCCCAGTTAGGTTTTCCGTTTCCTTTTCCATTTGCCAATTTCCCTTTTTAAGGAACTGTTCTCTTCTGTGAATTCTTTTCTCATACTTTTAAAGTCATTGGCCAATTTTTCTTCTATTTCTCTAATTTGGCTTTTAAAATCCTTCTTCAGCTCTTCCAGGAGTGCTCTTTGTGCTTGCAACCAGTTCATAGTCCCTGCTGAAGTTTCAGATGGGAGTACAGTCTCAATGTTGACCTCTTCAGTATTCGTGTTTTGGTCCTTGTCCCCATAGAAAGATTCTATGGTCTTTTCTTTCCTGCTTTGCTTCTTACTCATGATGATAGGTTTTTTGTGTTGTGGCCTCTGGTTCTTTCAGCTAGAAGCTAAAGAACCTGGTGCTGAGCTGGCTGGTGCGAGGAGACAGAAGCCTTTTTGTGTTTCCCCAGATTTGCCCTGGAACTAGCTTGTTAAGTGTGAGGGAGGGGTGGTATGGTCATGGGACATCTTCTCAGCTGAGCTAGAGCAAAGACAAGCTCAGCAATTGGTGATCCCAGCTGCCCTGGTGTCTTTCCGTTTCCCCTGGGGTGCTGAGGCACGTCTGGGGTCCTAGTGTTGGTGGTTGTGAGGCTCCACACCCTTGGAACTCCTAATCCATTTCACTGAGGTGGGCTGTCTGGGACATCTCCAGTCCTACACTGTTGCCCTTCCACCACAGCAAGAGGAATTCTCCTTAGTGATTTTCCTAGCCTCATGTGCTACAAGAGGGTTTGCCCCTTCTGTTGATTCCACTGATCCAGGATTTTTCTGGGGAAATATTTTATGGCTCTTTCAAGGTCAAGAAGAGGAGGGGGGCAAGAGCATTTTCCCATCACTCCGCCATTTTGGCTCCCAGAAGTTCAAGTAGGTAACTTACAGACATTTTATCTGCAGGCTGATAGACTTGGCAGCAGCCACTGCAGATACCTGGGGCTCCCCTGCTCTCACTCACTCGGTTTCACTGGACTCCCATCCTGGGCAATTATGCCTGAGATTCTCCTTCAACAAATTGTTTAAGCTCTATGGGTCTCAATTTCTGTGTATGTTAAATAAGGGGTTTGGTCTTGACAACCTTTAAGGATCCTTCCAGTTATAACAATCCATGAATAAAGAAAAAACAGAAGACCTGTCCAATGCCTATACAACCCACCTCTTCCAGAGACTCAGCTGGCTTTGCTACACAGTCACCTGCTGTGCAGAAAATGAGAACAGTGTTTTCAGAGGTTGGGACCCCAAAGGAAATTGTTTGCAACAAACAAAAGTAAGGAGCAGAACTTGCATGAAGAAAATAGGACATTTATAGGGAAGGTGGCAGGAGGAGAAGGAGGGAGGAGAGAATAGAAGACATTACATCACAAGGTGTTCACAGGAGAATTTACTAAAACAATGCTGGGTACCCTGTTCAAGAACAGGTGGAAAAGATGTTTCCTAGAAGTTTTTAAGGGGAGGAAAAGAATACAGTCTGATGTCTTTGTTTACTTCCACAGCTGTTTGCTTTCTGAGATGTCACCATCAAACAGGGATTTTAGCATTAGTGATGATGCTGTTAATGATGATGATGATGATGATGTTGATGACGATGATGAGCAATGGAAGAAATAAATGATTACCATCATACCCTTGGAGCTCATTGCTAATGCTTAAATTATAGGAAAAGACTTGCCTCCTCCCCGTTCCCCAGTGGGTAGGCTAGATCTCCCAGGCTCACTTTTGTTGTCTCCAAAGCGTTCTTTTATTCTGCTTTATGCTATCCTCTGCCCTATCCCTGGATATTTAGACTGTTTTTCATTTCTTTTTCCTCCTGCAGAAATGATAGCCCTCTCTCCTTCCAAAACTGATTGTCATTTCTCCCAGTATGGAACAGTGAGGACAGTTTGTTGTGAGGTGCAGGGTGTTTCTTCTCTCTTGGGTCAAAGCATTAAACTCCCAGGGTAGATTCTAATTTTTTTTTTATTTTTTTATTTTATTTTATTTTTATTTTTTTAATTTTATTTTTTTTTTAATGTTTTACAATCATTTCCTTAAAGTTAAGATTTTATTCCCCCCCACCCTTCCCCCAATACCCCCCTCCCTCCCCATGACAGCATACAATTCTGTTTAGGTTCTACATATACTTTCCTATTGAGCACATTTTCACTATATTCATGCTATGTAGTCGAACTAAAATAAATGGAAGAAATCATATAACAAATCAACACATATTACACTGAAACCCACCCACACACAAACATGATCTGCTACATTCTGCAAGTGGCTTCCACATTTCTTTCTCTGAGTGTGGAAGGCATTTTGCCTTAGAAGACCGACATTAGGATTTTTTTTTTTTTCTCAGTAAGTTCTTGTGTTATTACAAAGTTCCAAGTCTACCAGAAAAAACTCTCGCACACTGTGGTCGTTGCTGTGCACAAAGTTCTCCTGGTTCTTCTCCTTTTGTTCAGCATCAGATCATATAAGTCCTTCCAGGCCTCCCTGAAGTCTTCTTGTTCATCATTTCTTATGGCGCAATAGTACTCCATTACATTCATATACCATAATTTATTCAGCCATTCCCCAATTGATGGGCATCCCCTTGACTTCCAGTTTTTGGCTACCACAAAAAGTGCTGCTATAAATATTTTTGTACACGTGGGACCCTTTCCTGTTTTTATAATCTCTTGGGGATACAATCCTAGTAGTGATATTTCTGGGTCAAAGGGTATGCACATTTTTGTAGCCCTTTGGGCATAGTTCCAAACCGTTCTCCAGAATGGCTGGATGATCTCACAGCTCCACCAACAATGAATTAGTGTTCCAACTCTCCCACATCCTCTCCAGCATTTATCATTTTCTTGTTCTGTCATGTTTGCCAATCTTACAGGTGTGATGTGGTACCGCAGAGTTGTTTTGATTTGCATCTCTGTAATCAATAGTGATTTAGAGCACTTTTTCATATGATTATAGATATTTTTGATTTCTTCCCCTGAAAATTGCTTGTTCATATCCTTTGACCATTTATCAATTGGGGAATGACTTGGATGGTTATATATTTGAGTCAGTTTAGATTCTAATTTTTGCTGATATTTATATGCAATAAAGGACCTGGAAAGGAGACAAGAGTCATGGGGTCATAGATCTTAGAGGAGGGGTTCTTAACCTGGGGTCCACTGACACCCAAAGATTCTGTGGATAGACTTCAGGGGATATAATTAGTTTCCTTTGTTGTTTTGTCTTTTTATCTTGTGTATTTTTTAAAAAATATATTTTGAGAAAACCTCACAGGGAACAAAAGAGGTATGTGCCACAAATAAGGTTTAAAAGAAATTTTATCTAGAAGGGCCCTTCAAGGTCATCTGGTCCAACCACCCCTTCCCCCATTTTACAGATGGGATAAACAGAATTTTAGAATCAGAAGAGACATCAGAGGCCATTTATTCCAACCGAAATCTGAGAAAGAATCCCCACCATCATACCTTTGACAAGTAATCTTAGCTGGTTGTCCCTCAAGTCTCCATCTTGTATCTTCTTACCTTTTCCATCTACACTCTTTTTCTGAATGATATCATTGACTTTCATGTATTTAGTTGTTGTCTCTATGTAGATGACATATACATACTGTTTTTTCCTTTCTTCTATATAATATCTATATCTCCATATGTCTCTAATATAATTTTTATTCATATGATAATTAATACCTTTCATATGTAGTTATAACATGTTAATAATATATTTTTCTAAATAATCTTCATATCTATATATCTCTCATATATACATATTTACACACACACATACATATAACACATATTCGTCCTTTCTTGAGCTCCATTCATGACTCTCCAACAGTTTATAGGCCATTTTGAATTGATTACCTCAAAGGTATCCCAAACTCAACATGCCCATAAAGAAATTCATTCTCTTTCCCTAAATTCATCCTCTTCTTAACTTCTCTATTTTTGCCAAGGAAAATTTTAAAAAAGATTTTTTTTTTCATCAAAGCAGAACTTCAGAAGAAAGGAAAAATCAAATTAAATAGTGCATCCCCTCTATCTCACTTGAAAGTTTTAACGAATGGGTCATATACATGACAGCAGCAAACTTAAGAGAAGTCCTGTACTCTGTGATATATTATTAGTTATTTTTTATTTGACTTTGTATTTAGCATAACTTCCTGTATGGAAATTGAGCTCTTCAGTGATTTCTTTAGGTCAGTTAGAAAATCTCTTTCTCCTCTTATTTTTCCTCCCCCTCCTCTCAGTGGAATGGGTTGGAAATATTCAGGCAGATTCCAAAGATGCCTTACTTATTCAAAGGGAGTCATGTGTGTCCTGGAAGAATCTGGCTAATTTCATGGCCACAGTGTCTGCAGGATACACCCCCATATGCCATATAGGGATCAGTTAAAGACACTGGAGATGTCTGGTCTACATATGAAAGGACTTATGGAGAGACATGATAACTATATTTAAGCATTTGAAGAGATTATTAGAATCACAGAGTTCATAGAATCTAAAAAGTTGGGAAGGACTTGAGTAAGAACTCTACTAGAACATTCAAAAATCATCCAGCGTCTCCTTGAAGACTTATAGTGATGTGAAAACAATGATTTCTTGATGCAATCCTCGCTACCTTTGAATACTTCTAATCCTTAGGAAATTTTCCCTTCCACCTGACCTAAATCTGCTCCTCCGAAGCATCTGCCCACTGTATTCAATTTGGTTCTCAAAGACCAAGTGGAACAAATGTATGGGCTAAACTAGTAGGTAGCATAGTGATTAGCATGCGGGGCTAATCTGCATGCTAAGAAAACTCAAGTTCACATCCAGACTTAGACACTTGGTCTGTAGCCCTGAGTAAGTCAGTTAACATCTCTTTGCCTCAGTTTCCTCAGCTGTAAAATGGAGATGGTAAGAGTACTTACTCACTACCGTTGTGAGGATCAAATGAAATGGTATTGGTAAGCAGTTCACACAGGGCCTGACGCATGGTGGGTGTTCAATGGATGCTTCTTTCCTAAATAGTGAAGGACAGCAAAGGGGAGTGAGGTGGGAAGAGTCCTTCACAGAGAGCAGCATAGGGTTCCGCAGAAGCAGAAAAGCTTAGGCCTCTGTTTGGCTACAGTAGACAGTAGAGTATTCAGCAGAGCAGAATAACATGAAGGAAAGATGGCAAGGTAGGATGGTATCAGTTTGTGAACCTAAGGCATTTTAACTTTCAAGTGTAGGTGAAAGGGACCCAATGAAAAATCTTAAGTAAAGGTCATGGTCAGGCCTAAACCTAAGGGAAATTAGTCTATATTGCATGAATTAAGTCAATCTCAGTTCTTGAGCTCCTTGAGGAGGGAGCAGGGAAAGATAAGGAGATATGTTTAGGGGTTAGAGTTAATTCTGCTTAGCTCCAGAAGGTAGGATTAAGAACAGTGAGTGGAAATGAACCAGATTTCAGTTGATTTAAAGGGGAAATGCCCTAATAATTACAGCTATACAAAAGTAGAATGGAGTGCCTCCCTTGGAAGGTCCTGCATTTCTCATTATTAGAAATCTTTGAGCAGAGGCTGGATAACCACTCTTCCTGTACACTATAGGAAGGATTCTTGAGCAGATTAAAGCTGAGTCTTTAACAGCTATGGAGTTCTGTGATCCCCTGACATCTGTTCTTGCTAGAGATGGGTACTAAATAGAATTGCACTGACCTGGAGCTTTATGCTCCCCCAACACCCAGGGCTAGGGCCAAAGACCTTATTGGATCAATACCCCAAGTTTCAGCACCTGAGGAAGCTGCCAATTAACAGCCTCTCCCGAGTTCCTTCCATGCCTTCACAACCAGTACCTCCCCTACAATATAGGAGGATAGATACTCTCACCATCCAGGTCCTCTGGGGAGAGCTGTCTCTCCAAGCAGCCAAAGATGCAGGAGGCACTGCCAGGACATATGCCTCCAGGGATGGCCATGTATCTACCCAGGGGAAGCTAGGCCCTGGAAGTTTGGAGGATACCTTTTGTGATGTTGTAGTCATAGCAATAGCATAGATTATTTAGCACTTCATACTTTTAAACGGAAAGGAAAGGAAAGGAAAAAGCACTTATTGCAACAAGCCAGGCACTTTGCTAAATGCTTTACAAGTATTATCTCATTAGGTCTTCACAATAACTCTGGGACATAGTTATACCATCTCCATTTACAGTTGAGGAAACTGAAGTAGACAGAGGGATTAAGAGACTTGTTTAGGGTTCACACAGCTACTAAGAGTCTGAGGCTGGATTTGAATTAAAGTCTTCTTGACTACACGTACGGTGTTCTATCCATACTTCTACTCATTTCTCATTACATTTTTTCCCCTCAGCTATGTGGAATTCCTGTCCCTAATTGCTTTAGCTGTCACTCTGATGAGAGAGAGAGAGAGAGAGAGAGAGAGAAGGAAGGAAAGGAAGGAATAAAGGAAGGAAGGAAGGAAGGAAGGAAGGAAGGAAGGAAGGAAGGGAGGGAGGATGGAAAAAAAGATAAAGTTGGGTTATCTAAGTAATCCCATGGGCTTCTATCTTGAAAACCACAATGGTTTTACCAGATTTCTCCCCAAATTTCCAAGCCACTCCCTCCCACCTTGGTTTCAACCTATGGAGTTAAAGAATCTGGATATATCCCCATTTGACTGTTAATTATACTTGTGAGCTTGAGAAAATAACTTCCATTTTCTGGGCCTTGGTTTCTCCTTCCATAAAATTAAGGTCTTGGAGACTAGGTGATCCCTAAGAGTCCTTCCAGGTCAAAATTTGAAGATCCTATGACCACAAGGAAATTTGATTACCTCTTTTTCCATCATCCCTCAGTGTCAGGGCCAGTGATATTAGATGAAAAGTGAATTATTTAAGCCACCATAAGGGATTTTTTATTGTTGTTTTAAAGGAATTGTGTAGCAAAACTTTTGTGAAGGAAAATTCCATCAAGCAGATAATCTCTGCCTACTCTGACAAAAAAAAAGCTTTTTTTCCACACAGAAGTTTGCAATAAGCATAGTGTACCTTTACTGAGAAAATGGAAGCTGTCTTGACTTGACCGGAGGATATTACTCAACTCTAATCGAGAATAAAGAACACTTTTTCTTATTAGCCAAGAAAAGAACAAGAATAGTTGTTTTGATGGTTGTTGAGATTTGAATGGGGAGTGGTAGCAGTTTAAAAATCCCATTTTGTCTTTGGCACCTCACTGCACAGGCAAATTGTAAGTGTGCAAACTGTGAAATGACATCCTCTTAACCTTTCTGGATTCACTGTTTGCCCGGACCAATCTGTGACAACACACCACGCACATCTTCTCATCATTTTGCTGTTTCACTGATTGTGGAAAATGCCTAGTAAAAACTAGGTCAGAGAGGTTCATGACTTCACTTTGCCGTTAATAGATGTCTGAATGGCACAGTCGGTGTCTCTGAATGTGACATTTGTACAGAACAAAGGGGATTACCCACTAATGATCTGAAGCAAGAGTTCTTAGTTTCTCTAGCGTACTGTTGGGAAGAGTTTGCCAAATAAAAGCAAATGCAAAGTACTGAAAATGTGTGTTTAAAAGCAAACAAAAGCTGGATGTTCTCACTTTTAGTCTGGCACTTGTCTCTCTTGATCCTGCTCCTGAGGTGGTTATTCACCACTTTGCTTTCTCTTTTGTACAAAAGAAAAAATAACATATCCTTTCTCTTCCAGATGGAACAGCCTCACAGCCCTATTCCATCCCAACTCCTAGTCATCCCTTCATATAGCTGCCTTAGAAATAGCTCATTTCTTCCTTCTCGTTTCTACCTCCTCCTTCTCCTGCCCACTATTCCTAGTGTTGGCTTCTGTAGTCAAATTATTTACAGTAACTCTGGAGAGCGTTTTAGGGTGCCTCTTATTTAGTAGGCCCTGTGGAAAGTAAAACTATGTCACATTATAATGAAGTGAATGCAGTGTAATTCAACAGACATTTATGAGAAGTTTAATGGGTATGAGGCACTGTTCTGACTTCTGGAGGAGATGCAAAGGTGAAGAAAATAGGGTCCTTTCCCCAAAGATCTCAGTGCCTAAGGAAAAGAAAAAGTACTAAGACTGGAAGAGTTGTATAACTTTAGGCTAAAGGCTTCTGGGAGCAGATTGGAACTAGCTAGACTTTGAAGGCTGGGTGAGATTTTAATAACCAGAGATAGGTGGAGTAGAGTAAATTCTAAGCAGATCCATAACTAGTTTGAGATAACTGAATCTTTGTTCTAGATCATTGAAATTCAGAGTGTATGAGTGAAACTTGTACTTACTTTAGCAATGAATTTAACAACTGAATTTAGCACATGGTATTTAGAAAGAATAATTAATTGGGTTATAAGATCACAGGAGGATAATTTTAGGACCTGAAAGAGATTTCATAGACCAACTCTCATCTTTACAACTGAATAGACCAAAACCTGTTAAGGTTTAAGTGACTTGTACAAGGTCAGACAACAAGTAACTGTAGCAACTAAAGGAGGGTTCCACCTTCTTCCCATCTCCCTCACTGTGGTAACTTCCCTATCAGCAACTCATGGTTTTCTGAGATTCTCCCTCCACCATCAACTGAAAGTCCATAAAAGTTGATTGGAGAGTAGAGTTTATGAAGCTTGTACTGGATGTCAAAATTGTTAGCTACAGTTCTGATTCTAGATATAAGAAAAGACTTGCAGTTAGTGTAGGAAGGAAGAAAGGAAATACACTTGTGGGGGTGGAGCCAAGATGGTGGAGTAGAAAGACTCATATATACTAGCTCCGAACCCACAGCCCATATATTTCCTGCAAGAAGAACTCCCCACAAATTCTGGATCACTGCAAGGCGCGCAGAAACACAGAGGAAAAGATTTCTGTTCCAGAGAGCCCTGGAGAGCCATCCCCAGGTTCTGTTACACCCCGGAAAGCAGAGTCCACCCCTGAGCTGCCTTGGCCGCATGGCTGAGAGGAGCAGATCCGAGCAGGCTTCAGGGATGGAATCTCTGGCAGCCAGGAAGGTCCCTCCGCCCACAGACGCTACAGGTCAGTGAGAGAGATGTCTGGGCTGGAGGAGAGGGGAGCGGGGTGTCTCCATGGCTCAGCCCCCTCGGGAGGAAGCGGCAGAGGCAGGAGCAGGAAGTGGCAGAGGCAGTGGCAGTGGCAGAGGCAGCAGCGGCGGCTGGGTCCCCGAGCAGCAGGCAGAAGCTCAGGTCTCTGCATAAACCCCCTGAGGGAACTGAGCCTGGGAGGCGGCCCTGCCCCCACCCATCCCATTACTGAAGGTCTCTGCATAAAGCCCCTGAGGGAACTGAGCCTCGGAGGTGGCCCTGCCCCCACCTGAGCACCAGAACTTAAGCTCACATTGAATAGCAGCCGCGCCTGCCGCAGAAAGCCCATTTAAATCTCAGACCCCATGCACTAGCTGGGCAGATCTGGGGGGGGGGTGGACAGGAATCTCAGAAGTCAAGTAACTGGCTGGGAAAATGCCCAGAAAAGGGAAGAAAAACAAGACTATAGAGAGCTACTTTGAGGGGGTGCAAATGTTCCCGCCTTTCAATTCTGATGACGAGGAAATATTCTCACCATCAGGGAAAGACGTGGAGGTCGGGTTCTCTGTATCCCAGACATTCCAGGTGGATGTCCGGTGGGCTCAGGCCATGGAAGAGCTCAAAAAGGATTTTGAAAATCAAGTTAGACAGGTGGAGGAAAAACTGGGAAGAGAAATGAGAGAGATGCAAGAAAGTATGAAAAACGGGTCAATACCTTGGTAAAGGAGACCCAAAAAAATGCTGAAGAAAATAACACCTTGAAAAATAGGCTCACTCAATTGGCAAAAGAGGTTCAAAAAGCCAATGAAGAGAAGAATGCTTTTAAAAGCAGAATTAGCCAAATGGAAAAAGAGGTTCAAAAGCTCACTGAAGGTAATAGTTCTCTCAAAATTAGAATGGAACAGATGGAGTCTAATGACTTTCTGAGAAACCAAGAAATCACAAAACAAAACCAAAAGAATGAAAAAATGGAAGAGAATGTGAAATATCTCATTGGAAAAACAACTGACCTGGAAAATAGATCCAGGAAAGACAATTTAAAAATTATGGGACTACATGAAAGTCATGATCAAAAAAAGAGCCTAGACATCATCTTCCATGAAATTATCAAGGAAAACTGCCCTGAGATTCTAGAACCAGAGGGCAAAATAAGTATTGAAAGAATCCATCGATCACCGCCTGAAAGAGATCCAAGAAGAGAAACTCCTAGGAACATTGTGGCCAAATTGCAGAATTCCCAGGTCAAGGAGAAAATCTTGCAAGCAGCTAGAAAGAAACAATTCCAGTATTGTGGAAATACAATCAGGATAACTCAAGATCTAGCAGCTTCTACATTAAGGGATCGAAGGATCCCTTAATAGGATATTCCAGAAGTCAAAAGAACTAGGACTCAAACCAAGAATCACCTACTCAGCAAAACTGAGTATAGTACTTCAGGGGAAAATATGGTCTTTCAATGAAACAGAGGACTTTCAAGGAAATACACTTGTGTCAAAAAGGTCTAGATATTTTGTGTGTGTTCATCTTTCGTTGCCAAAGAAGACCATGCCATCAAAGAAATGATGACATGACTTGCACTTGACTTTGCTTTGAGTGAGAGAGGGCTGTGCAGGTCACCAGCCTCACTTCTCCTCCAGAGCCATCTGAATCCAGTGACCAGAAACTCATCAGGATGACTGGACATGACCCAGGATGAGGCAATTGAGGTTAAGTGACTTGCCCAAGTTCACACAGCTAGTGAGTGTCAAAAACAGCATCCATCTACAATAATTTTCTTAAAACTAATTAACACCAAAAGAAAACTTCCTTTTTTTCTCATTCCTACCAACAAAAAGCAAAGCTACAACCCAATATAGGATGTTCTATATATTTTCATACTTAATTTGAAAAACAACTTCAAATTCCTTTGAAGTTCTGCATGAGCCCAGAGATTCCTCACCATTGGCTCCACAACTGCTTAGGGAAGGAGAAAGGATAAATCATCCTAAAATCAGGCCATAAAAATTCTCTAAAATAACAGCCAGGTAATAAATTAACATATACATGACCTTTGAAATGATCATTACCAGGAAACAAAATTCAGCAAACATCTGGGCTTCTGCCTGTCACTGAATGATGTGATGCAAGATGCAGCCACTACAAAGACATTTTCAAATGAGTCTTAAATTCAGAAAGCTGTCTTTTTTTTTATGCTTTTTAAATCAGCGCCTTTGTTTGACAAAGCCTAATTTCACTAGAATTGACAGGGCTACTTTTCACATGAGTCCATTTAACAAATGAGATTGAACAACCGTCTCCTGCAATTTCGTCTAATTCAATTTGACAGCCAAACCAGGTAGGTATAATAATGCTTTATACATTACAAAGAGCTACCCTTCCCTGGAGGTGGCACGAATGCTTTCCAAGTGCATCATGGCAGGCCTCGTGGCTCAGGATGGGCACTCGGGGTGTATAGCTCCCTTTTCCTGACTTTACTCTAGTGTCTCTGAATGTACCTTGGACATATGGAGCCATGACACATACCATAGAAAAACAAAGGCATGTGCACATCCGTTTCATTATGAATAGGGATTTGGGAATGCCCCAAACCCAGGTTACTTTATACCAATGATTTTTAACATAACTAGCATTGCTAGAGTATCTTTCTTAGGAGCTCAAATTCACCTTCACATGGATTACTCCAGTGTTCTCACACTACCTTTAATGAATAAAAGAACTTGACTGGTGTTTTTTTGCTTGTCCTCCTTTAACTGGATATTAATCAAGCATTATTAAGTTCCTATAAATCATCCTCAAATCAGGCCATAAAAATTCTCTAAAATAACATCCAGGAAATAAATTAACATATATATGACCTTTGAAATGACTATTACCAGGAAACAGAATTCAGCAAACATCTGGGCTACTGCCTGTCAGGTAATGTGCTAAGGACACAGCTAAGTGGCACAGTGCATAGTGTGCCAGGCCCAGAGATGGGAGGACACCTGAATTCAAATTGGGTCTCAAAATCTTCCTAGCTGTGTCTTTTAACCTTGTTTGTTGCAGTTTCCTCATCTGCAAAATGAGCTGAAAAGGAAATGGCAAACCTTTCTAGTTTCTTTGACAAAAAAGAAAAAGAAAAACAACCCTAAATGGGGTCATGAAGAGTCAGATATGACTGTAAAACAACTGAACAGCAATAACTAAGTGTTATGGCTGCAGAAATAAAAATGAAACCATCCCTGCCCATGTAAAGAACTGAGGTCTTCCTGAGTCCAGCACATTCCAATGCGGCATTTAGTGGCCTTATTCAAGATACCATGCATTGCTACATCTATGATCCTCTTTCATCTTGAAATCTATGATCTTTTTATGCCTATGAATCACACAGTTCAACAAGTAGAAAATGATTCTTAATAACTGAAGGAAATTGAAGGGGACCTTTTTATCTGAAACCTGTCCTGTACATTCTGTACAACGACACCAATAATGAACTAAAAAGTATTGAACACTGTGCAAGGCACTAGGAATACAAAGACAAAAAGAAAACAAGAAGAAAAAAAGAAATTGTCCATGGGATATATTAGTAAACATTTAACAACTGGCTGGAGTGGGGGAGTGGGGTGGAGTGGAGTTGCCCACCACACACTTTTAAATTTAATTTACATTATTAACATTTTCTCCATTATTTTCTTGAGTCTAGACAACAAAACAGTAAATCAAAACCTGATTTGCAGCTTTTGCTGTTTTCTGAGATGTGACTACTCACACTGAAAATTTAACAATGGACTCTTCCCTCAAGGACTTTTTGTGCTGCACTCTGGATCTGTAGCCAATTTTCATTTACCCAGACTGGTTAGGGGATGCACTGTTCTTGTTAGCTGAATGTCCTGCCTAACTAAAAATTACCCTGCACACAAATTAACCATTTTCAGAGAAATGCAATGGAATATGCTTTCATTTCTCTTTTGTGATCTAAAAGTCACATGTAGATTTTAAAATCCCTCAGAGTCATCATTATGAAAATTACTTCTCACTCAGCACTGTGAAAGAAATTTTGGTAGCTGCAGTTTTGTGGTTATTTGGGCTGTGGATAAAGAGCCTACTCAAAAGAAATTTAGATATATAATTTTTTTTTACTTTTTTAAAAATTAATTTATTTTTAGTTTTCAACATTCACTTTCACAAGATTTGGAGTTCCAGATTTTCTCCCCATCTCTCCCTCTGCCCACCCCAAGACAGAGTGCATTCTGACTACCCCTTCCCGAATCTGCCCTCCCTTCTATCACAACCCTCTCTTCTCTTATCCCCATCCCCTCTATTTTCCTGTAGAGCAAGATAGATTTCTATACTCCATTGACTGCATATCTTATTTCCCAGTACCATGCAAAAACAACTCTTAACATTCGTTCCTAAAACTCTGAGTTCAAACTTCTCTCCCTTCCTCCTTCTCCACCCATCCTCACTGAGAAGGCAAGGAATTCTATATAGGTTATACATGTGTAGTCATGTAAAAAACTTCCGTAACAGTCATGAGCTGAAAGACAAACTATATTTCCCTCCACTTATCCTGCCCAATTATTCTATTCTCTCTGTTGATCCCTCCTTAAAAATGTTTACTTCTAATTACGTCTCCCATTTGCCCTCCTTTCTACCATCCCTCCCACCCCAATTTATCCCCATTCCCTTTGCTTTCCTAAGTTGTAAGACAGATTTTCATACCAAACTGAGTGTGCATGTTATTCCCTCCTTTTATTAAAAATTTATTTATGTAACTTTTTACATTCATTTTCACAAAATTTTGGGTTCCAAATTTTCTCCCCATTTATCCCCTCCCCCCACCCCAATAACCCGAGCATTCTAATTTTCCCTATCACCAATCTGCCCTCTCTTCTATCATCCCTCCCTTCTCTTGTCCCCATCTTCTCTTTTGTCCTGTAGGGCCAGATGACTTTCTATTCCCCATTGACTGTATTTCTTATTTCCTAATAGCAAGAACAATACTAAACAGTTATTCCTAAAACTTTAAGTTCCAAATTCTCCCCATTCCTCCCTCCCCACTCATTCCCTTTGGGAAGGCAGGCAATTCAATATAGGCCATATCTGTGTAGTTTTGCAAATGTCTTCCATAATAGTTGTGTTGTGTAAGACTAACTATATTTCCCTCCATCCTATCCTGCCCCCCATTGTTTCTATTCTGCCTTTTGATCCTGTTCCTCCACAAGAGTGTTGACTTCAAATTGCTCCCTCTTCCCATTGTCTTCCCTTCCATCTTTCCCCCACCCTGCTTGTCTCCTTCTCCCCCACTTTCCTGTACTGTAAGATAGGTTTTCATACCAAAATGAGTGTGCATTTTATTCCTTCCTTTAGTCGAATGTGATGAGAGTAAACTTCATGTTTTTTTTCTCAGCTCTCCTCTTTTTCCCTCCACTAAAAAGTCTCCTGCTTGCCTCTTGAATGAGAGATAATTTACCCCATTCCATTTCACCCTCTCTCCTCCCCCTACCTTTCTCTCTCACCGTTTACCTTAATTTCTTTTAAGATATGGTCCCATCCTATTCAATTCACTCTGTGCTCTCTGTCTCTGTATGTGTGTGCATGCATCCATGTACTTGTGTGTGTGCGTGCGTGTGTGTATGTATGTGTGTGTGTGTGGTCCCACCAACTACCCAGATACTGAAAAGTTTTAAGAGTTACAAATATTGTCTATCCGTGTAGGAATGTAAACAGGTCATCTTTGTTAAGTCCCTTATGACTATGTTTACTTTTTCATGCTTCTTCTCATTCTTGTGTTTGAAAATCACATTTTCTTTTCAGCTCCGGTCTTTTCATCAAGAATGCTTGAAAGTCCTCTGTTTCATTGAAAGACCATATTTTCTCCTGAAGTATTATACTCAGTTTTGCTGGGTAGGTGATTCTTGGTTTGAGTCCTAGTTCCTTTGACTTCTGGAATATCCTATTCCATGCCCTTCGATCCCTTAATGTAGAAGCTGCTAGATCTTGAGTTATCCTGATTGTATTTCCATAATACTGGAATTGTTTCTTTCTAGCTGCTTGCAATATTTTCTCCTTGACCTGGGAATTCTGCAATTTGGCCACAATGTTCCTAGAGTTTCTCTTTTTGGATCTCTTTCAGGCGGTGATCGATGGATTCCTTCAATATTTTGCCCTCTGGTTCTAGAATCTCAGGGCAGTTTTCCTTGATAATTTCATGAAAGATGATGTCTAGGCTCTTTTTTTGATCATGACTTTCATGTAGTCCCATAATTTTTAAATTTTCTCTCCTGGATCTATTTTCCAGGTTAGTTCTTTTTTCAATGAGATATTTCACATTCTCTTCCATTTTTTCATTCTTTTGGTTTTGTTTTGTGATTTCTTGGTTTCTCAGAAAGTCATTAGCCTCCATCTGTTCCATTCTAATTTTGAGAGAACTGTTTTCTCCAGTGAGCTTTTGAACCTCTTTTTCCATTTGGCTAATTCTGCTTTTGAAAGCATTCTTCTCCTCATTGGCTTTTTGAACCTGTTTTGCCAATTGAGTGAGCCTATTTTTCAAGGTGTTATTTTCTTCAGCATTTTTTCAGGTCTCCTTTACCAAGGTATTGACCCGTTTTTCATACTTTCTTGCATCTCTCTCATTTCTCTTCCCAGTTTTTCCTCCACCTGTCTAACTTGATTTTCAAAATCCTTTTTGAGCTCTTCCATGACCTGAGCCCACCGGACATCCACCTGGGATGTCTGGGATACAGAGGCCCCAACATCCATGTCTTTCCCTGATGGTAAGCATTGTACTTCCTCATCAGAAATGAAAGGAGGAAGAAACATCTGTTCCCCAAGAAAGTAGCTTTCTATGGTCTTATTTTTCTTCCTTTTTCTGGGCATTTTCCCAGCCAGTTACTTGACTTCTGAGATTCCTGTCCACCCCCACCTAGATCCTCCCAGCTAGCGCTTGGGGTCTGTAATTCAAATGCTGCTCCCCAGCCTCAGGGCCTTCCGTGGTGGACGGGGCTGCTATTCAATGTGAGCTTAAGTTCTGGTGCTCAGGTGGGGGCAGGGCCACTTCCCAGGCTCAGTTCCCTCAGGGGGTTTATGTGGAGGCCTTTGGTAATGGAGCAGAGCTCCTGTCTGCTCCAGGAGTCCCAGGCTGCCTCTGCTGCTGCCTCTGCCACTGCCTCCCGAGAGGGCCCGAGTCACGGAGACACCCCGCTCCCCTCTCAGCCAGCCCAGAAGTCTCTCTTACTGACCTGTAGCGCCTGTGGGTGGAGGGACCTTCACGACCCCTGGAGATTCTTTCCCTGAAGCCTGCTCGGATCTGTTCCTCTGGGGCCGTGCAGGCAGGGCTGGGCAGTGGTGGGCTCCACTGTCTGGTGCGCGAGGGACCTTTGGGGTCGGTTTTTCAGGGCTCTCTGGAACAGAAATCTCCTCCATTGCATTCCTGCACTGTTTGCACTGCTCCAGAATTTGTGGGGAGTTCTTTTTACAGGAAATTTATGGGCTGTGGGTTCGGAGCTAGCATATGTGAGTCTTTCTACTCCGCCATCTTGGCTCCTCCCCTCTAGATATATAATTTATATACAATATAGAAATATATTTATGTGTACATATGTGTATTCCCCCTAAAATAAATCCAGTACATCATGAATCATCTCTCTCTGCCATTTAACTTACCAGTGAGATCTCTGTGGTAATTGGAAGGTCAATTACATCAATAATCCTCCTCCTTCTACAACCAGCCAGATTCTGGAGTTCCACTAACACCTGTCTTTACCACCAGGCAAAACCAAGAACTTCTTATCTGCCCTGCAAAAACACAATATTCCTTCCCCTTCCCCCAACCCCCACCCCAGTCCTTTGCACCACTTACTCAAGTACTGTTAATCAAATGAACATGAGGTAACTTCTGTCAAGGACAGACCATCAGTTTCCCCATGGCCTTCCTCAGAATCCCTTTGACTCCATGATTATGTGGTCTTCCTAAGCCAGAGTTCTCTTCCCTGGCCACCATTTGCAATTCCCTCATACCCATTCACATCAGCCTCATCCCTCTCCCACTCTACCCTATCCTTCCATTATATTTTCTAAACCCTTGGTTGTATTATTAACAAAATGCTTTTCAGAGAACCGTGTCCTCACCCCAAAAATTACTTTCCTTATGTGTTTGGCCTTCTAATTACATTTTATTCCCCCTAATATAAGTTCCTAAAGAGCAGGGACTGTCTGTTTTTGTCTTTGTATCTCCAGGACTGAGAACAGTACCTAGAATATAGTAGGCACTTAATAAATGCATGTTAAATTGAATTATCTCCCAAAAGTGAAGGAGTATTCAATTAGTTGCAGGCAATAGGCAGTAAAACTAGATAATTAACATACTCCCCCCCCAACCTCCCCAATTCAATTTAAGGCCTATATTATGTGATTTTGCCATCTTCATTACTCAAATTAACCAGAAAATTGTCAGCTCTGTCCTTTATATGATGTTGCATAGATAACCTCTTAAGAGAATTGATTTAAAGCAGTGATGTCAAATTCAAATGGAAACAGGATCACTAAATGCAACATAAAGATCCTGGCAGACATACTTCCTTGATTTTAAAATGTAATGTTATCTAAGTTTACTATATTTTTGTTTTATTAAACATTTCCCAATTACATTTTAATCTGGCCACAATTAGGATTGTTGTGGGACTTTATATTTTACAACTCTGATTTAGAACTGGACATGACCTATAGTAATCCAAAGCCTTTCACTTCACAGATGAAGAAACTAGAACCAAAAAGACTTAACCAAGTAACACAGGTAGGATTTGAACCCAGGTCCTCTGAATCCAAATTCACTGCTTTTTTCATAGCACGATGTACCTCCTTGAACCTCAGTTACAATTCCCCCATCCTCTTCCTAAATCATAGAAAGTCAGATTTGGAGATACACTGAGGATCTCTAGATATCCAAGGAACTGCTAGGGAGCACAGTGGCACAGGATAGTGTGCCAGGCTTGGAGTCAAGAAGACTCATCCATCTGAGTTCAAATGTGGCCTCTTCCTAGCTGTGACCCTGGGCACACTTCCTAGCTGTGTGACCCTGGGCAAGTCACTTAACCCTATTTGCCTAATTTATAAAATGATCCGGAGAAAGAAATGGCAAACTACTCCAGTCTCTTGGTCAAGAACACCCCCCAAATGGGATCAGTGGGTTCATTCCTCACTGAAACAACTCAGCAACAACAACAAAATGTAACCTTGAGCAAGGTACTTTGTGGACCTTGACTTGCAAAGGTGCAAAACGAAGGGGTTGGGCAATATGAGCTCTAAGATGACCTTCCAGGGATTTAGAAATAGAATTACTTTGGCTCACTAGTCCTTTCAGATTTAAAGCAGTATTATAGCAGATGTTCTGTCTTCCAAATATTCTTCTAACAAGCATTTATTGTCACTATATTCTAGGCACTGTGCTAAATGCTGGAAATTTGACAAAAAAAAAAAAAAGGAAAAACACCATCCCTGTCCACAAAAAGCTCACATTGTAATGGGAGAGACAAGTTCTGATCTAATTATAAACCTTGTAGATCTTCTATAAATCCTAAAGGACTAGCTGAGCAACTTTATTTGATTGTAGAATTCTTGGTTTTAAACTGTCTGCTGCTAGGCTCCCCTGTTGAAGACCCTTTTCTAAGTAGCTGGGTGGTATGGCGAATAAAGCAACGGACCTAGAGCCTGAAAGACCTGGGTTCCAATCCTCTGTTACATACTATTAGCTCTCTGAGTCTGGGAAAGTCATTTAATATCTCCTTTACTCAATTTCCTCATTTGTACATGGGGATAATAACACCTGCCTTGCAGGGCTATTGTGAGGATGATATGCAAAGTACTTTTCAAACTTTAAGTGAAAAATTTAAATGCTAGTTATTACTATTGTTATGTATATACTATTGTCCATTTCCCAAGACAGTTTTACCGGTATGTGGCCACCGCACATGCTACATACAGCTTCTTGGAGCCACAGGTAAGCGTTGGGTAAAAGATGGAAACACAAAGATGAATGAGCAGCCCTGGAAAGGGATGCTGGAAATACAAAAATGAAAAAGGAAGTAGTACTGTCCTCCAGAAGTTACATTACAACCTTAATAAGGAGAAAGGTATGCACACAAGCAATTTTAATACAAGGTAGAATGTGACGTTTGTTCTCGTACCCTATAGTATTACCGTCCGGACATTCAGAAGAGTGAGGATTTTAAGATGCCTGGGGCAAATAATATCTAACGTATTTTGGATATACTTGACCTTTATAGAGAGAGCCATAGAATCAAGATGTTAATGCCAAAAATTCAGCATGCTGAATGACAACAGAACAGAATATGAGTCTAAATGACTAAAACTAATAAAATGACTGAAAACTAATTGCTTGCCTTAGGGTTCCAGTTCATTATCTGGGTAGAGATTTTGTACATTTATTTTTTACTTAGAAATAAATGGCAGCTGTCATGAAACCAAAGAAAGATATTTTGAAGCAAGTCCAAGGAAGTATATTAGGTTCAAAATATCCACTGAATATTGTGCCTTCTCCTCAGGCATGTTGACCTTCAGGCAGGACTCACAGAGATAGGGAAAGAAGATTCATTTGAATAGAAGGCATCTTCCCCTTTCCCCAGCCTCCTACCTACACTGTCTTCATTGTTAAGCACACTGAAGGAAGCCCATCTTGCCTTTAGTAAATACAGATGATGGGGGAAAGAGGACCTTGGAGATGGAAAGACCCAACGTTTTGAATGAGCACTGAGCAAGGCACTATGGTGTAAAGAAAAAACAAGTCAGTCCTAAAGTAAGGTATTTGGAATTTCAGGGCCTGTTGTTCCCTATATAAATAAAAATAAATGTCTTTTTGTTCAATATAATAGTGTGTTTGCAAAATAAGTTCCTGCTGCCCATATTCATAGGATTACAGCTTTAGGCCTGAAAGGACCTTTAAGGCCATCTAATCCAATCCCCTCATTTTACATGAAAGTTGATCTTTTATAGAAAAGGGACCAGAAAGTATTGTGTTAATCTAATTATAATATTGCAACAGTGATCTTTTTATTAGGTGGGGGGTTCAGTCTCATGAGTAAATCTGAATAGAAGCCACTGGCAGATGAAAAAAATGATGTCAGCCCTCCAGGTGACCTTGGAGGTCACTTAAAGGTGGGTTAATGAGGCTAGAAGGGCATTTTGGAGAGGAACCCAACTGCAGAAGAGAGACATGGACCTAGAGAATAGGAAGCCTTGTGAAGCTGGGAGAACAGAAGTTTATTTGTGAGGAAACTGAGGCCAAGAAGTAAAATGGTCTTATCCAAGACTACAAGTGGCAGGTGAAAAAATAAATTTTTTCCAAACTGGTGCTCTCCTTTCCATCTAGGACTTATTTTATCAGTCAACTGATATGCTTTTCAGACTCTTATTTTACAAGAAAGATTTATTTCAGCTTTGCCTCAGGGCCTTTAGGACTCTTATCTGGGTCCCAGTTTTTTCATCTTTAAAAAAGGAAGTTGGACTAAATAATGTCTAAGTTCCCTTTCACAGATTCCATAGTCCTAGTTCAATCCTAGCAACATTTTATTCAGGAAACAGTTTCTCTGATCCTACTGCCTGTAGGCAAAGTAGGAATAGAAGAATTTTTTCCACAGATTTTAAGTTGTTTCTTATCTATTTAGAGACATCCTGATTGAATGTGTAGGGCTGTATTTTTACTGCTCCATCTAGATGATCATTAAAGCAAGGGGATTCCTAAGTGAACTCATTTTTTTTCTTCTGGAGGAAGCAACCCAATATATCTCCCTGCCGTTGATGTTGATTGATAAAAGTTCATTATCTTTATGTCTCTGGATAGGACATCAGTCTCTCTCATTTACCTTCAGAGTGATGATCACTCTGCTTGGATAGTCTCCAGATTTGTAAAGAACTGATAGCAAAGTTATAGTTTGTGGGAGAATGTCTGGTAGCAACTACTTTTGTTGACTGATTTATGGTTTCTACCTTCTGACTTATTTTTCTTATTGTTCTGTATTGCTTAAATATTTTCATTTGCTTGTGTCCATCTTTAATAATTTCATTTTTTGAAATTCCAGTTAAGAGATGAAAGTATAGGGAAGTTTAAATGTCAACAATTTTTTTTTGCCAAGTTCAGTAACTAAAAATAATTCTTCTTTACTTATTTATGTCATATTATTCACGGAAATAATGGAACTGGAGAATTTCTCCTATCATATCATGGATGGTCACAAAATTCTAGCTTGGATTTTTTTTTAATAGAAATGATTGATTCTCACAAAATCATCTGGGATATATTTGTAATGTAGAACACTTTCTAATCTAATTTTAGCCAGAATCAGATGTTACTTTGAACTTTTAAAGTGTTATTTAAAGCTTAGGTTTTTATATAGTAAGCCCTCCTCCAAGCTGAGAGTCAGACAAGCATGGTGGATGGAGAGTGCTCAGCCCTGGAGTCAATAAGACCTGGATCCACATTCTGCCTCCAATATATACTGATTATGTGACTGCAGGCATGTCACTTAACCATTCCATGACCCAGGCAATTCATTAAGATTATTAGTAATAATAAAAACTTAACATATATCTACATCTATTTTTGTTGTTGCTCAGTCATGTCCAACTCTTTGTGACCCCATAGCATGCCAGGATATGCCGTCTTTCACCATCTCTTAAGGTCTGTCCAAGTTCATGTTTGTTGTTTCCATGGCACTACCTATCACTCTTAGCATCTGCCCTCATCTTCTCCTTTTGTCTTCAGTCTTTCCCAACATCAGGCTGTTTTCCAGTGAGTTCCATCTTCTAATTATGTGGCCAAAGTATTTAAAACTTCAGATTCTGTATTTAACCTTCTGGTGAATTAATTTCTTTAAGTATTGACTGATTCCTTGCTGTCCAAGGGATTCTCAAAAAGTCTATTACCACAATTTAAAAACATCAGTTCTACAGCACTCAACTTTCCTTATAATTCAACTCTCACAGTCATACATTACTATTGGAAAAGCCATAGCTTTGAATATACAGAACTTTGTCAGGAAGGTGATGTCTCTGCTTTTTAGAATGCTGGTCTAGATTTGCCATGGCTTTCCTCCCAAGGAGCAAGAGCATCTTTTAATTTCATGGCTGCAGTGACTGTCCACAGTGCTGGTTAGGTACTGCTTCCATTTCTTCTTCCTCTGTTTGCCAGAAAGTAATGGGACCAGTTGCCAAGATCTTAGTTTTTTGGGTTTTTTTTTTTGTTAAGCTTCAGATCAGCTGTTACACTCTCCTCTTGCACTTTCATCAAGAGGCTTCTTAATTCCTCTTCACTTTCTGCCATCGGAGTGAAAGCATATGCATATCTGAGATTGTTGATATTCTCTTAGCAACCTTAATTCCAGCTTTAGATTCATCCAGTCTGGCATAAATAAGGGAACAATATATAGCCTTGTAGTACTCTTTTTCTAGTCCTTAAACCAATCAGTTATTTCATTATCAATTCTCACTGTCGCTTCTTGGCATGCATAGGACTCAGAAGACAAGTATGATGATCTGGTACTCCCATCCCCTTGAGGAATTGCTTATTTTGTTGTGATCCACACAGTCAAAGGCTTTATTGTAGTCGATGAAGCAGAAGTGATGTTTTTTCTGGTACTCCCTTGCTTTCTCCATAATCCAATGAAGGTTGGCAATTTGGTCTCTAGTTCCTCTGCTTCTCTGAAAACCAGTCTGCTTTTCTTGTAATTCTTAGTTCACATATAACTGAAGCCTGTAGAATTGCTTTAGTCATTTTAGTACTGTCCATGGAGTTTTCATGGCAAAAACACTGGAGTAGTTTGTCATATCCTTCTCTGGTGGATCACTTTTAGTCAGAACTCTCCACTGTGACCTGTCTGTCTTGGGCAACCCTACACGACATAGCTTAATTTCGCTGAGCTATGCAGGCCCTGCCATCACAAAAAGACAGTGATCTGGGTGGGGGTGGGGAGTGGGTATCTATATCTATAATGCTTTGGTATGTGCCAGGCACTACTGAACACTTTACAGGTATCTCATTTGATGCTCACCACAACCCTGGGAGGTAGGTGCTTTTATTATCTTCATTTTGCAGATGAGAAGACTGAGGCAAACAGAGATTAAGTGACTTGCCAGAGTCACAAAGCTAAGTGTCTGAAACCAAATTTGAACTCTGATCTTCCTGACTCCAGGCCCAGAACTAAATCTATCCACTATACCATGTAGCTGCACCATTGCATAAATTGTAGAGCAGGTTCCTGCTTGATTGAACAGACGGAATTTCCTCACTGTTAGTTCCCCAGACTAATGAAATCACAAATCAGAACAAGTATATATGTGTATGCATGTATATTATACATGTGTGTATGTGTATATATGTGTATATACATATATGTATCCATATACACATAGTATGTATATGCATTTTAATGTAAGGGCTAAGGGAATTTCCTTTTTTTCCCAAAAATCTCCAACATCAAAGGTAATCTAGATGCTGTGCACCATACATTTTTATATATGTTTAGTTATTATTAAAACCAGAGGTCTTGGCTATCCCAGTCACACAAATTCTAAAACAACTTTCAATTTATATTCACAGGGGTAAAAATAATAAACAGAGAATTACAGCAGTCGCCTTTAATAATAGGAATTCAGCAATGAAATTTAGACTTTAAAAAAGGAGAGATTTTTACAAGTGTGGATTCAGAGCTCTTCAATAAGCTTATTTAATTGATTGTAATGAGGCTGAACATCTTGTAAGAAAAACAAGTCTTGAAAGTGAGGATTGACTATTAAATGGAAAAGTAAAGGCATGTAGGTACTAAATGTAGGGACGGAAAGGATTTTTTCTTGGACAGATTCTAATACCATTAGTGATTTTGTTGGCCCTGTGTGAATTTTTCCTGACTGTTTCCTAGAATCAGAGGGAGTAGGGTGGATCATCTAGCCCAATGGCGTCAAACCATACATAAGGATCGCTGCAGGCCACATATTGACTTAGTTTTAAAATGTAACATTATCTGTGTTTTACCATATTTTCATTTATTTTGTTAAACATTTCCCAAGTACATTTTAATCTGGTTTGGGCTTCACTCAGGAGTGTTGTGGTCTTGCCAGTGGGCAGCGTGTTTGACACTGCTGATCTAACCCATTCCTCTCTCTAGAGGCCAGTGTTTCCCAACTGTTAATCCTCAGCAGATTTTTACCAGTCTGAGGTTTTACTACCTATAATTTTTTTTTAATGTAGCCCTTGACAATTTCCTGAAGTACTGGGTTCACATAGGCTTCTTGAATCTTGACAGAGATATATTTACTAGCCAGTCAGTGGAATTGTAGTAATGGAATTAAACTTAGATTTAAATTCTTACTCTATCATTTATTGCCTACATAACTTAGGTTGAACAAGTTATTTTAACTTCTATAGGCCTTAGTTTCCTTCATCTGTAAAATGAATAACTTAAATGCCATCTGAATTCCCTTCCATTTCTCTAATGATCCTCTGTCCTCTAAGTTTTATCCTATCCCATGGTCCATTATTATTCTATCCAATCGTTTTCCCACCTTTCCCTTAGTTTATGGCCTAACATTTAGACCATTTGCCTGCCCTTCTCTGGAGAAGCTGTGCTGCTCAACTATAGTAATCCTGAACACTAACAATGTACCTATTAGAAACTAAAGCAAGCTATGTCCCCAAAATATCAAAAAACAAAAGGGAAAAGGATTATTTGTACAAAAATATTTATAGCAGTTCTTTTTGTAGTGGCTAAGAATTGGAAATCAGGGGTATGCCCATCAATCGGGCAATGGCTAAGCAAGCTGTAGTAAAAGATTGTAATGGAATATTATTGTGCTATAAGAAATGACAAGCAGGATAATTTCATAAAAACCTGGAAAGACTTAGATGAACTGATGCACAGTGAAATGAGCAGAATCAGGAGAGCATTGTACATAGAAGTAGCAATATTGTTCAATAAACAATTCTAAATTATTTAGCTATTCTTAGCAATACAGTGATCCAAGACAATGCTAAAGGACTCATGATGAAGCATACTATCTACCTCAAGAGAAGGAACTGATACTGTTTGAATATAGACTGAAGCATGCTATTTTTCACTTTCATTTTTTTCTTTTATTCAAGTCTTCTTATACAAGATGACTAATTGTAAAGCCAATCACAGCAACACACTTGAAGACTGCTGCTGCTGTGAATGATTTCAAGGATTTAATCACATAGTATAATGAACTCTCTATTCAGCAACAAACTAAACATTGTCCAATAAAGTAAAGGATAACATTCGTAGCAACATCCTTAAGTAAAACACATATATAATGTATATGTATGTGTGTGTGTATATGTGTGTGTGTATAAAGATATATATATATATAATATATATATAGTAACAATAGCAATATCCTTAATCAATACCAAGTATCCAAGTAAAGTCCTTTTCCAAAATACCACACTATCCACCCCTAGATCACAGTAAGAACAATCTTCTTAATCAATATCAAGTGTCCAAGTAAAGTCCTCTTTCATCTTAACTCGAGGTTGACTTCCAAGTCCCATGGCTCTTCCTCATGGCCACTCTTGCCTGGATTCACACATAGGCAGCTTTCTGCTCCTGCTCCATGTCTCAGCTCATGGGGACTGCTCCACTCCACAGCTTCTGCTTCTGGGAAAACAAAGCTCAGCAGGGTAACAATAATACTACCACCAGTACCATCATCTCAATTCACTTATAAAGACCAACAGACAGGGCTTCTGTATGAGAAATAAACACAGATCAACAGACAGGACTTCCTCCCAGTTCTCAGAGGTCTTCTTCTCCACTCTCAGAGGTCTTCCTTTCCACTCAGAGGTCTTCCTCTCAGCTCTCTTCTTCTTAACACTGGCTCACCCCTTCAATGCTGGCTCTCTTTACATCTGCTTCTCTCAGCTCTGGCTCTCTTTATATACAATTCTACTCATCATCTGATTGGCTAGAACCCACATGTATGTGATTGGTTAGAACCCACTTGCACATGTCTAATTGGTTAAAACCTTCTCTACAATATAATAAATAAATAAATGTATATATACTGTTGCTAGTCAAAGACTCTTCATTGATCCAATCAAAGGCAAGATTCAATCAGAGGCACTTGATTGACTAAAACTCAAACAGCAAACGATCCTACTTTGCTTGCCATTATGCTAATATGGAAATGTTTTACCTAATTGTACATATGTAACCAATTTCTGTTTGCTTACCATCTTGAGAAGAAGGAGGGGTGCAAGGGAAGGAGAGATAGAATGTGGAATTCAAAACTTTAAATAAAAATGTTTAAAATATTTTTAATTTTAAAAATTTATTTTTTTAAAAAAGAATGCTAAAAATAAATAGATATGTAGATAGATTTCCCTGTAGGATTATGCTTAGTTCCAAAGGGTAAATTATTCCTGGGTGTAAGTCTATGTCTTTTGCCTTTTGTAATTTTGTGTTCCAAGATTCCCTTTCATTTATTGTTGAAGCTGCTATATATTGTGTGGTCCTAATCGTACTTCCTTGGTACTTGTTGGTACTTGAACCCTTTCTGACTATTTGGAGCATTCTTTTTGACCTAGAAGCTCTTGTTTTTGGTTCTTTTATTTTGGAAAGGCTTTCAGGAGGTGATTGATGGATTATTTCTATTTCCATATTGTCCTCTTGTTCTAATAGATGTGAGCAGTTTTCATTGATAATTCATTGAAATATAATTTCTAGATTTTTTATTAAGTTTTTCAGGGAGTCTAATTATTCTTAAATTATTTTTCCTTGTTTCTGAGGCAAGTTATTTTTGATAGCAGATACTTATTTTTTTCTTTTATTTTTTCAATCTTTCTTGTCTCAAGGAATCATTTATTTCTGTTTGGTCTATTCTAATTTTCATGGAGTCTATTATTTGGGTGATTTATCATTTGCTGTTCCAAGTTAATTATTCTCTTTACAATTCTTTCCTGTAGAGCTTTTATTTCATTTTTTAAAATTTCTTACCATTTCTTCAAAGTAGTCATATAGTCCCTGCAGAAAAATACATTTTTGTTTGTTTGTTTTGTTTTTACTTTGAGGCACTGCTTTCAGTTGTTGTGGAGTTTCTTCTTCTAGAATGCTTTTTTTTTGTATCATTGTATAACAATTATTTACAGCAATTAGTGTTTTCTTCTATTTAATCATCTCTCTCTCCAGCTTTAGTTCCTGAATTAGAACTTTGCTCCAGGGCTAGGATCTGCCTGCCCTCTGTCATATTTTTGTTACAGTGACTTGGCCCTACTTGTTCTCAAACTGCTTGTGTTCTTGGATTAATCTCAGCCTCCCAGAAAGGATACTGATAAGTTTTATGTCCCCTTGGCTCTTTGAGGTTCAGAGGCTATATCTTCAGGACCCCCAATGATATTTTTGCCTGGGGTGTCCTACTCTGAATTCTGCCACATCGGGATTAGTCTCTCCTATTTTTTCTGCTGCAAATAGCTTTTCAGGTCCATGCTGTGGGTTTCTGACTACCCCAGGGCTTTCTTACAGAAGTCCTGTGCTCTTACTGCCTCTACATAAAGACCCTTGAAGGCCATAAGCATTTCTCAGTACTGGCAATCTATAATCTTATTTGCCTGTGCTGGTACTGGTTCTTCTGGAAGTCCTCATTTCCTTTTGCCCATAGGCTTTTGGCCATTTGTTGTGCAATTCTAGGGCAGACAAAATCACTCCCAGTAGTTTTTCGTTGGATTTCTTTCCCATTATTTGTCCTAGTGCTATTTTTAGGTCTTTATGGTAAAGGTATATGGAAGCTAGACTGCCTGCTTTCATTCAGAGAGCCATTTCTGCCCACAATTCACCACCATTCAGGCCTAGTCTTGTCAGTGTATTTCAGTATGGCAAAGCTGCACTGGTATTTGTGAAATATTAAAAGAATCAGAAGGCAGCCTCTAGCATAGTATCAAAATTCAAAGCTAGAAGAAAACTCAGAGGCCATGTATCCAATCCCTTCATTTTGTAGAGAAAGAAATTTAGTTATGATATTAAATAGCTTGTCCACTATCTTATATATAAGTAGTAACAACAAACCAGACCAGTCCATTAGACTCCAGATCCTGTTCGTTAGTCATTCCAAGTACTATCTGCCATTAAACCATGTCTGTTTGCACTGGAGCAAGTCAAAGGCATAAATGGGAAAACTTAAAAAAAAAAAGACGGGGAAAATGAGATGAAGGAAGAGATAGAAAAAAGAAAGAAAGAAAAGATATATTCAAGAGAATGATAAGCTGTGTATATAGAATTCCTCTGCAGTCGTTCACTGGCAATAACAAGGAGAGTTAAGGTAAAATTATTCCTATTATTCCCTTTCCTGTACCTAACCCTCCACTCAAACCGTGCTTTCTTCTTTTTCCCCTGAACACACCCTACAGTTTAAGTTTATAGCTTTGTTCATACTATTCTCTGTATCTAGAAGGTACCCTTTACCCTCTGTAGCTTCTGAAATTTTTCCCATCCATTCTTTTTTTCTTTAACAACCTTTTCCCAAGACCTCTTCTATTGCCTTAGTTTATAATTTTCTAACATGTCCTATAGATACGTACATTATAGATAGATGTGTTTCTGCATTATCCTTTACAAAATGGTGAACTCCATGATAGGAAGGAGCATGCATCTAGCACAGAAATACAGTAGGCTTTCAGTAAATGTTTGTTGAATGGATGGAATGGAATCTCTCCCATTTCACTTCTCCAAGACCTTTCTCCATCCTTCCCATATACACATAAACATATCCACAAGCACAACTACAACCATATCCAAACCCAAACTGATATTCACTGATCTGTTGCTTAGCAGGGCTGGCTCTTATCATAGTGATCTGATAAAGTTATTTATCCAATGAATTACCCACTCAACAGAGACCACTACTTAACTCAAAGGAGATGGGTTGCTAATAGTGGAATCACTAAGGATAGTGTTTGTAGGAAGGTCAGGCATAGTCCCTTTAATCATGCCATACATGCCTGTACATTTTATACACAAAACTAACCCTGAGTACCTGAGTTATGGGTTACTTCACAACACACGTGCACATAAGTACACATGTGCGCACGCACACACACATACACACACACACACACACACACACACACACACCCTGAAGCTAGATCTATATCATATTATAACATTTCTTAAAAGAAACTTTATGTGACTGGGTACACTTGACATAATTCCAGTCAGGTCAATAGCTCTGACTCATTCCCTCCCTCAAACTTTCAAAACCAAACAATAAAGGAAAACAACTACCTAAATTATGGTGACATGCACAAGTACCATGACTTTGTGTTCTAGAATTGCTGCTGCTGGGATGTCCAGCCAAAGAGCCCATCTGATGTGGTAGAAAGACAATTTTAGGGCCATTTTTGTAACAATGATGCAAATTGCACAGGATAGAAAGAGTAATTAAAAGCAGGAACTTTCCTCTCATAAAGAACTGAAGCATGTTCTTTGTTTGAACAAATTCAAGGCTGGGAGCTTAAATTTGATCCAGTGGATATTCTGATCAGAACTGAATGAAACTGATGGGCACAGCAAGGCCTACCGGTGTCTTTCAGGCCTTGCAAATCAGTCCCACTTAAATGTGTTCTCTTCTTTGCCTGCTAAGCATCATTGTATTTGGCTCACACTACACACACACACACACACACACACATAAAATTATACATATGCACTATTTATTTTTTTGTACGTTGCACTATAAATGTTCTCAAGCAACAGTGACAAACTTAAATAGGGAGGAGCCACTGAGCTGCACATAAGGATCCCTGTGGGCACATAGTACTTAGTAGTCTTATTTGGCACCTTTGTTTTTTGATTTTTATTGGATGTCGCACCCTCATGACATCCAATTAGGCAAGTATAGATTGAACACCACCTGGACTCTGAGGTCCTGTCCAGCTCTAAATCTATGGCCCTATGAGCTTTTGCTCATGCTCATAATGAAAGGATTAGATCAGACAACCCTTAAGATCTCTCAACAGCTGTAAATCTTATGACTGCATTATGGTAAAGTGGTGAGTTCCCTGTCATTGGAAGTATTCAAGAAGGCACTGGATAAGTACTTGTAGGGGGTATAGTTGGGACTTGTGTTCTGTCTGTGGCTCATACTAGATAACCTCTGAGCATCAGATTCACAGGTTAAGACTCTGAAACAACAGGTGAATAAATCCTTTCTAACAGTATAAAATTCAAACCTGCTCAGTCCTTGAGGAGAGAAGTCAAGTCTTCTATTTGTTTTCTCTCCCTCTCTTCTCTCCAGTCTCCCCCATCAGTCATTTTTGTCCCTGACTTCTGAAAGAAATAACATAAATCTCCAAGTTTACAGGAGCCAATAAGGTTATCTAGTCCAACCCTTACCTGAGCTATGAATCTTGCCCACAATATCCCAGACAAGTGGTCACATAGCTTCCAATTAAAAACCTCTGGATAGAGGAAACTCAGCCCCAAGGGACCTCATTTCATTTTTGGATAGCTCTCACAGTTGGAAGGAAATTTTTCCTTATGGTCAGCCAAGTTCTGTCTCCCTGTAACTTCTCCCTGTCAATTCCAGTTTTGTCCTCTGGGGTTGAGCAGAATGAGTCCAATCCCTATTCCACATTGAACAGACAACCCTTCAAATATTTGAAGAAAGCCATTTTCCCTCCTTCTGGCTAAACTTCCTCAATTCCTTCCAGCTCTCCTTATATATGACATAGTTTTGAATCCCTTCACTATTCAAGAATCTTAGAATCATATACCAGTGCTAGGGGTGCATTAGGGGATGGATGTGGAATGGGTCGTAAAGGTCACGTGGTCTGGCCATTTTTATGTTTTAAAAAATTGAACCAAGAGAGATAAAGTGACTTACACAAAATCACATGATTAGAACTAGTACTTGTATATAGGATCTTTTAACTCCAAGTCCACATCATAGGATAAGAGCATTTTAGGGTTAGGGTTAGGGTTTGTCATCATCATCATCATTATTACTCCTCCCTCAGTTTACATAATATAACTGGATTTCAACAAAGCAATTTGGCAAAGGCAAAGGTTCCTTCTAACACTTGGGCTCTTACCTTTCAGTGTTTTAGTCCAAGTTACAGGTTTCTTAAGGGCAAACAAGACTTTGCTCTTTCTCTCTTCTAGTGCCTAGCACAATACATAACACATAGTAAATGCTGAATGAATGTTTGTTGAAGGAATGCACAATGAATGAGGTTTGACTGATGCCAGATTGCTAATTCTTTGCCTCCCTGTGAAGTGCCAGGGATAAGTTTCTTCCTCACCCTCTCAGACCTCCCCACAGGGTAGGGATGCCACGAGAGACTGGGTATTCCTCAGGGATTAGGTTGGCCTCATGCAGAGTGGTAAAGTCACTATCTTTCTCTTCCATCTGGCAGCACATACCACCAAGTGTTTTGAACAAGTCAGTGACAAGCTGGAAAGAAAGTCTTTTAGTAGATATGTATGCAGTCTAGAAGCAAGAACTGATCCTGTTAATAAATCTGTTTGAGGTAGAAAGCTGGCATGGTTCATTTCCCTAGGGAAAGAAGGCCATGTCCAACACAAAAACTTGGCTTTAAGTAGTTGAGATGGTTCTTCTAGTATCATTTCTAGACATTGTGTTCCAGGTCTTCCTCTCTGGAGTCAGTCAGCAGCAACTGTTGCATGTACAGCGCTGTCTTGGAGACTAGAAGGTGAGCCAATGGAAACAAAATAAAGCAGTTTGGTCAATTACTAGGGTATGGTAGCTCTGGACTTTGCCGCAGGCTTAGTAGCCACATGGTGTTGAAAGAGTCCAGAACCATGTTCTAGCTGCCTCCCATTAGGAGAAATGGCACTGAAGCGCCCATACCTTTCTACTCAGGGCATGTACTCTAAAGTCAAAGACCAAAAGAAAGGCTGTGTATAACAAAATTTTCATTGTGAAACCTTTTTAGTAAACATCTTTTTTTTCAATTAACAAACACCTATTTTGTGCTTTTTGTGGTAGCAAAAAGTACTAGAAGCAAAAGGGTATCCATCAGTAGGAAGATGGCTACACAATGTTTGATCCATGCATGAATAAAGTGCTCTTCAGCCACAAGAAATTCTCTGTCTTCAGAGAAACTTGGAAAGACACATAAACCCATGCTAAGTGAAGTAAATACGCTGGGAAAGGTACACAAATACACACATACACACACAGATGTATCTGTATATGTATGTGTAAATGTACATGCATACACACACATGTGCACATAAATATATGTATAATTGAGCATTGTGTAATTATAATGACCAATCTCGGACCAAGAGAAAAGTTGAGAAAATGCATCACCCTCCATTCATGGGAGAGGTATAGGGGAATCACGGAGATAAAATGTTGCATATGCTGTTAGGTGCAAAGAATCGATTTTGCTGGACTATTTTAGGTTTGTTGCTTTTGTTTTGGTCATTTTTGTAAGGAGAGACTAGCTGAGTAGGGAAAGAAATGATTATTTGGAAATTACTGTGATAACCAAAGAGCAAAAAAACAAGACTCTTAGGAGGTGCGGTGGATAGAGTATTGGGCCTAGAAGCAGGAAGACTCATCTTCCTGAATTCAGACACTTACTAGCTGTGAGACCCTGGGCAAGTCACTTAACTTTGTCTCAGTTTCCTTATCTGTAAAATGAACTGGGGAAGAAAATGGCAAAATACTTCAATATCTCTGTCAAGGAAAACCCCAAACGGGGTCATGACATGACTGAACAACAGCCAAAGGCATCAAAAAAATTACAATGAAAAGAGAAAAACCAATGAGGAAAGCAGCAGATCCAGTTCTGGGATAACTAGACATCCAGGAGGCCAGAACTCAAATAAATCCAAATGTTGAGCTGACACCACACTCTGAGTTCCTTCCCTGCCGACTTAGTTTCCTCAGGAGCTCGGACTCTTCCTACTTGGAAGGGCTCTGCCTCTGTCTGGTTTTGCTCTCAAGGTAATTAATCTACCTAACTCTACTCCCATTCCCAACATAAGGTAGAAGTCCCATCTGCCAGCTTAGGAGGGTTTGAACCTGCCAGACCTTCACAGCCTCATGAGGAGGAGTCAGGCAGAATATTGAACAGTTTTGTTTCTATGTGGAGAACACCTCAACACATCTCTGACAGGAGCAAGACTCTTTACTGGACATGGCTTCCACAAGGGTGTAAAGTAGGCGAAGTTCCTTTCTTGTGCATCTTTTTGTGTCCCTTTAATCAACAAGGTCTCTGGTATCCTCAGGATATCTATGTCATCTCTCCACCTAGCCTACGTTTACTGTATTCCGAAATTCTCTCTTACTGCTCCAAAGTCTCATTCCTTCAGTGTCCTGATCAAATTTATCCGATGCTAACCCTTCTCAAGGGATATTTGAATTTTAAAAGAGGATACTTGTTGAAGCAATAATTTTACTACAAAAATAATAACAATAATTTAACTACAAAAGGTTATTCCAGTTGTGGAATTTCAGATAGTGGGACAGGTAATTTTGGTCTCCCTCACACCTGCCCTGCAGATGTGCCTTCCTAGCATCCCTCAAATTGCATCATATTTATGACATACTCCCTTTCAGTTATCATAGGTATCAAGAGTACTAAGTATTTCCCTATGCTGCCTCTTACAGTGAATCCATGGGGATGGGATAGAGGAGGGGGGAGGGAGAGAGAGAGAAATGCTCTGAGTCCAGGAGATTTTTCTAGCTCCATCTATGGGTTTCATTGAGAATCTAAATTTCTAATTTCCTCCCAAAAGACAGTTGGAGTCCATTTCTTCTCTGCTCAGACTTTCTTTCTTGGACTTTCTTCTATAATCCCATTCCCTCTGCCCCACCAGGAGTCAGAGATAAATGGCCAAATTCCAGCAAATTAGTAGACACTTTTACTCAATGGTTTCTTTACATAACTAATGACAAGGGCTCATCTACCCCTTTGCACCATTTCAGTCTTCCTCCTAACCCTCATCCCTATTGCTCTGGGCAGCAACCAAGCTGACTTGGTCTAATGCCATTACATTATGACCAACATAAGCAACTATTTGAGCAAACAATTAATCAGAGGCTGTTAACCTATCAAATTAATGATATTTTAGTATTTTCCAATTGCATGTAAAAACAATTTTTAGCAATTTTTTAAAATTTTGAGTTCCAAATTCTCTCCCTCCCTTCCTTCCCCCCATCCTGAGACAGTATGCAGTTCGATATAGGTTCTATAAGAACATCAAATTATGCTTGCCTTTTAGACATCTAAAATCAAATATTCTATAGACATATGAACTTCAACAGATCCAAAACTTAACTGATAATTATCCCCCCAACCGCTCCTGTCTCCCAAACCTCTCTATTACTGTTGAGGGGACTACCATCCTCCGAGTCACCTGAACTCACAACTCAGGTGTGGTGCCATCCTCTCTTAACCCAATCCCCACATACAAGCCAAGTCCTGTTGTTCCTACTTTCATAATATCGCTCCTATTCACCCCTTCTCTCCTCTGACATAGCAACCACCCTGGTGAAGACCTTCATCACCTCATTTCTGGATTACTGCAATAAACTAATGGGGGGTGGGTCTGTCTGCCTCAACTTTTTCCAAACTCCTGTCCATCCTCCAGTCATCTGTCAAAGTGATCTTCCTAAAACACAAGTCTGACTATATCACAAACACACCCTCACTCAATAACCTCTAGTGGATTCTTTCTCACTTCCAAGATCAAATACTGCTTAGCGTCCAACATCCTACTTAGTGTTCAAAGTCTTTTATAACCTGAACCCTTCCTATGTTTTCAGTCTTACTTCTTACTCTCCTCACATACTTTTCTGATCTAGTGATATTGCCTTTCATACCTTGCTTACATATGACAGTCCCATCTCCAGGAATTTCTACTGGATATCTTCCATACATCCGGTATCTAGAGTGGTCTCTCTCCTCATCTCTACCTCCTGGCTGTCCTGACTTCCTTCAAAGCTTAGCTACAGTCTCACCTGTTGCAAGAACATTTTCCCAATCTTCCTTGATCTTACTGCCTTCCCTCTGAGTTTCCACCATCAATTTATCCTGTCTATATCTTGTTTGTAACTAACCATTTGCATGTTTTCTCCCCCATTACATTGTGAGCTCCTTAGAGGCTGGAACTGGTTTTTTGCCTGTCTTTGTATCCCCAGCACTTAGCAGAGTGCTGGAATATAGTAAATAATAAATTCTAGTTGATTTGCTGATTGACTCTTTTGCTCTCAGAGTGAATTTTTGAGGGTCTTGACACTCTTTTGATGAAGCAGATGCATTTTAATGTAGCAATGAAAGGCTGTGGAATTTAGTGATGCAATCACTACTTTTCAAATTGGAAGATGCAGGTTTGGATCCTAGCTCTGCCATTTACTTGTGATGTGACTCTAGAAGTAGTGTAATGGAAAACACAGAGGATTGGGAGTCAAGAAAATTAGTACCTGTTTGACTATGGACCCATCACTTCATTCTTTCTTTGCCAAGAAAACCCCAAATGGGGTCACCAAGAGTTGGACGTGACTAAAACGACTGAACAACAAAACTGTAATGAAACACTAATTAAGCGCTATGTGCAATGCACTATGCTAAGCACACTACAAATATCATTTCACTTAATGCTCACAAACAACCTTAGGTTCTATTATTGGGTACAAAGTACTATTATTACCCCCATTTTTCAGTTGAGAAAACTGAGGCAGGTAGAGGTTAAGTGGCTTGCTCAGGGTCACATAGCTAGTAAGCGTCTGAGAGTAGATATTCTCCAAAGTTCCCGACAGCTCTAAATCCTATGACCCTTGTGTCTTTAAGCCTCATTTCCCTCATCTGGAAAATGGAGATGATGATATTTGTATCAACTCCTTCACAAGGTTTGTTATGAAAAAAGTTCTATGTAAAGTGTTATATAACTGGGATCTATGGGCTGGTGTTCCTCTCAGATAGTGTGATCATACAGATGAGGAAAGAACCTTAGACTTGGAGTCAAGAGAGTCCTGGGTTCAAATCCAGACTCCAAAACTGTGTAACCTTGGACAGCTCTCCTCTTTTATCTTATCAACAAAATGGGGATATTATCTTACCTGTAGAACTGGCCTCATAGAATGTTTATAAATATCTTATGAAATAAGTCTACAACACTATGTGAACACATTAATTTCCATATAAGGGCCCTTCTTACCAGCAACCTACTGACAAGTAAACTATGACTTGGAGAAGCATCAACCCAGGAACTAAATTGAAGATCAATCAAGCATATTAGCAGACTGATAGACATATAATGGGGGCAGGTAGGTGATGCAGTGGATAGAGTACTGGGTCTGGAATCAGGAAGATTCATCTTCCTGAATTCAGTTCTAGCCTCAGACTAGCTATGTGCCCCTGTGCAAGTCACTTAGCCCTGTTTTCCTCAGTTTTCTCATCTGTAAAATGAGCTGGAGAAGGAAATGGCAAACTACTCTAGTATCTTTTCCAAAAGAACAAACAAACTCAGAAGGTATCTTGAAGAGTCAGACACAACTGAAAACCAGCCAAACAACAGCAAAGGTACATAGTAAGAACTTCTGTGTAGAGCTGGAAGGGGTCTTTGAAAGCATCTCTTTCACCCCTTCTGCTCCCCACCTTTATTTATAGATGAAGAAACCGGGACCTAGAGAGGTTAAGACTTGCCCAATGTCACCTATATAATAAATGGCCAAGTGAGGATTTGAACCCAGATTTTCCATGCCCAGTACTCTTTCCACTCTACCATACCTTTTCCCATATTGTTACTGTATGCCCACATTTGGATATGTAAACACCCCATGGCTGCTAGAGGAAGTCCACGCATAACTGTTTAGTAAATAAGATCCAGAATTTTCATTGCATCAAGCCAAATAAGTATAGTGCAGCCTTCATTCTTTCTCCCTACCCCACTCCTAGATTTACCAGACTGATTTTGTATTGTTTATATTATATTAGCTCTGACAAGATGCCTGATGTAAGATAAATACAGTGAATTAGTGAGAACTTCAAAAGGCCCCTTCCTAATGGGGCTGCTTTCTCCAATCTGCTCGCCTGCAGGCCAGAGGACTCTTTGAACAAAACATAATTCCAGAAGGGAGATGCACTGCCTAAAACCTGAATCTTCCCAAGGCTCGGCTTTCTGTATTTCCTGCATACTTCTCAGGTTGGGGGTTTATTTTTTTTAGCCTGATGAGCTGAAGTGGTGTTTATTTTGATTTGTCTCTGAGTTGGAACGAGAGATCACCAAATAGAAACTCCTGCCGTGATTCAGCACAGGACTGGATCAGATTCCAGATGATGTAAATAATATTCAAAGAACATTCCTTGGGGTCACAGTTAGAATTTGGCAAATGGAAGCATGTGCCCATCCCAACCATCTCTTGTCATTCTGCTTTTTTGGAAGCTGATGAGCTCTAACTTAGCTGAACCACTGACCCCTCATAGGGATCCCTGTTGGGCCAAGCAGCACTGTCTGTTTCTCCTGTAAAATGCAGATGATAATACAATATCCCCTTCAGAAGGGGTATTCAGTTCAATCAACTTTACTTAAATAATAACTGTATTTTGAGGCAATGGGCTATGGAGGCCTTGGGAATACAGATGAAAAATTACACAGCTCCTATTCTTAAGAAGCCTATGACCTAGTAGGCAGGATATGATGTGTACAAAAAATAATTATGATACAAAGGATATGATAAGGACAAAGAAGTGATCCAGATGAGGTACTCTAGGAAAATTTGAGGAAAGATCACTTTCAGTTCAGGGAATTAGAGGGTGATCAAAGAAGCCTTCATGGAGGAGATAGCATCTGTTGGGAGAGGGGGGAAACCAATCCAATAACACTCTATAAATGTTCTGCTCATCATGGCCTGTGTCAGAGGCTAGGGATTTTATGGCAGGTACTGTCTTTGCGGTAGAAGAACACCTTAGATGCATTCGAAAATGGCTGAGCTGGAGGCAATTTATTTAAGCACTATCATCTTCCTTAAAATTCATACTACCTGGGAAACCATACTAGCAGAGGGGAGACCTTCTGTCCACTCCCACAGCCTAGGAGGAAGGGAAGGAAGGAAGAAAGGAAGGAAAGGCAGAACAGAGGAAGAGGAATGGAGGAAAAGAAGGAGGGAGAAAGGAAGAGAGGAAAGAAGAAAAAAGAAAGGAGAGAGGGAGGAAGGAAGGATTTGTTCAGTATCTACTTAATAGCCAGGCACTGTGCTGAGCGCTTTACAAATATTATCCCATTTGTTCTTCACAACAAGGAAAGTGGTACTGTTATTCCCATTTTATAGATAAGAAAACTGAGGTTAAGTGACTTTCCCAGAGACACACAACTAGTAAGTATCTGAGGCAAAATTTGAACTCAGGTCTTCCTGTGTCCAGGTCTAGCACTCTATACACTACACCAGTGGTGTCAAACTCAGATAGAAAAGTTGGAGGGGCAGAAGACAATTTTGATTTAGAAAACCACATATTAACATTATCAGTGTTCTATTGTGTTTTTTTATTCTATTAAAATTTCCCAATTAAATTTTAATCGTTAGGGCTTTACTGGAGGTGGTGGGGGGCCATGGTAAGGTCCCATATTTGACACTTCTGCATTATACTGCCTAGCCAATGAGTGACACTCCTAGAGACCACTCTTCCAAGAGTATACAAAGCATGAGCTCTCCTCCCACTCCCTATCTTAGTATCTGATAGAGCTAATAGGACCTCCCTAGTCACTCTCCCCTTTCATGTTGAAATAACTGAGGATAAATTACTTTGTGATTTGACACATTTGTATACAGCCAGCAGCGTTGCCAACAGGGTTTATACAGCCTTAGTCATAGTCAGAAAGGTGACTGCCTCTGTGGTGTGATTTCAGTACCTATTAAGTAAGGGCTCATCACCCCCAAAATTATATCACTAACATATGTTGGTTCTGGAAATGGTATTGTTTAGCATTTATTCTTTTGATTAAGGACAAGCAGGGAATAACACATTTTATGGGTAGGACACAGATGCCAAATCTCCCTGTTCCCAGTCCCTGAGATGATTCTCTAAACATCTGGGAGTTATCATCACTGCCACCACCACCACTCCATTATGAAATGATTCTCACAAGAGGCACAATACTTTGAGAGGCATTGTGGTACAATGGAAGGAGTTGGACTTGGATCCAGAGGACGTGGAATCAAATCCTGACTCTGCTATGTGACCTTGGAAACATAGTTTAACTTCTCTGGTCCTCAATTCCTCATCTGTTAAATGAGGTTAGATAACATGTATTTGTAATGTATTGAGGAAGCACTGTTATGTGACTTCCTCTAGAGATAGCTAGGTGGTGCAATGGATAAGTTCTGGGTCTGGCATCAGGAAGACTTGAATTCAAATCCACCCTCAGACCCTTACTAACTGTGTGACCCTGAGCAAGTCATTTGACCTCTATCTGCCTCAGTTTTCTCAACTGTAAAATGGAGGTAATAATAGCACCTAGTATCTGATAATAGGACTCAAGGTTATTGAGACGATCAAGTGAGATAATATTTGGAGGGTGCTTAGCACAGTACTTTGAACATAATGCTTAATTAATGCTTGTCTCATTCCCTTTTATAGTTGTTGTGATCATCACTCATGTCCAGCTCTTCATGGCCCCTTTTGGGGTTTTCTTGGCAGAGACACCGGAGGGGCTTGCCATTTTCTTGGTTTGCCATTTCCTTCTCCAGCTCATTTTACAAATGAAGATATTGAGGCAAACTGGGTTAAATGTTGCCTAGAATTACACTGCTAGTAAGTATATGAGACCAAAGTTGAACTCAGGAAGATGAATCTTCCTGACTGTAGGTCCAGCACTCTATCCACTGGACCACCCTAGCTGCACAGGAGTAGAAGTGGATATTGTGTGCATTCTAGGACAGATGTCTGGCAAAAGAGGAATGATGTTAGGAGAAGGGTGCAAAGTATTCAAGGGCAAAGGACAGTGTTGAGTTGAAATGGAGAGCTATAGAGTTGAGACTGGGAGGGGAGAAAAGTGAAATCAGAGGACAAAACAGGCTGCAAAAGAACTGAGGGATAGAGGGCTTACAGGTCTTCATAGGAGGAAACAATAGATTTAGGAATGGTGCAACATAGGTAAAGATGGAATGATCAAAGGAGAGAATATTGTGATCAGCAAGGAAAATGTCCCAGTTTCTAATTAAAGAAGTGGAATGACTGTGCATAATGGCAAGGTCCCTAGATGTGACTGAGAAGGAATGGAATAGCTCTGGGATTTCAGTAAGCTGAAGAATTAGTAGAGGAGAGAGTCTTTCCTCTACTAATTCTTCAGCTTACTGAAATCCCAGAGCTATATATATGTTAACATATACATATATATGTTACCATATATATGTTAACATATATGTGTGTGTATGTGTGTGTATGTGTGTGTGTATATATATATATATGTTAAGGGAAGAGGTTGGGGAGGAGAGGAGGATAGTGAGCCAAGTGTTGAGCTCCTTGACAAAGGAGAGAGAATGACCTCAGTGGCTCAGTATAAGGAACGGCTCAGCATAGGGCAACTGCCATAACTTGGAAAACACAAGGTATTTGGGAGAGGGTATTAACAATGACCTTGTGGTTGTGATGTGCCCAACCAGTCAGCAGCTTCTCATTGGACCTGAACCAAAAACCATTAAACAGGTCAGATGGAAGTTCGCCATTATTAATCTGATCCAGCCCCTCATTTGCCATTCAGGAACACATTACTGATTATAGAGGACTTTTCCACAGAAACCCTCCTAAGACCAAGTGACTTTCTGAGCTGATGTTGCCCCTATAGCATTTATCCAATTCAAATTTCAGTCCTGGGGACAATGTCTTGTCTTGGTGTTTTCCCAGATGATGAATTTCTTGAGTGAAGATTCTGCTGATCTGTGTCTGCTTGGGAGATGGGGAGGTGGGAATGGTGATGGAGCAATCTGGAGAGCTAAATCTCACCATTTTGGAAGGAAGAGGGAGTCACTATTGATAAGAATGCCCACAAAAGTATCTACTACTAGCATAGTATCTAGGCAACTAAGGTGCAATGGATTAAATGCCAGGCTTGGAATCAAGAAGACTGGCTGTGTGCCCCTGGGTAAGTTGCTTAAACCTGTTTGCCTCAGTTTCCTCATCTGTAAAAATGAACTGGAGAAAGAAATATCAAACCACTCCAGTATCTTTGCCAAGAAAATCCCAAATGGGATGACAAAGAGTCAAACATGACTAAAAAGAGACTGAACAAGTATAGTATCTTAGAAAAAGGGAAATATGCTCTCAGTTTAAAACCTTACTAGTTATTTAGACTAAGGTTTATCAGATTCTTTTGGTATGGGGAGTATTTTTAAGGGTGCTTGCCAATGGCTGGGGAAGAGGAGAGTTTATCATTAGAAGAGGAATGAGCCCAGAAAGGAAAGGTTAGGTGTACTATCTCATCCATTCTATTTCACAGTTTTGCTAGCAGCCAAACATTGTTTATTTTAAAGCATGATACAAGCAATCCAGCTTCTCTTATGAAAGAGAAATTTTGTCCCCCACTAACTCTAAGAGTGTCCTTTCTAACTCCAGCACCAAGATGTGGAGCCTTGGGTTTGGGGAGTTGTATGGGGAGAGGTTCCACCAAACTGCCTAAGAAGGGACAAATTGGTTCAGGTCAGAAATAGACTAAGTGAAAGCTCCCATGCTGTGATGGGAATAGGCCCATGAGTACCCCTTGTCTTCCAGCATGGTTGAGATAGAAAGATTCTGTCTCCAAAAAAGAAAAGACAAGAAGGGAAGGTGAGAAGAGAAGGGAAGGTGAGAAGGGAAGGGAAGGTGAGAAGGGAAGGGAAGGGATGGGAGGAGAGGGGATGGGAGGAGAGGGAAAGGGAAGGGAAGGGAAGGGAGGGGAGGGGATGGGAGGAGAGGGGATGGGAGGAGAGGGAAAGGGAAGGGAAGGGAAGGGAGGGGATGGGAGGAGAGGGGATGGGAGGAGAGGGAAAGGGAAGGGAAGGGAAGGGAAGGGAAGGGAAGGGAAGGGAGAATGAGAAGAGAGGGCAAAGCAACATAAGGCAATATTTAAAAATTTTCTTCAGAAAGCTCTAACTTTCTTCACAAAGCTCTAACTCTTCATTCTTTGTTAATTAAACCTGCTTTTCCTTGACCACCAGCATTCAAAGTAAATGTTGACAGAGAACTTTTTTATATAACTTTGACATGATACCATTTTGTTTCATTCTATAACTATTTTCTACTATTTTCCCATTGCATTTACAATACAAAATGCAAAGAACAAATATGGAGTTGAAATGGCTAATTATCAAGTTGAAATTGAGAATGGAGGAAAGTGAAGTCAGAGGAAAATAAAGGGCTGAGAAAGAATCAAATGGTGGTGATATTAGGGGCCTCATGAGAATGTAGAATAGGTTCAGGAGAAAGATGGAATAAGAAGAGATGGAGAGGTGAGGAGAGAGGCTGTGGTCACATAGGAGGCAACTATTTCTGTTGTATTTCTTCTATCTTATGGGTTAAATAGATTTTTGTGGTCTGGCCTGGGAACCTAACCACCATTTATAACACCGTTTCTATGGGAAAATACGTTATGCTTTCCAAACAACAGACTTACAAATGAAATTTTGGAACATAACTATTCATAAGTCGGGGACTGCCTATACAAACAAATGCAGACTCATAAATAAGTGTTTATTGGCATTACCTCCAGCCAAAATGTTTAAAACCTTTGTTTCTATGTTGTGTTCTCATATTTTTGCCAAATTAATCTAGGGCTTGTTTTTGTTGCTGCTGAATAAAATTTACCTTAATTGTGATTTTCCCAGAAATGATCTTTTAACCATGTTCAGAAGTTCTTGGCCATTCATATATTGAAAGTAAAGAGAATTGGGAATCATCTGGGTTCTGGTCTTTAGCTCTGCTCCTAACTTCCTGGGTTAGGCATTTCCCTTTCTGTGTGCCTCAGTTTTCTTGGGTGAAAAATGAAGCGATTGAACTGTCTAAGGTCCCTTTTGCCTTTTTTATAATTCTTCAATCTTTGCCTAAAGCATTACAGTGTGGTTTAAAGGGTTCTCAATCTCTTAGATCCCTTCCAACTTTAAGGCCACACTGTAGATACACAGAATATGTCTCCCACTGCATCTGGGGCCATCTCCCATCATCCTGACCCATGTCTTGCCACTGGACCCAGAGGACTTTGGAGGAGAGAGTGAGGCTGATGACTTTGTACCCCTGCCTCACTTAAATCCAATTCACATGCAAATCATGGTATCACCCTCCTGATGCCACTGGTCCTCTTTAGGAAAGAAGGGCAAAGAACCACAATATGGTAACAAAACCTTTGCCTTTGTACCTTCATGTTCAAAGCATAGGACTTTCTGTCCCCAGGGGAAACCACATGGAAAGATGGAGTTAATATTCCCCATTACTGACCCTAGTGGTATTCACATGTTCTAGGGGAAAGAGGAACTCATAATTCCAATCTTGGAAGGGTAGAAATCTAAACCCCCATCCAGTTAATCTTCAGAGTGTCTTTTTTGCAGTGCATTGGTCTCTGGATAGCATCTTCCTAATGATTTGGGATCATAAACAGTTGCCCCCTCAAGAATGGAAATTGAACCTTTGTCTCTGAATTTAATTAGAGGTATTTTCTCTTCCAAATGTTGTTTTATTTTTGCCTCTTTGAACCAGACTCTGGGTGTTTCTTTGCAGTTAGTACAAACTCATAGGACTGTAGCTTTGTTTTGGGGCTTTGGGTTTTTTTATATTTCAGTTTTTTGTTGTTTTGGTTTTTTTTTTAACATTATAGGTTCTGACAGCAGCCCTGACTCCTTAAATGGGCACAGCCCTTAACTCCCCAAATGGGTACCTGCCTACAAGCTTTGAAAGGGACCCTGTTTACCCGGACAGAAGATCTCTGGGACCTCAGTGGGAGATAGTCCTTTGGAATCTCAGATGACTCATACTGGAACTAAATGTATATTTTCTATCTCTAGCAGCTGTTCCTCATAATTCTCTCTTATGATGCTGAATTATGACCCTCAGGCTTTCATGTAGATTGGTCAAGAGGTGGTGGTAAAAGCTTCTTTTTCCTCATTCAATGAGTCTCCACAATGCCACTGGGCAGGGTCAGCTTCATAAACAGGAGATGTGTGTGGTGGTGTGGTATGTCTAGTAGGAGGAGGGAGATGAGAGGGAAGAATACCCTTGTTTCTGAGCCTTCTCTGAGTAGAAACTGATTTTTTTTCACTAGTTTGCTATCCTGGAAGATATAACCTATCAATTGACCAGCAATCAATGAACAACCATTTATTGAGTACTTACTGTGTGACAGACATAGTATCTGTCTCTCTGTCTCTCCTGCAACCAGAAATACAGCGTTTTCCAAGGTCTTTATTTTCTCTGTCCCTTGGAGGGCTTGCCTTGTTTGTTGTCTTCTGAGATTTGAGTCTTTTTCTATTTAGATCACTCATTTTAACGAACAATTATTGAGTACCTTCTGTGTGCAAGGGATTGAATTTATAGGAATGCTAAGAATAAGGATATAAGAGCATTAGAGAGGCAAGATGACACAGTCCCTGGTCATTAGAAAGAGATGGATTCAAGTCTTTCCACTAATATATAAAGTACTAGCACTGTGACCATGAGCAAATCACTTTACCCTTCAATGCAACTAAGAAGTTAAAAACAGATTACAAATCTGCATCAACAGAGGGAGTTTTTATGTCAGAAGTTCTCTATGTTGAATAAAAACCAAAGGATTAGGCAAAAAAAAAAACCAAACCATGACCCTTGCCCTCAAAAACATTATTATCTAGTAGAAGAGATAAAGCACACATACAGAGAGCCACAATGCCGGGTCGGATGTCCAAAGTGTTAAGGAAATTTCAAAGGGATGGGGAGGATTGGAGAGGAGGGGGGACGCATTTGAGGTGTAACTTGAGGGATTGGAAGTGCTTATGTAGACAGAGGCAGGAACCAGGAGGTTAGAAAGGAATCCCAGGTAGAAGGAACAGCATGAAAAGACTCACGGAGTTGAGAGACATTGTATAGGAAATTGTAGTGTTGCTTTTCTCGTCTTGGTTCCTGGTGACGTAGAGCCCTACTGCTGGACATTTCCTGCTCTCTTGGAGCCTTAATAGATCTCTCCTAAATGCCACCACCTCTATTTCCACTTTCCAGGATGGAAACTCTGATGTTTCAATTTTGTCCATTATCTGAAAATAAACCATTGTTATGTCTGTAAAACAAATAATTTGGGGTCATTTGGAGATAGATTGAGGAGCTGCTTGCTGGTGTGTATCCTACCCAGCCTCAAGTTGTCAACACTTGAGAGTGCAAGAATTCTGGGAGGAGGGGAGAGAGAAAGAAATCAATGTTTACTACCTCTCTTAGAGGTAGTAAATAAATGCTCCTTAACTAGCATGAAGGTATCTTGTAAAATTCAGAGGTATATTTATAGTTTAGAATTGGGGTCCTTAATATGGGGTCCCTGATCTTGTTCGTATGTATTTTAGTAACTATCTCAGACTGACTTCTTTTGTAATCTCATGTATTTTATTTTAAGCCTTTATGAACATTATTCTGCAGATCATACTATTTTTCACTTTTTTTTTTTATGGTTTTTTTTTCCTTTTGGAAAAAGTTGTAACATGACTAATATATAAATATATTTTTCATGATTGCACATGTGTAATCTATGTCAAACTGCTTACCATATCTGCAAGAGGGGAAGTGGAGGAGGGAGGGAGAAAATTTGGAACTCAAAAAATTTTTAAATGAATATTAAAAATTGTCTGTACATATAACTGAGGAAAAAATAAAGTATTAATTTTTTAAAAAAGGACATTATTCAGAGAAAGATTTTGCAGGCTTCACCATGCTGTCAAAGGAGTCCAAGACATGAAAAAGGGTTAAGAAGTCCTGATTTAAAACATCAGGTCTGAAATGCTGCCCTATAATCACCTGCAAGTAAACATATCCAATATGACAGATTTTATTCACTAGCTTTTATCTCATATATTTTATTGGTGTGAAACACTGTGGTCAGAATGGTTCAGAAGGCTAATAGGCATTTGCCCTGGGGAGTCCTGTATAAACAAATGCAGATATTATAATCTTAAATGTGTAAGTGCTCTTACTACAACAAGGGAGATACTTGCTATATATTTTCCAGGGTGCTATTTTCTCATGTAACTTATACATACAAATCTGACCAATAAATGCTGTTCAATGAATGAATGAATGAATGAATGAATGAACTGTCTTTTAAAAGAGAGAATAAACTTGTTCTGATTGACCCCAGAAGGTAGAACTAGGAATAATTGATGAAAGTTAAAGGACACAATTTTGGGCTTGACTAAGGAAAAACTTCCTAACAGTTACAGTGATCCAGAGTGGAATGGTTTGCCTCAGGAAGTAATGGACTTCACACTGGAACTTTTCAAGCAAAATCCATACAATTACTTGTATATGATATAGGAAGACATCAAAGTGGAGCAGTAGATATAGGATCAGGCTTGGAATCAGGAAGACATGATCATCTCATCATTTCAATCGAATCAGATTTCAGACACTTATTAGCTGTGTGACCCTGGGCAAGTCACTTAACTCTGTTTGCCTCAGTTTCCTCGTCTGTAAAATGAGCTGGAAAAAAAATGGCAAACCACTCCAGTCTCCAAATGAAGTCATGAAGAGGCAGATACTACTAAATAACAACAAATTATAATGTAGAGGAGTGCAAGTGGGCATGTGTTGGTTATTCTAATGTTGGTCATAGTATCATCCTATTGAGTTGGAAGGGACAGTAGAGATTATCTAATTGAACCCCTTCATTTTACAGTTGAGAAGACTGAGACTCAGAGAGACAGAATGACATGCCCAGAGTCACAGAGGTAATGGAGATGGGGTAGAGAATACAAAATCAGGTCCCTCATGCTTTGTGCCATTCTCAGAATTAGAAATGGAAAGAATGGGGGTAAGCTAGGTATCACAGCAAATAGAGCCATGACCCTGGAGTCAGGAGGACCTGAGTTCAAATTCAACCTCAGACTAGCTGTGTGACCCAGGGCAAATTACTTAACCCCAAAAGCCTTTAGGGAAAAAAAAAGAAATGATTGTTTTTAGTTCTTGGATCTCTTCTCTCTTTCCCTTTGCTTTCCAATAGAGAGTGTCTCCAGTGAGCTATGTGTGCTCTTTAAAAATGACCTTCTGGGCTTACTCCAAAGCCCAACCAAGTTGGAGACTATTGCCAAGAAAACTTTCCTTCAAACAGACAGTTCCAGAACAGTGACCTTGATTGTGATCAAGGCCTTGGCTTTGACCCTGAGCATGGAGAAGAGTAATGAGGGAGTCAGGAGACTATGCCTAGCTCAGCCACCAGCTTGCTGACATTGGCACTTTATCAACAGGAAACGTCCACTTCACAAAGATCCAAACAACCAGAAGACAATTCTAGCCAACACTGGCTCTGAATCCAAGCCCTATAACTTACTACCTATGTGACTTGGGCCTAATGATTTAACTTGGCCTTCCTTTCCTCTTCTGTAAAATGAGGGAAGACCTTAAAAGTCCTCCCTGCTTTAAATCTATGATCTTGTAATTGGGGTAGCAAGGAGAAGCCCCAAAATTGCTGGGGTAGAAAGCTATAATGTTAATATTTCTTTTAATGTTGGTCCTTGGTGATCTCTGCCCTGTTCTGCTTTTTTTCCTCTTTGTACATTCTGTACTTTACTTTTATAAGAAGGAAACAGATGAAAAGTGAACAAGTTAATGTCATGGATTTCTTCCAAAATAATAAAATAAAATAATTCCAGGGTTTGTAAAGAGTCAAATATAGACTCAGTCCCATCTTTTACACTATAATCTTTTACTAGACCAGAAGTTGACTGTCTATGGCGTGGCCCACTGCCTTGTTTATGTACTGGAAACAAGCTAAGAAATGATGTTTGAATCAAGTTTTATTGTATTTGAAAATGTAAAAATGATTCTTAGCTTACAGCTGTACAAAAATAGGCAGATTTGGCCCTCTGGCTATAGTTTGCCCACCTCTGTTCTAGAGTATCATGCAGTGGTATTGAACATTCATAGTGATAGTTCTGAGACATTTCAAGATCCTAAATTGCCTTCTGAATCATCAGAGAAATATGTGAATTTTCTAGGTGATGAAATGGATAGAGTTCTGGGCTTGGAATCAGGAAGACTCATCTTCATAAATTCAAGTCCGATCTCAGGTCCTTACTAACTATGTGACCCTGGGCAAGCACTGAATCCTGTTTGCCTCAGTTTCCTCATCTGTAAAATGATCTGGAGAAGGAAACAGCAAGTCAGTCCAGTATCTTGCCAAGAAAACCCCTAATGGAAACACAAAAAGTAGGACATGCCTGAACAACAGCAGTTCTGATTTCAGTATATTTTGATATTTGAAATCTTGGTTATGTGTATTGTTAAGTGGGCAACTGTTACTAGTCATCCTCTGTGTGAAAAGTACTATACAGCAGAGGTATCAAACTGAACCAGATTGAAACATAATTGAAAAATATTTAGCAAAACAAAAATATAATGCAACATAGATAATGTTAATTTGTGGGGTTCTAAGTCAATATGTGGTCTTCCATTTCTATTTCAGTTTGACACCACTGCTATACAGAACTAAGTCAGCATTGGAGTTCAGGAAAAAAATCAGACTCTGAAAAGATATCTGTTCAGATTGTTTCCTATGTTCCACTAATTGATTGTATGTCTACAATTATACTGTAGAGTCTGCCTCTATTTACATAGTCCTTGGGATCTTAATCCTCTGGTACATTCCTACTACAGTATTTCACAGGCAATAAAATATACTACAATAAAATCAATGGATTCAATCAAATAGAGTTTCTAATCCAGTCAAATAGGGACAGAGAAGAACTCCTTGGAAAATTAATTCATTTCTCTGGGCCTCAGTTTCCATATCTGTAAAATAATAAGGGGAAAATTAAGAATGATTTAGTGGAAACATTCATTGGCCCTGGAGTTGGAGGGCCCACTTTTAAATTCTACCTTTGACACTTAATTATCTGTATGACTTTAAGCAAATCATTCAATCCCTCCTGAAATGTGGGGGTTGTACTTGATGGCCTCTGAAGCCCCTTCTCAATCTAAGATCCCAGATGAGAGAGCAGCTCCTGTTCATGGAACATAATGCTATCATATCACCAGGAGGCATCTATCCCAATAACTGAGCATTATGATGGACTTGGATAAATGAAAAGGCCAAGGACTGTGCTAAGTGCTAAGTATATGATAGAAAATGGAAAAAAAAAAAACCTTTTCTCAAAGAACTCACATTCTAATAGGGGGAGAAAACACAAATAAGGTGAGTTCAACCTTAGGGCAAACCTGTGGTCTCAAGGCACAGCTGCAGGGCAGATGGCAATACATTTTCTTTAGTGTCATTCCCTGGATAAATTCAAATTCATTTCTGACATAGAACCCTTTGACAATGCCAAAGATTCTAGTGGCAAGAATGTCTGGGGCTTTGTTTTGTTTTTCCCCTCTGAGCTTTTTATAGGAACTGGATGATGGTTGTGGGGTTAGTGGAAAGAAGTGGTCAATGGCCAAGGGTAGGAATGGCTGAGAGGGCAGGATGCTGCTATTCTGTGCTCCCTGGGCACAAGGTGGTGGACCACCTCTGTCAAACTATGAGGGGCTGTGGCAGTTTGTGCTATTTAATTGGGGCATCAGTGGATAGAACACTTAACTTAGAATCAGGAAGACCTGAATTCAAATCTGACCTCTAGCTAAGACTCTGAACAAATCATTTAACCTTTATTTGCCTCAGTTTCTCCATATGTAAAACAAGAATAATAACAGCACCTTCCTTCCACAGTTATTGTGAGAATCAAATGAGATAATTTTTGTAAAGTACTTTGAAAACTATAAAGGGTTGTATAAATGCTAGTTATCTCCCCCAAAGCACCTTATGGCTTCTGCTAGGTTAGCAAACCTACCTGTTGGTAACAAGGTGGCAACTAATCAGTAGCTGGTATTGTCTTATCAATAAGAAAATTGAGCTTAAACAAGTTAAGTGACTTTCCTACCATCTTATAACTAGTTAGTGGCAGAAATAGGACTAGAATTCAGGTTTTTGGATTGATCTTCATCATTGAAATGAGTTAAGATCTGATTCAAGAGCTTCGTAGAATCCATCCATTGCGGTAGGATTGAAAGAGACCCGCTCCTGCCCTCTGATTCGACAGGACCACCCCTGCTCAGGCTTTACCTGGTATAGATGACTCTTGTTTCTTGGTTAAAAGTTTCACATATATTCTCTTATTAGTAGAACTTATATATTGCAAAATTTGTGATAATTCTGCCTATTTGCAAATCAGCTGTGCTTTCTGCAATAATCCATGTAACTTCTGAACAGTCCATTTCTTTTAACTCAATATCCTAACATTTGTATTGCTTTCCTACCTGTTTCACTCTCTTCTTCATTGTATCTTGCTTTCTTTGGCCCATTCTCCATTTTTATGTATTTGTATATAATGCGCTATCCCAAACAGTCTTTATCCCTGAAGGCATGCTTCTTTGTTCTTCCTCCTTTCCCTTGCCTTTTAACAGACCCTAAGAGTTTACTCTTTGTAGTCATAGGTCCTTTTCATTCCTCCCACCCCCATAATCTCAGCAAATTGACTACAAAAACTGTTTTCTTAGGTACTCTCAGAGATTAGATGCTGTCTGGCATCATTTCTTCCTCACACTCAGCTGGATAGTGTCTTTCCTGCCCCTAAAATCTTGTGACAGTTTTGCTTAAAAGAAAAACAACACATGTGTATGTATGTATAGAAATAGATATATAATATGGATATAGATATGTATCACAAGCTATAATTACCCCATTCTCCATATTATCAATCCCTTTTTGTATCCCCAATCAATTAAGCCTGTATTAAAAGCACTTACTATGTGCCAAGAACAGTGCCAAACACAATGGGATACTAAGACGTATTTACCCAAGGGGTTAATATTCTAATGAGAAAGACAAAATGAATAGACATATGTGAGAAAAATGATTATTAAATAACAAAATATTGTTGAGATCCAAGATTTTTTCCCTTCTTCATTGGGACATTAGGGCAAAGTTTAGTTCTTTGAAGAGCAGGCACATAATGAGATAAAATCTGGGAGTTGTTGCCCAACCCAACTTTTGTGTCACCTACAGTCTCCTACCTGTCCTATGGTGTACCTCTTCTCCCCCTCCTAAAGGGCAGTCTCTTACCACAAAGAGAAGGAGGGGCAGGGAAGAATTGAGGAAAACCAACAGATCAAATAAGTCTGACTTTATCCTCCACATCCCTTGTTCCCCATGGGGTCTCTCTTTTGTCCGCAAGTCTGTTAAACATCTTTTTAATGTCTAAATCCCCCTATCCATCAGTTTCTAATTTATAAATAGAGTCTTCCTTTGAAATTTCTGTAGGTCACATTTTCTTCTTTTTTTCCTTTTGGGATCCTCAATATTTATCCTCTACTCCATCATATTCTTTTGGTAGAAAACTGTCAACAAAGAGAAAGAAAGAGAGGAAGGAAGGAAAGAAGGAAGGAAGGAAGGAAGGAAGGAAGGAAGGAAGGAAGGAAGGAAGGAAGGAAGGAAGGAAGGAAGGAAGCTGTCCTTTTCAGTTTCTGAAAGTCTTGTCATTTAATTCAAAATGCTAAGAACCTACTATACAGTAGGTAAATGACTTTAACTCGTAACCGTGATACAGTTAGGGTTTTTGTTATGTGCAAAGGGAGAGCCAGGTAAGGAGGAATGCTGGCATGCATATATATCACATAGCTAGGAAGTGTCTGTGGCTGGATTTGAACTCAGGTCTTCCTAACTTCAGGGCCAGTGCTCTATCCACTGTACCACCTTGCTACACCTCACCCTTAAATCTTTCAACATGGCAGGGGATAATTTGAATTTATCCCTCTCCCTTCCCTGATTGCTATCTTCTGTCTCCTTAAATTGGAGATTACCTTTAAATTGTAAAATAATTTTGCCTTGCCCTAACCTAGCTTTCTTTCAGTCTTCTAGTGACTTATTGGGTAGAGTGATTTCCCAGTCTCTCAATCTAGCTCTCAACCTAAATAGCTGAGCACGGGGAATGGAGCCAGGAAGACCTGAGTTCAAATGTGCCCTCAGATACTTACTAGTTATGTGACTAAGTTATACTTAACTTAAAAGGAAAAATCATTCATAGGGTTGTTGTGAGGACCAAACGAGATAACACATGTAAAGCACGTAGCACAGTACCTGGTGTAGAGGAAGCACTATTTCCCAGATTTCCCCATTTCTTTTTGTATCTTCTGCCCTTCTCAAGTGTTCACCAAGGATCCTCACTGATCCCACTGTCAAAAGCATCCATTTTTTTCCATTTGCTTTTTCTTCCTGCCTCTGCATTAGTCTTATTGACTATTCCTCTAGCTTCTCTGGCAAAATTTCTATGCAGATGTTCTGATCAATCACTGATCTGCATTGTACAGGGAGTTTGCTCACAGAGGAATGTTCTACATAGATGCAATCACGTATCTGGACTTCTCCCCCAAAATATTTTTACCAGAGTGCTATTGTCTTATCAGTCCTTTGTTTTCTCCTATCAATCAATCAGCTGTATGAAGCATGGATTGGATTGGACAGAAGGCCAAAGGGTAGTCAACTGCAGTAGATAATAAGGACCTGAAGTAGGGTGGTAGCGATACGAGAGAAGAGAAAGTATGACAAAAGATGTTGTGGAAATAGAAACAACATGACTTGGCATCAGATTGTATATGTTGGGTGAAGGAAAGCAAAGAGGAGAGGATGACATCAGCCTCATTAGCCTGAATGAGTAAAGGGCTGGTGAAGCCCTTGAAGAAAGCCTCAGAAGAAAGGTGAGTCAGGCACAGAGGTGATAATGAGATCTTGAGGTTGAAGTGCCCATGGGACATCAGTTAGAAATGTCCAATGGGCAGATGGTGATGCAGGACCAGAGCTGAGGAAAGAGACAAGGGCCAGGTTTCCAATAACTGTACAATAATAATAATAGCAGCTAACATTACATAGTGCTTATTCTGTGTCTGGCACTGTGATAAGCACTTTACTTTTTTATCTCATTTGATCCTCACAAGAACCCTGGGAGATAGGTGCTATTATTATCCTCATTTTACAGATGAGGAAACTGAGGCACATAGAGGCTAAAGGACTTGCCCAGTGTCCCAGCACTAGGAAGTATATGAGGCCAGCTTTGAACCCAGATCTTCCTGACTCCACACTTAATGTGCTGTCCGTGGCACCACCTGTCAACCCCTACTCCTTTCTGGCACACTGCTCTGTCATGAAGGTTGAGTCCTCTGCCATCTTGGTTGGCTTTTTCAGCAAGATTCTCACAAATATGTGGTAAGCAGTTTAGTAATGTCAGTAGTCTTCAATTTATCACCCTCCTTCTCTTAAAAATAAGATCATAAATTTAGAGCAGGAAGAGATGTTTGAGTTCATTTAGTCCAACTTTCTCCTTTAACAGATGATGGAACTAGAGGAGGTTAAGTGTGACTTGCCTATGTCAAACATGTAGTAAATAGCAGAGAGAAGATTTGAACTCAGGTGCCCTGATTCTGGATCAAGTGTTTTATCACTTCAGCATGCCAGCCATGTACCAAATCAGATAAGTATGAACAGGATTATAGAGCTTGGGATCACAGATGGAGACTTGAAAGGGATCTCAAAGATCATAGACCAACTCCTTCATTTTAGAGATGAGGACACTAAAATTCACTGAGATTAAGTGATTTGCCAAGGTCACACAGATAATAGGTAGGAGAGTCAGGATCTGAATCCAGGTACTCTGAGGCACCTAGGTGGCACAGTAGATGGCCTCCTTGATCCGGAGACCAGATGACTTGAGTTCAAATCTGAGTAAGTCACTTCATCTCTGTCTGCCTCAGTTTCCTCTTCTGCAAAGTAATCATAGCACCTACCTCCCAGGATTGTGATAAGGGTGAAACAAGATAATATTTAAGATGTATTGCAAACCTTAAAATGTTACATAAATGTTATCTAGTGTTAATCAGTCCAGCACTCTACCCATTGTGTCACACTGCCCACAATAACAGTATTTCTATAGGGCTTCAAAATTTGTCAAGTGACTTATATACATTCTCTTACTTCAGCCTCACAACAATCCTGGGAGGTGAGTTGGACGGCTTATTATTATCCCCATGTTATAAATGAGAAAACTGAGGTTCAATGAGATTGTTTTCTGCCATTGTTCACATAGCTCAAGACCTCCTAACTCTAAGAACAGCACTCCTTCCACTCTCCACATGCTGAGTGAATGCTCAATAATACAACAAACTGTATTAGGTGCAGAAGAAGATACAAAATGGATCAAGTAAGTTCTCTTGTCTTCAAGAGGTCCACAACACAACTAATGAGGTTTTTTTAAGTGACTTATTTTAAGATTTTTTTCTAATTACATGTAAAAATAATTTTTAACATCTGTTTTTTTAATTTTGAGTTCCAAATTTTCTCTCTCCCTCCATTCCCTCCCCTTCATTGAGAAGGCAAGCAATTGGATATAGGTTATATATGTACAGTCATGCAAAACATATTTCCATATTGATTATGTTGTGAAAGAAAACACAGGCAAAAAAAATAAAGATTTTTTTTAAAAGTAGGCTTCAATCTGCATTCAGATTCCCATCAGTTCTTTCTCTGGAGGCAGTTCTTTCATCCTAGGTTCTTCAGAATTGTCTGTTGCTGAGAATAGCTAAGTCGTTCACAGTTGATCATTGTACAATATTGCTGTTATTGTATGCAAAGTTCTCCTGGTTGTGCTCACTTCACTTTGCATCATCAGTTCATGTAACTTTTTCCAGGTTTTTCTTAAAGCATCCTGCTTGTCATTTCTTATAGCAACTCATACATACATACACACACACACACACACACACACACATATTTATATGTCACATTTTTGTAGTACCTCAAAGTATTCAGAGCATTTTCCTCATCTCTGAATATGTAATGAAAGCATCATCACCTACCAAGGGAAAGTAACCCCCAAAATTATAGCATAACAAAAAATGTGTCAAGTGTATGAGAAACAGAGACCACATGCAAGGTAGCACAGAAGACAGAGTATGGAACTTAGATGCAAGAAGACCTGAGTTCAAAATCCTGCCTCAGATAGCTATGTGATCCTGGGCAAATTACTTAACCTGCCTCCACCTCAGTTTCCTCATCTGTAAATGGGAATAATAATGGCACCTACCTCCCAGAGTTGATCCCATGTTGAGGATCAAATGAGATATTGGTAAAGTACTTTGCAAACTTTAAAGTATTAAATAACTTCTAGATATTATCTAGATAATATATAGCATATTATATATGTATAAAACCCAAATCATATATAAACTAGAAAATATATATTATATAGCACATATAACATATATGTAATTTCTAGATATTATCTGGATAATACATATTACATTATATATTATTCTATATTCTTGTTTTATTGTACTACTCACTTCACTTCTCTTTCATATGTCAATAAATAACAGTCAAAAGTCTTGTCCAACATCCTCAGGAGTCTTGTAGAAGTTGGCAGTGAGGCCATCAGTCTCAGGAACACTTACATTTTCCAATAGCTTGTTTATGCTGCTTACGTTATGATGTTACCTGTAAAAAATTTGTTTCTTCTCCTTTTGACTGGTACCCTGTCCCATTCTCCAACACATGACCTCCTCACCCCTTGCCACTGTTTTTTCCCTCTTGATGTGGTTTTCCTTGTTCCTAAAAAAGTTCTAGAAAGAACATATCCATTACCTAAAGTGTCCTTTTGGTATATGATATTAATTTGTCCATTCTTATTTTCTGAAACCCAGCAACACAATGTCTCTCCATTCATTTATAGTCCAAGACATCTGTAGGCCATGTCTTTATTTGTGTCTAACATCCTCTTCTCTAATCACTTGACGTATCCATAAAATGTGATTTATTCCCAGATTTTCATCATTCTTCTTTATGTGTCCTCACCTTTATGTGTTTTTCTATGTTCTCTATTAAGTACTTCTGCAGTTAGGAACATCTATTTTTACTTTTTCCCCAAGTGTTTCGCTTTCCTCCTTCCCTTCAGAGCTTTCTTCATATCAAATTTTAACATGTCCCGCCACTCTCTGACATCTTGAAAAGGGAAATGTGCTTTCCCTCCCTTTGATCATTCTTATGATATTTTTAATTTCTTCCTGTTCTAACAGGAATCCGCTCATCCCCCTATACCTCTGCCAAATTTCCTGACTTTTGAGAAATTAATTCCAGCCATCACCCTAGCATGCTTAGAAAAGCTAGTATCCTTTGTTACATGAATACTCTGTTCTTTCTTGCACAGAAATTTGTCAGTTGCACTGGCCTACTTCTTGTAGTTAAATAAGTTTATTCCATATTGTAAGCATGTGTCTCTGATCAAGCATTCTTTCATCCTGTATTCTTAGAGACTAATTCTAGGGATTTGACCTCATAAGTTACATATTGGTTACTCAAGTCTCATCACCTTTCTTTGAGATGCAGTCCCAATTCATGTACAAGTTCAAGAAGGCATCCCATGAGGTCAATGGCCTTCAAAAATGGAGGATGTGAACAACAGCAATGCAAATTTCATTCCAACAGTACTCAAGAAGAATATTCCAAAAAAGTCACCACGTTGGTGAATTTTTCCCCTTTATTTTTCATGGAATGAAGATATTAACACATTTCATTATTTCTCCTCCCCAGTTTCCTTTTTTTATACTTCTTCAAACTCAGATTTCAGATTTCTTGAACATTTAACCACCAGATGGTGCTATTGGCCACTAGCCTGATTCTAGTTACCAAAAGGACTAGGAAGGCACTAAAGAAGTCCCATGTTCATTCACACTGTCGTTTAGTGGTATGCTCTTTCAACTCCAAAGAGAGCTCCAGGGAATGCTAAACTTCCTGTGGTTCCCAGAGAACCTGTAGACCTCCTATTGCACAGATTCACTTATCTCTTGGGAGTGTAGTTAGTGTGGATTTATTCAGTCAGAATAATTCCCCGCCCCCTCTCCATGAGGAAATTCAGCCTAATCCTGAATCTGATATATGACTGACCTCTACTCATACCCATGCCACACAGACAGACATGTTAAACACATACAGTACTTTTATTTACATGTATAGACTCAATAAAAATGAAGGAAATTAGAAGTACACTTAAACAATATAAGCTTTATGCATCTTCTCCCAGGCTTGGGCAATTTGTAAGTATTCAGTAGGCATGCTCCAAAGACTTGCTCACTTGGTGAATAGAAAAGTGCAATTCATTTTGTTTAAACCCATACCACCAGTTCCCAGCTTTAGAGGCAGCTAGGTGGCACAGTAGACAGAAAGCATCAGGAAGACCCCAAGCTGGTATCAGCTGTGTGACTCTGGGCACTTCACTTACCTACTCTCATTTTTTGTCTGTAAAATGGGGGATAATAATATTTATCTCACTGGGATGTTTTGAGGATCAAATGAGATAACACAGTAAAAGCATGTACAAATACTAGCAATGATGATGATGTGAATGAGGGAAGGAGAACTTGAAGGAGACTTCCTTAAAGGAGGGCAGAGGGTTCCTGGGGGAGTTTGGATGATTTAAACTAGATCACAAGCAACTATGGGGTTGGTGTAGCTTAAAACCGAAGAACAAATTACCCACAAAACTTTAAAAAAAATAGGAATCTTCAATCCTGTTTCGTTTGAACCAGGTGGTAGAGTGCCAAGAGACCTGGATTTGAAGCTCAGCTTTGTTTTTTGTTAACCGTGTGACCCAGTTTGCTCATCTGTACTGAAGAAGACTAGATGATCCCAAAGGTCCCCTCCAGCTCTAAATTCTATGATCTAACACAGTACAAAAAATATAAAAACATAGGTGGGCATATGTAACACATGGCCTCTGACAGAAAGAACACTGTAATTTGGACACAAGGAAGAAGGCTAAATGCAGTAAAGAAAACTTGCTGCACATGAAGGTAGCAGGCTCTTCACGCTGATCAACAGGGGAGGAAAGTATGAATTAGTCCAATTCTAGACATCAAGGAATAGAATCACACGCTCCTTAATTCTAACGATAGGGCTTATTGACAGTATATCAATGGGAGAAAAGGATACAAGGGTGCATGTACTCAGGACTGTGCTGGCAAATGTTTAACCACCAGTTTTAGGGGTGAGGGGAAAGAGAAGTGTACCAACTGCATAATTTATAGTTTGATCTGAATTTTTAACATTTTCTCCACCACTTTCTTAAGGCTAGAGATAATCGTCAAAGCAATAAATCAAGTCCTGATCTGTAGATTTTGGAAGGGTAAATGCTCACAACTAATTGACTCTGCTTAGGATTGGCCCCAGTACACCATTCCGCCATTCGGCCACCTGACCATTCTGGGTCCCTGAGAAGCAAAGTAGCGTGGAAACATGGCATCTCCAGAAAACCAGTCCTGTCTGAAACACAAGACACACTTGTCAGAATGGCAAGAATACTTAGGGGTAGCATTGTTTTTTACTCAGGAGGACAAAGGGAGGTGGAACCTTTCTCACAAATAGTAGTTTAAGGTAAGTGGACCTCAGGAACCTTTAAATATACCAATCATAAATTACGGTAGATGATGTACACAGTAGGCTGGTAGAGTTCCTGTGGTGTTGGATGGATCTATCTCATAGCTCTATCAGTCATTTTAACTATTTCTGAATCTCTGTTAGGTCTTCCCCTAGGGAAAGGGTTCAGTATGGTCAGATTACATCACAATCATATTAAGGGATGACTTTTGCTTTCAATTTATACTCTATATAATTCCCTAGCTCCAGTCTCTTCCATGGCTAACAGTTGTCTGTAAGGCAGAATTTAGTTGCAAGAAGAGATAGGGGAATATTAGGGTACAGAAATGTAGAGAAGAAAAGATGGTGATGGGAAGGAGATATTTTCCATTCATATCTACTTAGCCTAGACTATATTCCACTATTTCACCAATAAATACACATGCCAGAAGTCCTTCAAAACCTGACACAGAAATAGTACACCACAAAGTACCTGGAGAGAGGATCAGAAGATGCTGCCTGTGACAAAACTACCTTGAAAATGTGAAAAAGTGGCAATATTGGACCAGTATTGCCTATCCTTGCCCTATTTCTACCCCAATTTACTGTGACACTTCCTGGATGGTATAAGTGGAATATCAGCTGGGAGAAGGGAAGGAAGAGAATCAGAAGGGAGAAGAGAAGGAGGTATCAAAGGAAGGGATGATACATGCCAGGCACTGTGTTAAGTGCTTTAAAAATGTATCATTCACAACAATACTGGTAAGCAGTTGTTATTATTTATCTCCAGATTTTAGTTGAGGGACGTGAGGCAAATAGAGGTCTTGACCAGGGTAACAAAGCTAGTTTTTGAATTCAAACTCAGGTCTTCCTTATTCCAAGTCCAACATGCTTGTCCACTCTCTCTAGAGCATAACTTTGCAATCATGTAAACTGAAATTTTGCAGTTTATAAAGCACTTTACACCCTTACATTTTGGAGTCTGCCCCAGGAAAGGAATAGGGGAAGGGGCATTCAAGACTTCTAGAACAATGTTCTGGTAATTCATCAAACAAGGATCTAATCCCTGTTTTCATTTTCTTTACTTGCCTCACGTTATCATGTTAGGTTCATTGCTATTTCTCCCTTCTCGAATACGCCCTCTGTCTGAGGTTCAGGGTCTGTCTGAAGTAGATTTGTTCCATCTTCTTTGGTCTCTCCTGCCGTTTGTTTCTCTGAACAGTACAGCCTTCTTTCTTTTCCTTCTCTGTAGACTTTAGACAGGACTGCCTCTTCTAAAGTTAGCATTCCCTTTCTCCTTTCCTCTGGAGGAGGTATCATGTCTAACTGAAGAGGCTTCCTTTCTCACTGTGGCATGCTATGGGGGTAGGGGGAAGGGCAGTGTGCATTGAGGTGCCCTTTTTCACCAAAAAGGATACACACAGGTCCTTTTTTTTATAAAAAATGATGCCATGTTCTTCTTCTCCATACCTAAAGCCTTTTCTCCCTGCATATTTCTAACTGCCCAAATGATTTCTGGAGTCACTTTAACTGCCCCCCATGCCAACTATAACCCTTATCTGTCTCTAAATGAAAAGTATCAGGAAGATAGTCATTGCCCTTACCACATTTTTACGTCAAACTTATTTTCCCAAGTCCCAAAATACAAATTCTGAACTTCTTGCCTATCTAGAAATTGGTAATACATTGCAATATCATTTTCATCAGTTCAGGTCATAGTGTCTCCAATAGACAATCTCGTTCCTGAATAAAATGAAAAGAGTTGTTGGCCTTGTCCCTGCTAAAGAGGAAATCATCTTAGGGCTATTCTTCAGGTCTGATCCTCTCTCCCCCACTCCCCCCACCGCTGCATCCAGTCTCTAAAATAAATCCAATTTCTTTACTGATCTGAAGTTCTCGTTAAACTCCTTACTTCCTGGCATTTGAATTACTGCAAATATGTCCCTTGGGTCTATCACAATTGAATAATCGGGATGCCTAAAATTTAATCTCCTGCTGAGCAGCTAGTCTCTTCCTGTGTGAAACCAATTCTCACAACAAGTTTTCCCTGCCTCCATCCCTCCCTCTGATGGGGTCTTCCCATTGTCACTTTCTCCTCCAAAAAGCAGCCTGGCTTCTTTTGCCTTTTCTTCTCCCTTCTATCCTCTTTTCATTCTTCAATTCTTGTGGTAGACAAAAATAAACTGACCTGAACTATCTCGTTTCTTTTCTTTTTCTTTTCTTTCTTTTTTTCTTTACATAGACAAGTAAATGGGGCAGTGAATAGAACGCCGCACCTGAAATCAGGAAGACTTACCTTCCTGAGTCCAAATCTGACCTCAGACATTTACTAGCTGTGTGACCCTGAGCAAGTCACTTAATCCTGTTTGCCTCAGTTTCCTCATCTGTAAAATGAGCTGGAGAAGGAAATGTCAAATCACTCCAGTACTTTCACCAAGAAAACCCCACATGGGTTCACAAAGAGTCAGACATGACTGAAAGACTGAACAGCAATGAGAAATAAGACATAGGATCATTGAGACACGAAGACATAGGTAGGTGGCTGTAGGAGAGTGTTGGATATAAGAAGACCTAAGTTTTAATCCTACCTCAGGCAATTACTAGCTGTATGACCCTGGGCAAGTCTTCTACCCTCTCTATGCCTCAGTTTCCTCATCTGTAAAATTGAGATGATAATAGCATCTGCCTTGTTGGGTTTTGGGAAGATCAACAGAGATAATAAATGAAACATGCTTTGTAAACACAAAAGTGCATAAATATTAGTTATTATTATTTAGAGTTAGAAGGGACTTCAGATATCAAATAGCTTAACCTCATTTTACAGATGAGGAAATTGAGGCCCTAGGAGATACAGTGATCTGATGCAGCTGAGGTTTGAACCCAGGGCCTCTGATTCCAAAACCAGAATTCTCCCCTTTGTCTTCTTTCTTTCCTCTTTCTCTATCCTATTATGCACCACTATCTCAACTACTGCTCTGAATGATAATTTCACTTTTGGTTCAGACATTCAAATATCACAACCTAATTTCCTTCAAGTGCTGGGTCTGTGGACTTAAGTGAACTTGCAAGGTCTCAGTGATTCATAAAATAAGGGAATAGCTGCTTCATAAAACTGATGAGAATAAAGTGGCTGTGCATGACCTCCCATGGCCCCTTGGTCTCCAGTGCTAAGTCAGATATAGGGCTATTTTTCAGGCCTAGTCCTCTCTCCCCCACTCCCCCTAACCTCGCATCCAGTCTCTAAAATAAATCCAATTTCTTTACTGATCTGAAGTAATACTTCACCATGTGAAGTAATTATGTTAACAGGAACTGTTAGGAAACCACCTGGGACTAACATTTCTGTTTTCCTTGTAGCATCTTTAACGCAAACCCAAGATTAAATTTAGAAAAATAAATTTTCTGAGGACCTTGGGAGCTAAGACCTGAAGTATGTATTTCCCTAACAAAAAAAAAAAAAACTACACCATATTTTTATTTTTTCCTTGGCTCAAGGGTAGGAGGACAGGAAATGTGACTTATCAAGAAGCAAAGCATATATTGAGACCTCTAAGCCAGACACATTGGTGGTGGTTCTGTATGTTCTCAAAACTCCCTACTTTGTCTCTGTGTTTGAACTACAAAGCCTGAAAAAGCAAGTTGCCAGTAGGTTTTATGTGAGATCGACAGAAGCTGACAAATGTAGGCTGAGCACTGTTCTCCCATAATTACATTCCTGGGCTGATTTTCTTGGTTTATATGTCATGTTTAATATGTCAAATTTTCATACTTCAACTTGAGATCAAATAAGCTGTCTCACAGTAGGCACTGTCTACTGTTTATCACCCAGGTAGTAGCATATGCAAAACAAAAAAGATAGGTATGTTTATATGTGAGTTGGCAAATGCACTACAGAATGTCAGATTTGACTAACATGACAGCGTAGGAATTTCAAAGGAGAAAACTTGCTCATTACCCACTTAGAAAGTGGTAGATCTGAGACTGGCATGTCAAACCTCACAGGGCTGCCTCTTTTTTGTGACACCCAAGGGTTTTGTCACCTGAGTGATAGTAATTATGAAGGTAAATACATAGTACTTCAGTCAGTTAACAGAAAGGAGCTGTGAAACTGGCAAAGATAACAGAAGATGGAAATAGTAGGGGTTGGAGGGTCTGTGAGAAGACGGGTGGGAGAACTAAGAAACACCAACGTCATGAAAATCTTTTGATCGCTGCGTAAACTGGTTTTAAGTGAAGCAGAGTTGCATGTAGTCATCAGCCTCACTCTCTTCTCCAGAGCCAGGAGGAGAGAGTATCTGGAGGAAAGGGTGGTCACTGGTATCAAAAGCTTCAGTAAAGTCAAGAAGGGATAGGGACTGAGAAAAGATCATTAGATTCAGTAGTTAAGAATGCTTTGGCAGTCTTTGAGAAGGAAGTTTCAGCTCAGTGGTTATAGTCAAGAAGCTACCTCAGAGAGGTTTAGGAATGTGTGGGTGGTCAGGAAACAGAAAAAAACAGGAATCATTCTAGGCATTTGATAGTGAAAGTGATACACAATGATATTTTGAGGGCAAGTCAAATGAAGATTTTTCTAACGGTAAGCAAGATTTTGGCATGTTTGCAGGCATCAGGGAAGGAGCTACTAGACAGGGGAAGATTGAAAATGAGACAAAATTGAAAGCAATTCATGGGGTAGAGGAGGATGTGGATCAAGGTCAACAGCAGAGAAGGGCAACCTCTTCTTCTAAGACTAGAATTAAAGAGGAGAGGATGGGTGAAGATGGAGAGAGGATCTGAGGCACAGACAAGGGGAAATAAGGGAAATCTCACTCAACGAGTGGTCTAAGTTTTCTCAGGAAAATCAGAGTCAGGGTCATCTTCCATATCACTGAGGTGGCATTGAGGGCTTAAGGAGAGAGGAGAAGCATTTCAAAGAAGTAGGATAGTGACTCAATCGGAGAAGAGTAAAAAGATCACTTTGGATGAGATTAAACAGCATGAATCTGTGGTAAACCCAACTGTCAGAATCACATGGACTTCCTCCAGTAGCATTCGGTAGCTCAGAAGTCTAAGCACAGAAAGTAGGGGTGACCTAAAGCTGAAGGTCAATGGGATGTGAATAGCAGGAGCACAAGGGGATTAAGGGCTCAAACGTGACAGAGAGTACATAGTTAAACCACGTAACAATGGGATCCAGACTGAGGAAAGGAGAGAAGGGAGGAATGAAAGGATTAGAGGCTCACTGAGGAGGGAAAATAGGTTTAAAGGGAATGAAGTAAAGGGGAAGATGAAAAGACAGGAGATTACAATCAGAGAGAGGATTTGAGTTATTAATTTTCTATGAATATATTAGTTTCACATAAAAAGGGCGACTCATATTTTCCACAGCTAATATTTTCCCAGACTGAGTATTCTAAAACCTAGAAATTAGAAACTGGGTCCCAAGGCTGTGTATCCGTATTGTCAAGAAAAGATTTTTCTTTGATGACATTTGAAACAAAGAAGGTTAAGGAAGAATCACTGAGTATTTGAAAGAGTCCAGAGGACTAGTGATCAAGAGGCATGTGTTCTAGTTTACTCAGTGAGTAACTAACTATGTAACCCTGGGCAAGTCACTACTTCTCTGTAAAATGATGGGATTGAAACCAATGCCCTCTGAAGTCCTTTTTAATGATACCATTCTAAAAAGGATAACAAAAAAAATTTAAGCACAATCCTTCGTTGAGGCTAGAAAATCTGATGATGGCAGGGATCCCCTCTTCTTCCAAACCTTTTGTAACCTTGAGGTCCAAGAACTGAGATTCCTCTGATATGGGCAGCAGTTCTTAGATGCAGTGAGGACAAACTAGTTATCTTCCTCAGTTTAAAAAGTCTGTTTGGTACCTGTGACCCCTTAATGTTTGTTATTCTAAGCAATATAGTTTGGTTTAGGGCTTTTTCTTGACAGCTTTATTAGTATTTGTTCTTCACAAAGATGAGATAATAATTACAATTCAATTTATATAGCACTTTAAGGTTTACAAAGTGTTTTCCCTGTATCAAGCCCATAAAGTGGGTGGTCAGTCCACAAGCATTATCAAACAATTACAATGTACTAGGTACTGGGAAAAGAAAGGCAAAAATGAAGCATTCCTTACCATCAAGAAATTTAAAATGTGGAAACAACATTCCACATTTAAAATGTAGAAACAAATTTCTAGAAATTTTCTTAAAAGATGTTTAATTAAGACATGTAAGCCAGTAGGCCAATAAGATATCACCTGATCAACGAGTAGCATTAAGATTATGAGTATTTTTGTCTGAATAAAGCGCATTCAACTGTTTCTGAACTATTTTGATATAAGTGCTTAATAATTCATATTTTAAAAAATAAACAGACTATATGTGGTCCAGTTGTCATCAAGGAAACATTCATACAGCCCACACGCACATATATATTTCTGCTTATATAGCCCACTATTGTAAAAGCCTGAGTGTTCCTTTAAATTAGGGCCTTGGTTCTTAAGAGCTGGAACTTCAAGTAGTGGGACATAGTCTTGGGCAAGAAACATCTTATGGTGTCCCATAATTTGCAAGACAGAAGTGGCTTTTGCCATGAAAGTTGGAGCGGTCTTGAACACGTGGAGTCTGTCTAAAGTAGTTTCTTTCAAAACAAGCCCCAAATTGTAGCCAGCAATAGATGTTAAAGGCAAGACATCTGTTGTAAAATGCAGTGTTGGCCACAGTGAGTCTTCTTCCTATGACTTGTAGCAAGGAGGCATAGTGGACAGAGCTCTGGGGTTGGAGTCAGTAAGTTGCAAGTTCAAATTTGGCCTCAGACCCTTACTAGTGGTGTGACCCTAGGCAAGTCACTTAACCCTGTTTCCCTCAGTTTATTCCTCTGTAAAATGGGGATAAAGCACCTACCTCCCAGGATTGTGGTGAGGACCAAATGAGATGACAATTGTAAAGTACTTACCATAGTACCTGGCACATAGTAAGCCGTGTAGAAATGTTAGCTATAATCATAATTATTATTTTGAAGTTGACATCTGTTGTAAAAGTCAGAATCAGCCATAGTGATTCCTGCTGCCGTGACTTTTAGCAAGGTGATATAGTGGATAGAGTACTGGGCTTGGAGTCAGGAAGACCTAAGTTCAAATCCAATTTCAGATGCCTATTAGCTGTGTGAGCCAGAGCAGGTCACTTAACCACTGTTGTGAGAATCAAATGAGAAAATATTTGTAAGACACTAAGAGAATCCGAAGCCACCACATAAATGTTATTTTACATGTGTATTTTCAATATTATTTTACAAGATAATAACAAAACCACCCCCATTTGTTTGCGTCCTCCTCGGCACTCTCATTATCCCTATTTTCTTTTCAAGATTTCTTTCCATTCAGCTGAGGGGACATTTTGCTGCAGCCCAGCAAACTGCGAACAGTGATCCGGACGATGCTATTCTTTTCACAGATGAAGAGGCAGACGCTCAGAGTGGGGTGACGGGCTTGGCCCGGGCTGCAGCCTGCCTTCTCCTGACTCCCCAAAGCCGCGCTCTGTGCTCGGCCCCCATGCTGTCTCCTCTCATCCCCACTGCGAAAGCAGCTTAATTATGCACACCCCGCTGGTGCTGCATGGGAGCATTATATTCCTATCAGAGAGATGGCACATTCAGAGGCGAATTTGTCATTAATGTGAAGTTCTCTAAAGGCTAAAGATTAATTTAGGCATTAAGTAATTTTTCCCAATAGAGGGAAGCGACCCTGGAGCATGTCTAGGTAGGTGAGAAGAGGTAATTTGAAGAGATGAAGAGGGTTATAAATCCGAAGCTAGAAGTAATCTCAGATGAGACTGACCACCTCAGTTTTTTTTAGAAGAGGAAACGGAAGGTTTGGGGAAGTTACTTGGGTCACACAGGTAGCAGGTGTCAGAGGTGGGGTCTGAACCCAGCTCCTCTGCCCCTAGAGATAGTGGTCTTTCCACTGTGACAGATTACAGGAAATAGTGAAGTCTCACCTTATTTACTGTTGCTTTTCAGTCGTGTTCAACTCTTCATGACCCCATTTGGGGTTTTCTTGGCAACAGGGAGTGGTTTGCCATTTTCTTCTGCAGCTCATTTTATAAATGAGAAAACTCAGTCAAACAGGGTCACGGAACTAATAAGTGTAGGAAGTTGAATTTGAACTCAGGTCTTTCTGACTCCAGGTTTGGTGTTGTATCCACTGCACCGCCTACCTGTCCATCTCCCACTATGGAAGAAGGTTTTTCCAATCTTCCTTAATCCTAGTGCCTAGTGTCCCTTGAAATTATCTCCAAGTTATTTTAGATTACATATGTATATATGTATACATATTCATACATATATACACACATACATACATGCACATATACATAATATTTACATGCAAATATATTTCCTATTATATATCTATGTTATACATATATATCCTATGTGTTTTATATAGCATACATTTATAATATGTACATCTTTTATTTTATATTGAATTACATAATTATATGAATTTAATTAAATTAATAGATTTTAAAGTATATGATATATATACATATACACACATGAATCATATAGTGCATCTGTGCATTTGCATACACATGTATACATATATATACACATACCTCTGTGTGTGTGTGTGTGTGTGTGTGCGTGTGTGTATCACAGCCTAGTGGAGGAGACATCGCAAACATTCAAACAACTATGCAAAAATTTGAATGCAGGGTCTGTTGCAGTGGCAGGGAGGGTTTCATCTTTCTTCATATCCCTAGTGCCTTACCACAGTGCCTGCCACATAGTAGGCACTTAATAAATGCTTATTGACTTGACTTGGGCATGGAGAGAGTCCTTTGGGTTGTTTTCTTGCCAGGGCCCAGCTTAGCCTCCCTTTATATATATAATCCATTTATATATATATAAGCATACATTTTGATCTGTTCTACACTTTTTCACGTGCTCTCATGTTTTTAATATCTCATATAAACCTCATAAAACTTGGTAAGGAAGAGAGGTCAAATGTTTAACCCCATTTTACAGATGAGAAAACTAAGGTTGGGTTTCAGTTAATGTGCTTTGCACATTTTAAAGGACTGAATAAATGTCTATTATTATTGCTATTGTTATATTGAATTTACAAGAAAATTAAATGACTTTCTCAAGGTCCCAGTTTCATGGGATTTACTTGAATGAAAAAGTCAGAATCATTTGACAAAGTATTTGTGCCTGAGGTAACAGTTAGTATTTGGCAGGGAAGGACTGAACCAAAGGTCTCCTGACTCTCAGGTTTGTGGATTTTCCAGTAGACACTGTCCCTCCATAGGAGCTAATACTCTATGAGTAAAATAAGCATCCTCAATTCATTCTCTAAACATAGGCAACTGTTCTAATATTTAACTTGCAAGCAAACCAACAGTCTTCAACAAACAAAATCACCCATGTTGATTTTTATGCCAAAATACAAAACTATGGTGAGTAATATTAACTTGGAAAAACAACAGTACCTAGAGGCGGATTCTCCCAAGTTTCCAAAATGTTTAATATAAACAGAATCTTTCTGCTTCATTTCACTTGTAAGTTAGACCCTAAATCAAAAATAATCTGTTTTATTGCACTTATTTTCATTACTAGCTCAGTCTTTCATTTGTTTACTATGCTTCCTTTAATTTCCAGTTTGGTCTTAGTAAATTTCAATTTCAATATCTGTAATTCTGCAAAGACTTATTTTACTGACATCTTTGGCCAACACAAAACACAAACGGTATTTCCAAGTTCTCAGTGATTAATGTTTAAGAACAAAATGTTTTAGGAAAGGCCTAGATCCCTTTTATGTGGGTATAAAGGAGGAGAAAAGAGCAAGTCTCCAAGTCATGATGCAAGATACTTTTAAAAGCTGAAATTAAGGTTTTCAGCTCTCCAGAAGACAGTTAAGTCATTTTTAAACTGGTTAGTTAATACATTACTCTACTTCAAAACAGAGCAATCTCCACCCCTCTAGCCCAAACTCTGATACAGTCTACCTGTACCCCTCATTGAGTAAATTTTAAGTGTGTTTATATGCTGCTAGGTTGTACAATGTATCCAGGTCTGGAGTCGGGAAGACCTAAGTTCAAAGCCAACTTTAGACACTCACTGACTGTGTAAACCTGGGCAAGTTGCTGAATCTTTATTCGTCTGAGCTCCTCATCTGTAAAATGAGGACATACTGGAAAAGGAAATGGCAAATCACTCCAGTATCTTTACCAAGAAAACTGCATGGATTTGTCCATGGAGTCACAAAAAATCAGACACAGTTGAATGAATGTAACCACATTAGGCAGTTAGGTGGTATAATGGGATACTAGATTGAAAATAGAAGACCTGAGCTTGAATTCTACTTCAGACGTTTACTAGCTGTGTGACCCTGGGCGAGTCACTTTTAACTCTTCTCAGATTCAGTTTATTCATTTATAAAATGATAATAAAACCTACCTTCCAGGGTTGTTAGATTCTCAAATGAGATAACATACGTAAAGCTCTTTGCAGACTCTAAAACATTATAAAAATGTTAGTTCTTATTATTACTCATTATATCTTCTTATTCTCCAAGTAGATTATAAACTCCATGAGGGCAGAGGCCATACCTTCTGTACTTTGTATAAATATTTATTGTCTGATTTGTTGATGAAATTAAGAAATAGATGGCTAATGTGCCAGAAGCATTTGTGTGTGTGATATTCTCTGAGTTATTTAATATGCAAGTGATATTTTTTTCCCAAGTGGGTAAACCAATATGGTTATTGTACACAAATATTCCCTGGTGCTCTTAAGACTTTAAGGCTATGCGATAGACATCCATTCTTCTTCAGGTTTGATTTTGTTCTATTAATTCAGTCACCCTTTTTTATAAACTGAAATCTCTCTGCACTCATACATCGATAATTCATTATAAATAGGGAAAGGGTTCATAGATTTAGAGGTGGATCAGACCATTCATTAAATCTATTCCATTAATTTTTGGAAAAGGAAACTGAGACCTAGGAAGGCAAAATGATTTGCCTGAGGGTCACACAGCTATCCAAGGCAAAATTTAAACAAAAAATATAAATTCCTGACTCAAAGAACAATACTGTATCCAGCATGACCTAGGGAGGACATGGTGTAGGGGGAGAAGTACAATCTGAGCTAGCTTGTTTTTTTAATTATTGCTTATAGAATGTTTAAAGAAACCATGTTTTATAACCTCAGTATATATCCTGTTGTTATTCAGTCATGTCCAACATTTTGTGACCCTAGTTAGGGTTTTCTTGACAAAGATACAGGAGTGGTTTGTCATTTCCTTCTCCAGCTCATTTTTACAGAAGAGGAACTGAGGTAAATGAGATTAAGTGATTTGCCCGGGATAACACAGCTATTAAGTGTCTGAGGCCAGTTTTGCACTCAGGAAGATGAGTCTTTCTGATTCTGAGACTCTATCCGCTGCATCACCTAGCTGCCTCGAGACCCTGCTAGACCTGAGTACGTGAGAGTCATCTGTGGACTTAGCACTTTGGCAACATCAGAAGCAAAAACCAGATAAATTTATTCTCGAGGGAGTGGGAGGTCTGAGCAAAGACTATTTATGGGGAGACTGGCAGACCGTATTCCCTGAAAATCTCAAGCGTTACATGTGGCACAGATCTCCAGTACCTTTGATGCATTGTGGACAGTCTGTCCACTTGGGCCTATATAGTAAGGAAAGAAGGTAGGGGTGGTGCACAGAATTCTGGAATAAGAACCAGGCGAGGCATTTAAGAACCGGAGGCTACATGTCCCTTACCCACCCCACCAAAATTCCTATCATTCCCCTCCACACACAGATGCCTCAATTACCTTATTCTAGTTATATCTTGAGCTATTTATAATACATAGGTATACACACACACACACATACACACACACACATATTATATATATATATATACACATACATACAAAATTAGATGGAAAAATAATTTTTAATATTTTTTTAATTTTGAGTACCAAGTTCCCTTCTTCCTCCTCTCCCCACTCATTGAGCAATTTGATTTAGTTTATATATCTGCAGTTCATCAAAATATTTTTCCATATTAGTCATGTTGTAAAAGAAAGCACAGAAAAAAAAGAAAACCCCATGAAAAAGTAAAGTTTTTAAAAAGCATACTTCAATCTGTATTCAGATTGTATAAGTTCTTTCTCTTGCATTTTTTAATGCAAGTCCTTCAGAATTGTCGTGGTTCTTTGCATTGCTGAGAATAGCAAGCCATTCACAGTTGATCATTGTACAATACTGTTGTGACTTTACGCTGTGTTCTCCTGGTTCTACTCAGTTCATTTTGCATTAGTTCTTGTAACTCCAGGCTTTTCTAAAGGCATCCTGTTCATCATTTCTTATAGCACAGTAGTACTCCATCACAATCATATACCACAGCTTATTCAGCTATTCCCTAATCAATGGGCATCCCCTCAATTTCCAATTTTTTGCCATCACGAAAAGCTTTGCTACAAATATTTTTGCACATATAGGTCCTTTTCCTTTTTTAAAAAAATCTCTTTGTAATACATACCTAGCAGAGGTATTGCTGGATCAAAGTATATGCACAGAACAACTTGTCTATTTCTTAATTTTTTATTTATGAACATAAATTTTTAAACATATATTTTTTAAGGTACTTGAAGAAGTTTGCTTCTTACGTATGCTGAATTTCTCCCCTAGAGTTTTATTTATATTACATTAGTAGTGTACTTGTCTCTCCCCTTTAGAATATAATCTCTTTGGGACTAGAGATATTTTCATCCTTTGTGCTCGCATCCCCAGGACCTAACACAGTGCCTGACACAGAGTAGATACTTAAAAAGTATTTCTTGATTAATTGATTTTTTCAAAACTAATCTTCAGAGAATACTTTGTGTCAGAATGATCACAAGCTGTGAATGAGTGAGGTCCAAATTAATTAGGTAAATAAATACTAAATACTTATACCTTGGTTGAGAGTGAAAAGAAAATTGATTTTATAGGCCAAGAAATGAATTGCGTAATTTGGCTGCATATGTGCACAGACTTGATTCATGAAGTTAGCCTGTTTTTAAAGTTTTGTTCATTTTCACACAAATCTTCTGTTAAGGTCCAGTTTGGATTTTAGTTCATTTAGTTACTTAAATATCAGTCTATGGATGGTAGGTTATAAATTCCCCCTTTCACTTATATGTTTCTTCATGAGTGTTTATTGAACACTCATTCTTTTCAAAGAATTCTTTATTCTCAGGACCTCCTACATAATAAGTGCTCAGCAAAAAAGATCTGTAAACAGCATTTAAGAGCAAGTTATATCTTCTCACCACTGATGAGGATTTTTGAGCCTGTTAACCACACAGCATGGCTTTGTTTAGCCTGTCATTGTGAACAGCTTTGTGATCTTAATAAATATGTCTCTAAGTGCCCTTTAAAAATTGTTTCTAGCACGTGTACAAACTGAATTGTTGCATTTGAGAAGTGTATGGAAATTTTAGGAAAATCCTGGATATCTTATCATCTTCATTGTCAATGTATTGGGAATCCCTCAGTTGCCTTGTTCTCCTAAGAATAGTATCAAATGTGTTGGTTCTCTCATGAAGTCAGGTGTGTGAAAAAGATGATTTGGGTCATTAAATGTAGTAGCTCCTTCTTACGTTTTGTGTTATGTATTACGATTAAATAGAAAGAGTGCTTTTTTTTTTAAATCCAGACATTTGAATTTATGCTAGTGTTACTATATTCCATTCCCCTTCCCCATCTTCCCATGATTCCCTCAAATCCAGTGGCATTCAATTTAACATCCCCTTCCTGCCATTTTTGGTGTTGCTTGCAATCTCAATAATGTTACAATACATCATATACAGTAGTTTATTGAACTTTGAATTTATATAAGCAACAGAAAGGATATGGCTGGAAAGCAAAGTAGTCTGATCAGTCAGTGTACTTGGGATTAGAGGGATGGGGAGGGGATGGGAGAGTTTCCTCCTTCTTTCATGGAGTTATGACTTTTCAACTAGTCAGCTAAGGGATGTGATGGACAGAGTCAGAGTCTTAAGTCATTTTAAAATTGTACATTTTTATAATGCTATTGTTATTACATAGATTATTCTTCTCCTCCACTCACTTCATTCTGCATCAGTTTGTACAAATCTTCCCAGACTTCTCTGAAGCCATCCCTTTCATTATTTCTTACAGCACAATAGCATCCCTTCATATCTGTACGTAACATATTCTGTTCAGAAATTCCCCAATTAAGTGGCACCCCCTTTAGTTTATTTTTTTACCACCACAAAAAGAATTAATATAAATACTTTTGTGCATGGGAGTCCTTTTCCTGTTACTTTGATCTCTTTAGGCTATAGATCTAATAGTGGTATTCCTGGGTTAAAGGCATGCACAATTTAGTCATTTGGGGAGCATACTTTTAAATGGTGCCATCTATTTAAACCCACCATTCTCACACAGGTCCTCTATTAAGGTCCAGTTTGGATTTTAGTTACTTAGAAGCAGTAACACTTTATCTGATCCATGGATTTGTATGTTAAATTCTTCCTTGCTAGAATCATAAATGAAGGCCAGGAAGCTGGGCAGAACTGGGCTGTGGAGGAGTGTGGGGAGAGGGAGATATCAGAGGACCACTATCCTTTCATCCTTCTCTGCTTAGTCATCAATCTTTCCCCAACCTCCCCACAAGAAGCGACTCTGAGCTCTCACAGATGAGCATTTACCTTATCCTGCCAGGAAACAGGTCTATACACCTTTCCTGCCTATGGCCATACCATGTCATTGACACCCCCTCCCAACTCTCCTTTATATGTCTTCTCCCATTAAAATTTAATTTCCTTGAGAACAGAGACTGTCTTGCTTATTTGTGTCAGTATATCCAGTACTTTTTAGCATAGTGCCTGGCACTGAAGTAAACAGTTGATTAAGTAAACACTTAATAAGTATTTTCTCAAATGAGATAGCATGCAAGGTACTCTGCCAACCTTAAAACACTATAGAAATGCTGGTTATCATTATCTAATAATCACATTATCATTACTGTTATCGTCATCATATATAGTAAATGTAATCTTGCAGCTGGGCAGCTAGTGGCATAGTGGAGAGAGTGCCAGGCGTGGAGTCAAAAAAACCTCATCTTCTTGAGTTCCAGTCCTGCCTCAGACATGCAGACACATCCAGGGGGTGATCCTGGACAAATCGCTAAGCCCTAAGTAAGCAGGCGTTTGTTCAAAAGGTTCTTGTGAATCGAATTAAATTAAGCTAAGATTCTATAAGCAGAGCACGGGATCTTTTCTCTGGTGTGACAGCCCATCCAGTCCCAAGACCTTTGTAGTTAGTTTATGGATTCCAACCAAGTTAGGGATTTTTAATGGGATAATAATGTTCTAAACTTCAGTATGAGATGCCATGCTGGTAAAAGCTCGGAAAATTTAATTGCTGAGCAAGTAATCCATTGTTATTATAATCTCTAGGACAAGAAAACTTTTTTTTTCACCATTTTTACCCAATGGAATTTGTTTGTGGAATATTCAGTGTATCTCTGGGCTAAGAAAAATAGTAAGAGACATAGCTTCAGGTAGTACTCTTAATTTAATGCACAATGGGAGAGGGAGGAGGGAAAGAATAAGTATTTATGAAGTGCTTACTATGTTCCAGTCACTTTGCTAAGTCTTTACAAATATTATTTCATTTTTTTTCACAACAATCCTGGGAGGTAGGTGCTGTTATTATTCCTACTTTACAGATGAGGAAAATTGAGAGAGTCAGAGGTTAAGAGACTTGGCCAGGGTCATACAACTACTTATTGTTTGAGGCTAGATTTGAACTCCCATCTTCCTGACTGTAGGCTCAACATTCTATCTGCCTTCCCAACTGCCTCCGATGGTTTTCTGTAGTACTCAGCATGATATTATGGATTTAACTCCAGAGAAGGAAAAGACCAAGAAGCATGGGGGTCACCGAGACTAGCAGGTTCTAGAAAAGAACCTCAGAAGTCATCTAGTCCAAGTCTTTCATTTGATACAGATTTGACCCTCTTGCAGTTTCTGGGACATGACATTCCCTCTTCTGTCTCTGTCCTTTGCATGGACTGTCCCCCATGCTTAGAATGCTCTCCCTCTTCATCTCTGCCTCTCAGTTTCCCTGGCTTCCTTCAAGATTCAGCTCAGGTCCCACTTTCTAAAAAAGGATCCTTACCAGGTCCCCTCAGTTTCTTGTACCTTCCTCTCTAGGGTTGCCTTCTACCCACTTGGTATATGTGTTACATGTACCTAGTTATTTACACATTAGAATGTGAGCTCCTTGCAGGTAGGAGCTGTTTTGGATAATTCTTTGTATCTCCAGCATCTAGTACAATGTTTTGCATTCAAAATCTTGAATGACTAATTGACCAGGTATCCAATCTGTAAACTTCACTGTAATATTCTAAACACAAACAAACTCTGTTGCCCTGCATTTCCCTGAGGGCTAAAATCTCAGACAACATCCTACTCCCCTCAATGACAGATCATATTCATGGGGTCAGAATCAAATACTTGAAAACACTGGACGTTTCCCAGGAGAATCACTTCAGAATCATGCTATGGCCAAAAGGAGCATTATATGGCCTTTAGAAATGAAAACAAAAAGGGGTATGCAGAAATATGGATAGATCTCTATGAGAAATCAGCCAAGCTAAAAATGAAGAGCTCAGAAAGATGTGGGCACATCAATACCAAGTATGTAAAAAGCCGCTTCATAAATTCAGTGTAACAGATATTTATTAAAGCACCCATGATGTGCTAGGTACTAACTAGATACTGAGAATACAAAGATAAAGTAAGCACAGTCAAGAAGTATCTCATCTATGATGACATATAATCATAAGCTTAAGAATAGTTACCATTTGCATAGTACTTTAAGTTTGCAAAGTACTTTGCAATTATTATCTCATTTTATCCTCATAACAACCCTGGGAAGTAGTGTTATTATTATCTCCATTTTAGAGATGAGAAAGATAGAGTACACAGAAGTTAAGTGACTTGCCCAGGGTCACACAGCTAATAGGTATCTGATGGCAAAGTTTGAACTCAGGTCTTCCTGACTGCAAGACTACAGTCCATTCTGCCATAAAGTGCTAGCCTGAAGTCAGAAAGATTAATCTGAGTTCAAAGACAGTGGTATATGCTACACTCTGGTTCTTAGTATTACCAATTTTTTGATTCCCTCTTAAGGTTTCCATCTTTACATATTATGGTTTCTCAGCCTTATTCCCCATCGCCTTTCTTAGGAAATGGTTTTAAATATTTCAACCCTTCTCATGGAGGCATAACGCCAATGGGTAAATGCTCCAGTGGCATCTTTCCCCAGCTATTTAGAAGGTTTTGAGGTTTAGGTGGAGAGGGGTGACACGATCAGATGTGCATTTTAGGAAAATCACTTCAGTGGCTGAATGGAGCTTCCTGTTGCCTCCGGGAGCAAATAAAAAAAACATTCTCTGTTTTGACATTCAAAGCCATTTATAATCTTCCCCCTCCCATTTTTCCAGTCTTTACCCAGTGACACTGGCTATTCCATGAACAGGACACTCCATCTCTTGGCTGATCCATACCTGGAGCACTCTCCTTCCTCAGCTCTGACTTCTGATCTCTCTGGCTTCCTCTGAAGTCCCTTCCCCAGGTCCTCTGAATTCAGGTTCTTCCTAATTATTCTGTCTTTAGCTGCCTTGTTTGTATCTGTTTACATGTTGTCTCCCCCATAGGATTTTAAACTCTTTGAGGGCCAGGAATGTCTTTTGCCTCTCTTTGTATTCCCAGCATTTGGCACTGTGCCTGACCCAGAGTAGCTGCTCAGTAAATGTTTATTGATTGGCTGACTCAGGATTATCCCGAAGAACCCTGAGGGGAGAACAAGCCCTACCAGCCCCAAAAATCAGGATTGGGAGAGTAGGAGTGAGTGGCCAGGCCTAGGTGCTACATAAGAAGGGCTTCGTAAACTCTGTCCACCCCAGATAGTCTGTACATGATGGGAAAGAGGGAGAAAGCAAGGGGCCAGTGGTGATGAAAAGGGCCAATTTGGGAATAATATCTAGAGACAATCAAGGTTAAGGTAAGATTATCCCCAAATAAATAACTCAGAGATAAAGGTAGATCTTCCTAACTCGACTGGAGGATCATCGACTTCATCCAGCTAGCTCTAACTTGGGTGGGGAGGGTACAGTCAAACAGACAGACATGAAAGAGAGAGAGAGAGACGAGAGAATTGAGGAATGACCTCATTTAATCCCATTTCAAAAAAGAAAAAAATGCTCTCAAAATAACCCACTCTCTGCCACCAAGGAAACAAATTAGCACCTCCTCTTCTTGACAGAGTGCAACTGTTCATTAGTTAATGGTTCTCTTTTGACGCCTATTTGATTTGAAGAGGTTTTTCGAGGCCTCTGCCTAGAGTTAATGAATAGCTTTGCTTCTGAGCTCTTGGGAATGAGCCCCGGCCTCCTCCCCAACCATTACTTAGCAGTCTTAGCTCATCCTCCAGGGACTGCAACTTGCCCTTTTAACCCTAATTTCATTTACTGGGTTTTATTCTGTCACTGTCACTGTAGCTTTATGACTGCCATGCTGTCTCCTAGAGGGACGGTCTCAGCCCGGTTACAATGTGCCCAGCTTGGTAGAAGACTGTTTTTCTGCTTATTATCGGGCAGGTGAGCTCTGCTAGGGAACCAGGAGATGGCAGGTTGAAGGCCAAGGCTTTGGGGCAAAAGAAGGATCGTGGAAATAAGAAGAGGGCTCTCTAGGCAGGAGTCTAAGATTTTAGAATTATTAGAATCTTTTCTAGAACAGACCAGTGGAATTATTCCTCCCTCTTGGGTGCTCTAGGAAAGGTCTAGTTAGAATAGGACTTATTTTGGGAATAATGTAAAAATTAGCCCATATTTTGGGCTGCTAGGTGGCTTAGTGAATAGAATAGGGCCTAGCATGAGGAAGACCAGATTCAAATCTGACTTAGGACACTGTACGACCCTGGGCAAGTCACTTAACCCTATTTACCTCAGTTTGCTCATCTGAAAATGAGTTGGAGAAGGAAATGGTATCTTTGCCAAAAAAAAAACAAAACCAAACCCAAACGAGGTCATGAAGGGTCAGACACAACTGAAATGAATGATCAAACACATGAGGGAACTGAGGCTAAGACAGGGTAGATGACCTGCCATTAAGGGTCCATGGCCATACTTCTGTCTGATGTACCACGTAGCTGCCCCCAGCTCAGGAACTTAGGAGTGAGGTACTGCAGTATTATACCTCTTTCACATATGAGGGAACTGCAGCAATCCACCTAGATGAACCTTCCTCAATTCTGCTCCCTGCTCTCTTAGCTTCTGGTCTTTCCTCATCTTGTCCAGCTATAGGGGACTGCCCAAGTAAGCTAACAAACTCATTTAAACTTACACGTCAATGTCCTCACCACTCACCCCTTTAAGAAAATTTAACTGAACCATAAGAAATAATATAATCCGAATACAGTTGTAGGCTGGGGGCAGATGAGGAAAGTTAGGAAAATGAAGCCTAGCACTAAGTTTTTGAGCTGACAAAGTAAACCTTGTGTTCTCATACCCACCTTGTCAGTTACTAGATTGTAATCTTACCCAGGCCATAAATCACGTTTTATGCAATTTTGTCAACAAAGAGTAGCCATTTAATAAATAACCGTTAAGTGAATCAACTCACCACATGCACACATACACACACACACAAATCCTAGTTGGTCCCTGACCACCAGATTTGAAGACAATAGAACCCATACCTTGGAAACCATTGGTCTCTAATAGTCTAATTGAAGGCCTAGTAGATGTCTGTGTGAAAGGTATTAAATAAAGATCATGAGCAACACTATGATCAATAGTATTTTGTTTCTCCCTTACTAAATTCTAAATTTTCTATCCTCAAGATTATATGTATATGTCTTCATTTTTCTTTGCCTCATTAAAGGGCTGACCCCCTGACTGCTTCTTAAACAGGCCTATCAATGAATGGGCATTACCTCACTCTAAGTGAGTACCTTGACCTCAAGGGGCCAAGATCTCCCAGTGCATCCTGGGTCACCTCCAGTCATCCTGATGAACATCTGGTCACTGGATGCAGATGGCTCTGGAGGAGAAGTGAGGCTGGTGACCTGCACAGCCCTCCCTCACTCAAAGCAAAGGCAAGTGCAAGTCATGTCATCATTTCTCTGATGGCATGGTCTTGGGCAATGAAGGAGGAACACAACAGCAACCATCTGGTAGAGGAGATGAAATAGGTACCCCTCTACAGAGAAAAACCAATTACTAGACAGTGGCCAAAATGCTAGACTTGCAATTGGGAAACCCTAAATTCAAATCCTATCTCAGATTCTTGCTAGCTATAAGACCCTGAGCAAGTGACTTAGCCTCTGTCTGTATCAGTTTCCTTATCTGTACAATGGAGGCAATAATAGCCTCTACTTCACAGGGCTGTTGTGGAGACAAGATGAGATCACCTATGTAAAGTGCTTTGTAAATGCCAATATTATTTTTGTTATCATTGGTGGTGGTAGCAGTTGTTAAGGTTATTATCATCATTATTGTGACTCTACTGTCTAAACTCGCTTGTCCTGGAGAGACCCTGCTGTCATCTTGGCTAGGGACCCTAGCTCCCTGATATTTAAATGGACAGCTGCCAAGTAGCATAATTGCTTGTTTCTTTCCAGAAAGAGTAGGACTTTCAGTACCCTCAGTGTCCTAAATCACTTCTCTTGTTCTTTCACCACAGGGAAAAAAAGTTTCTGCCTTAGAGGAGACCTTTTTTTAAATTTCCTTCTCAATCATTAGACTTGGCTAATTTATTTGTAAGACCAATGTATACATTTTATTTTGTTGGGAACTGAAAGCTATCCATTTCAGGGGAATGGAGGCAAGATAATTTCCTAGCACAAGTCATTATAGATAGGTGGAGAATTTGAATTGGAGAAGTCTTGTCCAGCCTAAATGAAGATGTGGACTTGGTGCTATTTAAATTTTTATTAAGTGTCAACAAGGGCTCTAGGCGCTGTACGGATCCCAGAATTAGACACGGCCCCTGCCTTCTCCATGGTAACAATGCTAAATATGGACAAGTTTCCATGGTGATTAGTATCACAGGCTGCAGTCCTTACTTTAGGAACCATATATGATTGTTTTCTTCTGTACAGAGTAGGATTCAAAGTAGAGTAGAATTCAAAGACACATTAGTATAGGGTCATCCTGACCCTGAGAACTCTTAATGACTTAGGGACAAATGCTTTCAAAAAGTGCCACTGTTCTGCAGCCCCCAAAACCAGTTCCTCTGGTAGACCTCCTCTTCCTTTTCTCCCTTCTCAGGTCAGGTTAAAATTTGAGGAAGTCAGGTGACGTATTAGCTAGTTAGAGAAAATGTAAGCCAGCTTTGATTTGTATTCTTTACCTCTTAGCATGAGATCTGCTTCTCATTATTGGCATGATCAGGCTTTGGGGAAAAGGATTTCCTATTATTGGGAAGAAAGACTGATAAAACATGCCTGCACGTGCACGCACACACCACACACACACATACATACACAAACACATACACACACACACAATGACAAAATCACTTGTTCAAAGCATTGCCATCCCCATCTCTTCTCATCGCATATGATCACTTTTGTGCATTGTCTGTTCTATTTACAGGAGACTCGTTGATATAAAAAGATTTTTTTAAAATAGTTTGCAGGCCCAAACCCCCTTCCCTCCCTCTTCTGAGAGGATTCCAATCTGCATGGAGTTTTTTAAAGCTGATTTTTCAGGAAAGCTAGCTATTGCTACCTTTCTAAGAAAAAACAAGATTGGTCTTAACATCTCTTAACTGGACCACATAGCTGCTTAGAATAAAGCTTTGGGGTTTTATGTTTTAAGGTAAGTCCTAGCTAAAATCTCATCTTCTGAAAGAAGTTATTTCCAGTCTCCCTTAATGCTAGTGCCTTCCCTCTGAGCTTACCTTCAATTTATCCTGTGTCCATTTTACTTGTATGTAGATGTTTGTATGCTGTCCCCACCATTAGATTAGGAGCTCTTTGAGGACAGGGACTGTTGTTCCCTGTCTTTGTATCCAGTGTTTAGCACAATGCCTAGTATTATATAAATGTTAGCTATTATTTTTATTATTATTTTCCCTTTCTTTGTATCCCTAGCACTTAACTTAGTGCCTGCCATATAGAAAACTTTCTTTGACTTGACATGACTTTAAGAGGTTAAACAGAGAAGCTGAGTCCCTGGGGGAAACAAGACTCTGAGCTCTAATTTTTTCATTTGACTTCACTTTAGTAGTTTAGTCATTAAATCATCTGTGTTTATAGCTCAATAATCTGTTAAATTCACTAGTGTCCTCCACCCACAGATGATTGTGTATGTTTGTATATATTAAAGGAGATATCAGTAATGTTTACATATATAGATAATCTCCATGCTACAGTTAACTAAAATGTGGAAACATTTAAAAGGATGGGTGGTTAGGTTTTTTTTGGAAGGATTAGAGTTTTTTGTTTTGCTTGGGGAGGGGGAGATTATGATAGCCATTTGTAAAGCAGTCACAAATATTATTTTAATGGAGATTTACACCATGCTTAAAATATATTTTTGTGTTCCAGGCCAAGTTATGTTGGTGCAAATGCCTTTGGTCGACCAGGAGCAACAGGAATTCTGGTAACAGCGATGTAAACTCTCATTCTGTGAAAACGCCCAAATCCCATACAATGGAGGAATTATACAAGGACACCCAAAACCTACCCATGGATGTTACCAGCTCTCCTCCCTCCTTGGCCAATAACAAACTGGAAAATGGTGTGGCCCAACTGATCACTGCTGAGGCATGGAATATCAACTCAACAGACTTGATGAAAAAAGCACTTTCACCACTAGTGACTGTTCCAGCCCCTTCCATCCTGACCCCTCCAGCAGAATCACAAAGCGGGGTAGCCCTGAAAGTCGCAGCAACTGTGCTTCAGCCAATTTGCTTAGGCGACAGCCCAGTGGTCCTGCCAATACATTTGCAAGTCGCAGGAAGTACCACACCTCAGATCAGTCCCAACAATAACACCCCCTATGTCATGACTACCCAAGGTCCAGTGCCTCTGCCTGTCCTCTTAGAGCAGCATGTGTTCCAACATCTAAATTCTCCACTGGTCTTGCCTCAAAGTGCTCCGTGTCCCACCAATCCCATTCACAACAATCTTTTCCAAGGGACTTCTGCCCCTGTGGGACAACCCCAGCTGCTAGATCAGAAACCCCCCAGTCAACCCCAAGAACCTGTATTACCCCCAGTATTTCAGACACCAGGGTTTGCTGCTGTTCTTCAGGACTTGTTTCCTTCCCAGGGGACTTTAGGTTCATCATCTTGTCAGCCTCCTCCAGATTATGCTTCTGTCCCACCTCAACCTTTTAACTCGCCACTATCTCCTCTGGTCCCACCAGCCACTCTCCTGGTGCCATATCCTGTGATTGTCCCCTTGCCAGTGCCGGTTCCTATTCCCATTCCCATTCCGATAGCCGTGCCCCATAGTTCTGAATCCAAACTCAGCCCTGACTTCCCAAAGCCACCCTCCTTCGGTATGTATTCCTGTAAAGGTACTCAAACCCCTCTAGAGAAGGAAGAGATAAAACCCTTCAACTTTCTCCAGCAGCGGGAGTTTTCCCAACTGAGCCGCCACACAGTGATCAAAATGGGCAATGAGAATGAGGCCCTGGACCTTTCCATGAAGTCCATGCCCTTGCTCAAAGCAAGTGAGGTCAACCCACCATCATACCCTGAAGATAGTGCACTAGATCTATCCCTCTCTTCCTCCCGAAAGGCAGGAGGTTCTGGGACTCTCCCTGAGGCAGTCATGTGTCCCAGTTCAGCCATGGACAGTCCAGTCCTTCCCTTGATGGAGAAACTGTCAGGCACAGTTATCCCTTTCACCCAGCCTAAGCCACATGAAACCACCATCAAAGACAGCCGCAATAGCAGCAGCAGCAGCAGCAACTCATCTGAGCTCCTGAGGCAACAGCAGAAGTGGCTGGTGGACCAGACCAGCCGTCCAGGCTGTGAACCCAAGACTGGAAATAACATTGAGATAGTAAGCACGTCACAGACGGCCAAAGTGATCGTCTCTGTCAAGGATGCAGTGCCCACAATCTTTTGTGGCAAGATCAAAGGCCTCTCAGGGGTGTCCACCAAAAACTTTTCCTTCAAGAGAGACCTTCCCCAGGATTCTGTGCTGCAATGCTATGATGTTAAAGGCCAGACGGAGTCCAGGGAAAATGCAGAATCCCTTAGGAAACCCATCAAAAACAGGAGTGTAAAGTTAAAGAAAATGAACTCCCAGGAGATACACATTCTTCCAATCAAAAAGCAACGGCTGGCTGCCTTTTTTCCAAGAAAGTAAATTATGGCTTTTAAAAAAAATTAAGATTATAATATTATGGGGAAAGATGCACATGGTTTAAAAAAAGCATTTAAAACTTAAACTATCTTTGTAAGTTATTTTTTGGGGGTAGTGGGGAGGTGGGAGGAAAGGATCAGCTCTAGATTCCCTGCAAGCTGATTTGGCTTCTTTTTTTTTTAATTTTCAACTTTTCCTGAAAGAGTAAATAAAAGCAACCTATTTTTCCAGTGGATTGCACATTTTTGCAGCTTTAATGGAATAACGGATGAGTCAGAGGGGGTAAAAGCTATTTTCACTGCCATAAAGTGCTTTGATGATGTAATTCCTAATAATGGGTAGGATGAGTATTTCAAAATAAATGTTTGTATGTGCTAATTGGTTGCAGCATTCTGTCATTTGTAAGTTTGCTTTGATTAACTGGGTAGGTTTGGCCCAAAGTCTATAAACTGTGAAGCATTTATCTGGGTTATAACTCTAAGCTGTTAGGTTCCAACAGACGGAGAAAAATTCTATTACCCAATAGCACCGTCAGGAAACTGCTAGACATACTACATATGATCATTTCACCCCTTTGGGGCCTCTCTTTCCTAATCTGAAAATTGAGAGGTTTCTAAACCCTAAATTCTATGGATTCTATTTGAATTTTCCTTAGAAACAAACGGAAGAGAAGTAATGTTTAGGGAGGCAAGGTCATATGATAGAAAGTTAGCCCAGGCTCTAATAAAAGAGAACCTGAATTCACATTCTGCCTCAGGCTCTATATAAGTAACCTTGAGCAATATTTAACTACCCTGGGCCTCAATTTCCTCATTTTTCAAATGAGGTTAGGTAAGAGGACCTTGGAGGACCCTTTCAGCTCTAAATCTATAATCCCAGGATGTCTGTTGCTGAATCTATTTTGAAAGCACCCAAAATTCAAAGATGCTGCTTAGATTGGTCTGCAAACTCTTGGGGTGGTCATACAAGATAGAAAGGAAGTAGGTTGCCAGATGGGTAAGGAGAATTCTCATTTTTCCCAGCCTGAATCAAGACATAGGGGACAGAAAGCATTGTTCTTTGTTAGTTAACTATGTCTTGATGGATGCCTACATAAGGAAAAGAAGCACTGCAACACTGTCACCTGCCAATGTGAAAGCCACCCACACTAGCTAGCAAGTGGGAATGTGAATTTAAATCTGATGGGTGGCACCTGACACATTGTGTCTGAAACTGTGTCAGAGGTAGGTTATTTTTGCATGTCTGCTTTCCAGTTTAAAAAGTCTTCATTTATTGCAATTCATGAGTTTCCCCTCTGTTAGTATTGGCCACACACAGGAAAAAATGCAACTGGGTTAACTGTTCTATGACTTTTATTGCCAGGCCTTCTGCCTACAGGGTTACACTTTCAACTGTTCCTATAGCAGGCACATCATTGTAGTCTTACCATCGCTTGCTTTTTTTTTAACATCCCAGTTTTTGTTTTGTTTTTTTTTAAGTGTGACATAATGGCAAACAATTAAATAGCAGCTTCTTTTCAGGTTAACTATTCCCTTCTGCTACCCTGAAGCCAAACTGCATCTTTTTCTGCCTTTAAATGGTGCAAACTTTTTCCATTTCTGCCCTCTGCCTAGGTTTCTTGAAGTTTTTTGTTTGTTTTGTTTTTGTCCTAAGCAGTCAGTCTTTGTTCTGATTCCAGATAAGACAAAAATGTTGTGTTTGGGGACAAGTTTTAATTGCCGAATGCTTGTTCCTGGTGGGCTTCTGCTGGTTTCTGCTCTGCAGTGAGAGTTCATCTCCCTTTGTCCCTGCATCCCTACCTCACCATTTGGGATGTGTTGAGAAGACTCTTAGCTCCCCTGACACTCTAAGGGGGAAAAATAATAAAAAAAATAATCCATTCTCCAGGCAACTGCTTTAAAGGTCCCTCTGGGTGTAGGTGCATACAAAAATGTTAGAGAAGTAATTAGCCACAAGATTTCCCTCCAGGGGTTTCCTTTGGTTGTCCCTGGAAAAGTTCAGACTCTTTTCACTTTAGTTTGCAGGGGTCCTGGGAGAATATGTTAGAGCCAGGTCTGATGCCAACAGCTTGTACTACCCTAAAAAAACACTAATGGAGTTATAGCTCCACTCCAGCTACAGTAGCCATTAACTGGCCAATGACCACCACCATCTCCTGGGAGGACACAAGAAGGATGGAGTGTGACCAACCTGAATGAAGGCATCTTTGCCAGTCAGATGTGGGGCTGAAAGGCTCCAACCTTCTATGGCCATCATCTCCCCTCTCCTTCCCACCTTTCTCTATCTATGCTGCTGAGTAGCAGGGACACAGGAAGTAAGGTGCCTGAGCGTTCAGGTTGCCTTAGCCTGCCTACATTTGCAGGTTTCTTCTGAGTCAGCTCCCTGAAGGCAGGGACAGTGTTTTTGCCTCCCTTTATAGTCCCAGCACTTAGCATGCTGTCCAACACATTTTTGTTGTTGTTCAGTTGTGTCCATGACCTCTTTTGGGGTATTCCTGGCAAAGATACCAGAGTGGTTTGCCATTTCCTTTTCCAGCACACTTTACAGATGAGAAAACTGAGGCCAACAGGATTAAGTGGCTTGCCCAGTGTTACACAGCTAGTTAAGTGTCTGAGGTCAGATTTGAACTCAGGGAAATGATTCTTCTTGACTCAAGGTCAAGCACTCTGGGCCATCTAGCTGCCCTGGACTTGTTATTGTGCCCAACACATAGTAGGTGCTAATAAATGCTTGTGGTTGCTGCTGCTGCTGTTGGCAGCCAGTGAAAGGCTAGAGTCTCCTGGGAAAGTGAACTTTTTGTAGAAGGGATTGACTGTCACTAAAGTGACAATGGAGTCCTATAACATTCTATTCCTTCCATCACTCCCCTAGTCATTTCACAAGTGACACCTTTTTTTCAACTGGTAGGCATTTCATACCTGCAAATTATTGATGCACCCAGGAACTTTGTCAAAAGTCATAAATCTGTCACCTGTACGTTTCAATATTGAAGCTAAAAAAGAAGACATTAAGGGAAGAGGAATACATGTATCAGCAAGTTTTTACTAATATTTTCCTTCCCTTAATCTTATTATAAAAAGTCTTACTATAAATGTAAGGTTACTTCCCCTACTACCAATTTCTTTTAGCAAAGAGAAGGCACAAACTAGTGTTTGAGTTTCCTGATATTCCCAACATTGCCCCATTGACAGTGATGAACCCTTGGGTGCAAAGGTAACTCAAAATAAATTATTTCCAAAATTTTTAACTTTTTGATTTTTTTCATTAGAGCACTGATAGTGTTTGGGAGGCGGTTAAGGTACTATCAAAGTGTATATAAATTTGAAAATGTCACCTTCTGGACAGGTTCATTAATCAAAAACTACTGAGCTGTGGATCTCAGGTTCTTTGTAGGTGACTAACAAACTCTAAGTCTCAATTTAATGATTCCATCTTGGTTCTCTAGTTCATTGAGTCCTCAGAAGCCCATCTACCTGAAGAATTTGGCCTGGCAGAGTTGGGGTTTTTTGTTTGTTTTTTTAGCTTTTCTTTGTGTTTTCAATATTCTACCCTCTTTCCCACCCATACCCTCTGTCTCCAAAAAAAGTTCCAAGACTGGAAATTTAAGCTTTAGAAGAGAATTCAAAATTCAGTTGGGTCAAAAGATATATAAAGCAAAAATTATTTCTCTTATGAGAGTTGTGAAGCAGTGGTTCTTCTTGATGACTTCCAGTGATAAGGAACCTTTTGAAGTAGCTCATTCCACTTTTGGACAGGTCTATTTAAGTTTGTTTTTTTTTCTTCTGAGATAAAAACTGCCTCCTAATGACCTGCACTCATTGCATCTAATTGTACCTGCTGGGGCCAAATCTAATGCCTCCTACCACATGAAAATCTTTCTAATATTGGAAGGTCCAAGTCAAGTCCCAAGTCTTTCCTTCTTTAGACTATCCATCTCCAGTTACCTTCTACCCATCCTTCTCTGACATGACCTTCAAGTCACCTCACCAACCTTTTGAAAAATGGAATCAGTCTCTGGAAAAGTCAAACATAACCCTTCCAAAAAAATTAATGCACAATGGATATTAGTTTTTATTCTGAAATTATGAAGAGGAGTAATTAATAGAAGGCTGCACCAATTTTATCAAACAGGAATTGTATAGGTGGGATTTGCACTATGTATAGTAAAACCTAGTTGGACTATAGAAAAAAAAGAAAAGGAAAATTTTGGAGAGATCCTGATCACATTCTAACAATTGAATGATGATAAGCAGTCATTAATACTAAAGACATTTAGGTGATGTAATGGATAGAGAGCCAACCTGAAGTCAAGAGAGACCTGAATTTTCTCAGATATTTACCAGCTATGTGAGCAAATCACTTAATCTCTGCCTCAATTTCCTCATATGTAAAATTTGGATAATAATAGCCCCTACCTCAGTCTTCCTTCAATAAGTTAGGAAAATTCAATTAATTAGGATCATCTTTAATGGGATTTCAACATTGAAAGGGGCCTTAGAAATCACTTTGATCAGAGGCTCTTAAATCTTTTTTTTGAATATCATCTTTTCCCAATCTAGTGAAGCCTATGGATGCTTTTTCTGAGTAATAGTTTTAAATGCATAAAGTAAAATACACAGGATTAAAAAGAAAACCTATTATATTAAAAAAAAGATGTTAAATAAAGGTTGTTATTATTATGAAATAAATCAAATGCTTTGTAAACTTTAAATAATAAATTCTAGCTTTTGTTATTAAATCAGGAACAGAATTGAAGATTCCACCTCCCTTTTGTTTCCCTTCAAGGCAAAACTACTATCACTTACAGAATTAAAAAGATGCACTCTAGCAGATGTAAAGTGGAAAAACTCCCTTGTCATATGTAATCTAAAGCAGAAAAATAATAGTCTAAGTAATTAAGGATAAGAGAGTCTATTTATATCCTGAGATAACCATTTCCTCCCTAACTAGGTCATGATATAATGCAGTACCCCTCTTTTTACAAAGAAGAAAACTGAGGCCCAGAGCTTTCTAGGGGATGGTGATATGTGTTATGTCCAACTATTGAAAACTAAGTTTGCAAACTAAGAAATTTTTGTTGTTTAGTCATTTTCAACTGCTAGCACCCCTTTTGAGGGGTTTCTTGGCAAAGATACTGGAGTGGTTTGCCATTTCCTTCTCCAGCTCATTTCACAGATAAGGAAACTCAGGCAAACAGGGTTAAGTGACTTGTCCAGGGTTACATAGTTAGTATGTGTCTAAAGTCAAATTTGAACTCAAGTCTTTGAGACTCCAGGCCCAGTACTCTATCCCCTGCACCACCCTAGCTGCCCCAAAACTTAGGGGCCATGGTTATTACAGTAAAGCCTTGTTCAGTGGAGCTCATGGTATGAAAGGATAGTTTCAATAGTGAAAAGTCTACAATATGGAATAATTGTAAGTAAATTAATTTTTATCACTTATCAGTATATCCCAGCTAGTTGTTACCCTTAAAGCAATTGATTCAATGGTAATGAGGACAGTAAAGCTAGAAGCCTGGGATACCCAAGTCCAAACTGTTGTAGTGGGGAAAGCACTGGATTTGGTGTCTGGGTCTGAATCCCAGATCTGTAGGGTGACCTAGGAATAATGCTAACTGAACCAATGGAGAAAGTGGTGTATGCTTGAAATCAGAAAGATACTTTTGTGAGTTTAAATCTAGCCTCAGACACTCCCTAGCTTTGTGACCTAGAGCAAGTCATTTAATCCTGTTTGCCTCAGTTTTTCTCATCTGTAAAATGAGTTGGAGCAGGAAATGACAAACCACTCCAGTATCCTTGGCAAGAAAACTCCAAATGGGGTCATGAAGAATCGGACACAACTGAAATGACTGAATAATAATATCTTTGCCTCCATGGGCCTCAATTTCTGTGTATATACAATGAGGGGATTGGACTAAAGATCCCTTCTAGATCTAGGGGTCTGAAAATCAAAGAAAAAAGTCTGAGAGGACACTTTATGAGTTTTAACATACATCTTCCCTCAATAAGTTAGGAAAATTCAATTAGCCAGAATCATCTTTAATAGGATTTCATTACTGAAAAGGACCTTAGAAATCACTTTGACCAGGAGCTCTTAAACTTTTTTTTCATATCATGGACAGTCCAGTGAAGCCAGTGAAACCCTTCTCTGAGTAATGTTTTTAAATGCATAAAATGAAATACACAGGACTACAAAAGAAAGATATTATATTGAAATAAAGATGTAATTTCCCCCCTATCCAAGTTCATGGTCTTTAAATCTATCCATAGACCACTTCTGGGGAACCCAGGTTAAGAATGCCTAAAGTAGACCAACCCTCATATTACAGATGAGGAAACTGAGTCAGAGAGGTGAATACTTGCCCAAAATTATGCAGCTAGTAAAACTGAAATCTTCTAAGTCCAAATGCAGCCTTCCACAGTACCATACTGCCTCCACTACCACACCAAAAAACTGAGTATCACTCAAACTATCCAAGTAAGTAATCTAGTAAGAAGCCAGACTAATACACCATGAGACAACATGGTATTTAGTGTTTGAATTATGTGCTTCTCACATAACCCTTATTACCTTGGACAATTTCCTTTATGTCTCTAGAACTCAGTTTCCTAACCAGTAAAATGAATGGGAATAGGCTAAGAGAGTTCTAAGGTCCCTTCTGCCTCTCTCCAGTTCTCCAGTGGCTCTCTAATCTCATTGACATGGATATGCCTTCCAGCGACACAGATTATGACCTATTCCATGTTCAATTTTTGTTTATGTCCTACCATAAATTTGCCATAGGGGCCCACTCATCCTTCTAGGGACCCTCCTCACTCTCTCTTGAAATCAAGAAAAATGTCAATGGAGAACACAGGCAGCCTGCCTTTGTCCCTTGAATATTTATTTCTATGACAACTTCCTCAATCCTATTTCTCCATCCTATTTCTTTGTTTGCAACGTGTCTGCAGCCTACTCATCCATACCATGTGCCTCTTTCTCCATTGCCCTCTGGGTGAAACTCATTTTTTATTCTTTCAGCTTCAAAGATCTACAAATAAATAAAAAAATTTATTTAAGCTAGCAAGTCAATTGTTTATATGTAAGTGATTTATTTAAAGCCCTTAAAAGTTTGTTCTTAAGCATTTTAAGCATTCCCCCTTTCAATCCGTTTACACTGTGAAGAAAGAGTTTGCTCAGCAAAAGAACATTGTGCCAAGTCCCTGTTCAGATTGGCCCCGATTACAAATTAATGAAGTCAAATTATTGAGCCAAAACTCGAGGCTATTTCAACACAACTATGTACAATACACCCAGATATGATCTCAGTCTCACTCTTTTGTCAAAAGCAGATGAAGATATGCTTTAGAAATAACTGCTTTCCTTCCTTCCAAAAAGAAAAAGATTTAAAAAATAAAGAAAAGCAATAGCAAAAATATTTTTGTGTTGTCTTTGGCTTTTTAAAAAGAAGGCGGGGATAGACTGTCTGGGTCACTCAAAAAGCATTTATTTTCTTACCAGAAAGAAAATCTAAAATGGAAATTGTTATAAAAACAAAAGAAAGGGGGAGGGGCCCACAGCTGCTGGCGACAAAGGAACAGGGAATATTAAATAATTCTCTTGTCTTTGAAGATATTACGGGTGTATTCAGCAAAGCTGGCAAACCCATCTCTGAGAACTACACTTCAGGCAGAAAGGCTGGTGATGTTGTTAGGAAAATGAGGTTGTGCTTGACTCCAAACAAAATAGCAGCCGTTGTTATAATTTCTCAAGAGAATTTAAGCCTTGTGCAGGATGCCAGTTTTCAGGCACTGCTATTGGCACTCCATTGTCTCAGAAGAGAGCAACTCCCTTTCTTCCCGACAGAAAACACATTCAACTCTTCTCAATTCCTCTGAAGATTTGCAATTAAATTAAGATGAAATTTGGTATCTGTGGAGGAAAGGACACCTGTAGAGAGTCAAGTACAGCCCCATTTTGTTCCAGAAACTCCAAGAGGTTATCAACCTATGTTATAATGAGCACCAATTATGCGCCTGGCACTGGACCCAGTTCATTTTATAATATGGAAAATATCAGCGGTTGCTTGAAACAGGGCAGAAGGTATATTATGAATTAGCACCTGAGATTTTTTTGTCTCATGGAAAGATGAAAGTCCTACTCCAATATTTCATCATCAGGGAGAGATGAACTTGAGTTCTAGTAGTACACAGGCCCTGGTAGGCTCACTGAACTGGATAGATGTTACATCTGGGTTGTACCAGTCTAAACAAATCTGGTAAGTTTTATCAATAGAAGCATGGCTACTTGGTGATTGGTTTTTTTTTCCTACCATGGTAATGTAGATAAATAAACAGACACATAGATAAATAACTTAAAAAATAACCAAATAATCAGTGAATAAATGAATGGATATCTAGACAGATAGATCGATACACATATACTCAGATTGCGTTACTCCATCACCAAATCTATACCTCTTCACTGGTTGTCCCCTGTGGCTGGGATACTCTCTCTTCTCACTTTTCCTCCTAGCTTTCCTTGCTTCCTTCAGGGCTTAGCTCAAACCTACTTTCCGCAAGAGGCCTTTCTCGGTCCTCTCCACTGCTAGTGCCTTCCCTCCATGATTACCTCCCACTTATACTGTATATCTCTTGTATGTACCTGGTTGTTTGCATGTTGTCTTTCCTATTAGAATATGAGCTCCTTGAGGGCAGGGACCATGTTTTTTCCTTACTTTGTATCCCTAGTGCTTAGCACAATGTCTGGCAAAGCATAAGCGCTTAATAAACGTTTGTTGACTGATTGATACTGACAAAATCATGGATTTTTTTTCCCATACCTTCAGTATATCGACCAATACTGGGAAACATTCTCAACTAGGAAGCAGGATCTAGTAATTTAGATCTCTAACCTCTACCCCAAGTCTCCTATTTTCGCACCACCAGTCCTGGTCTGAAAAGGAGAAGGATGGTCATGAAGAGTCAGAAATGACTGAACAACAGCCCACTCCTCTTCCAGAATTAGTGAGAGTAATGACAGTAAGTGTGAAGGGATCAGAGGTATTATCTCTATAGTCAACCACAGTCTCTGAGGCATGAACCTATACCTGTGTGCCTCAAATAGACAAAGAGGGATCAGTGTGCCAATCCTGGGAGTGTAGTGAAGAAAAACTTCTCTCTTGACAACAGACACTATCAACTTAGTGAAGCAGAGCTCACTGTCAGTACATCAGACTAATGGGAAGTCCAATGGCCTGGCTAAAGAATACGAAGTCTAGATTGCTGAACATTTTTCAAGGAATACAATTTTCATTAACATTTGGGTATTTACAATACTTGGAATCAAGTCAACAATGTCAACCATCTGTTAACTAGTAGTGTTATTTAAGAGAATTACTTTGGAATAGGACTGGATTAATTATAAATAGCACATCAAGCCTTTGCAAATAAATAGGGGATTCCAAGGTAATCCAACATGTTTTAAAACTAGATGTTCTCTTGTGTCATTGGAGAGTGTGAAGTATTATTCAATATTTTTATCAGTAATTTGTATGAAGGTTTATCACTTTTGGGTAAGATGAAGATAGGAAATAGCTCCTAGAACTATGATTTCAGTAATAGAAGAAAGTCTCTAATGAGGGAAATTCCACAGGTTTACAAAAAGTACAAAATTTTGCTCCCTCAGAAAGAAACCTTCTCTATAATTTATAGTGTAAGAAAGTTGCCTGGGGGCATCAAGAAGTCATGAGTTTTCCAGAACAGGCAACAAATATATTGAAGACAAATATATTGAATGGCAAAAATAGACCCAAAGAGTCCAGAACAAGTAAAACTATTAAGGTGAATTTTAATGAGTCTCACCTACTAAAGTCCCATCCTGATGCTTTATCTTGTCATGGAAGTAACCTTCAGTTCCCAAGAGGAACATAAACTGTAAATTCCTCTATTCATTTAGAATAGACCTGGAGCTAGGCTGTTGTTTAAGGACTAACCTGGCTAAATTTGGAGAGGGTCATCACCTGTAGCAGACTGGATGGTTTGGTCATATTGTCAAAAACCACTTACCAATTCAATCCTATTCAATTCAACAAATCTGTTAAGTGCACAAAGTTCTATGCTGGATGCTGGGCATACAAAGTCAACAACAAAGCACTCCCTATATTTAAGGAGTTTGCATTCTACTGAGCAAATCCAACATTGCACAGGTAAGTCAGTACAAGTTAAAGAAAGGAGAAGGTATTGAAAAGTCGAGCAGAGAGGGAGGAGGATGAAGGAAGACTTCACAGAGGAGGTATTACAAGAGCTTTGACAAAAGATGAGGATCCTGAGGGCAGAGCCTAGACAATGAGTATGGAAAAAAGAAGTACAGCAAGCTCCACTCCCACCAAACACTCCAACAAACGGATCTGGAAAATGCACCAGATAGAATCCTGATTGAGAAATACAAGAAAAAAATCACAGTAAGTTGTTTGTCCAGCCCAGTTCAGTATAGAGAGACAGAGGTCTGAGGACGCTGGGGATGGCGTCTGACCAGAAGCCCTGAGGTGCAGCCTCATGCAGGGTACAGGAACTGGTGCCAAATGGCATTTTTTTCACCCACTACTAGGTTTTGAGTCACAGATCTAGGGCAGACTGAGGACAGGACCTGTGCCCAAGAATGAGGAGCAGTTCAAGGTGCCAACTCAGAAGCAAACAGCAGTAGTATGGTTTGGACTCTAAGAGCAAAACAAGGTCTCAGTATTAATTTCTAACCCTCTCTGAAGTCTGCAGAGGAATAACAAGGGCAGAAATCTCACAGCAAAGGAGAGCCTGCAAGTCTGTTACTCTGAACCAGCAGACCTGTCAAGAAACAAATCTACTGTTGCTCAAACCCTAATCCAAATCTAGATCTTGCAGCACTCAGATGAGGGAGGAAACGAGACTTTGCTCTGGATAAGACCACTAGGAGAGTACTGGTAGCTTACTCCCCGTTAGCTGTCCCTGAGATCCTAAAATTACACAAGACTCAATACCTTCACAAAATAGCAATAAGACCAGACTAGCCCTTCTTTCCAGAAGTGCGCAGAGCCTAACTCTAACAGAAAGTCCAAAATCAAGAAATAAGCTGGAAGAATAAGTGAAGAGAAAAAAAGGAATCCCACCACAAAAGCTATTATGACAGGGATGCTCAAATCACACAAATCCAGAAGAGAATGACTCCAAAACAACATGTATAAGCAAACCCTAAAAGAATACCATAGTGTGGGCATAAATTCAATTAGAATTCTTGAAAGATATGAAGCAAAAGGGTTTTTTTAAGATTAAAAATGTTTTTATAAATTAAATAAGCACTCTAGAGGAAACCAATAAGAAAAGAAATGAGAGCCATGGGAGAAAAATTGGAAAGAGAATTAATAGTTTGGCACAAGAAGTACAAAACCTTGCCTAAACAACTGGCTCTCTGAAAATCAGAATGAACCAAATAGAAGACAATGACTCCAATAAGACAACAAGAGATGTTCAAACTAGGTCAAAAGACTGAAAAAAATGGAAGAAAATGTAAGATTATCTCACAGTAAAAACAAGTGACCTGGAAAATAGATTAAGAAGATGGCGGAGTGAAAGTCAGCATCACCAGCCCAGTTCACCCAATATACTTCCTCCTCCACAACAACCTAGAAAGGGCACTAGACTAATTCTGATTAGTAAAGTTGAGAAAAAGTCACAGTAAATCATTTTTTCCAGTCCAGATCAGCTTAGGAAGATAAACAGACAGGTCTGCTGACACTGTAGTGGGAGCTGGTAAGGAGCATGATGTAGTGCAGTGGCAAAAGTGATGAGAATTATTCTAATGCCTAATGATGGTAAGGGGGCTGAGACTGAACACCAGGGCATGAAACATTGGGGCAGAAAGAGACACTACAAGGTCCTTGAACCAGTGTGGGGAATAGGAATGGGTACCAGATGGCATCTCTGTCACCTATTACCCTGTTCTGGATCACAGTACCAGAATAGAGAGGAGTGGTTACGATCAAAACAGGCCCTAGCTGTGGACAGAGGAAGGAACAGGTTCCAAAAACTTAACTATGTGATTATGAGCCCAAGTAGAGAGAGGACTCAATTTTAATCATTCACAATACACAGAGGCTGCTGTAGAATAACCAGGGCATATATAATTAGATGCTGAGACAAAAAGGGAGTTTAAGCAGTTCAGGCTAAACCTGTAGAATTTCCCAGAAGGGTAATAGTAACTGAGACTAGCATAAGTGTACTGAAATTATTTTTTTTAATTTACTTTTAGTTTTCAACATTCACTTTTACAAGACTGAATTTGAACTTTTCTTCCCTTCCTCCCCTCTCCCCTCCCCAAGATGACATGTAATCTGATGTAGGGTATAGATATACAATCATATTAAACATATTTCCATATTAGTCATGTTATAAGATAGAAGAATCAGTACAAAAGAGAAAACCATGAGAAAGAAAAAAAGAGAGAGAAACAAAATAGTATGTGCTTCAATCTGCATTCAGACTCCATAGTTCTTTCACTGAATATGGACAGAATTTTTCATCGTGCGTTTTTTGGATGTCTTAGATCACTGCATTACTGAAAAGAGTTAAGTCTCTCAAAGTCAGTTATCATACAATGTTGCTGTAACTGTGTACAATGTTCTCATGGTTCAGTTCAGTTCATTCAGCATCAGTTCATCTATATCTTTCCAGGTTTTCGTGAGGTCTGCCTGTTTATCATTTCTTATGGAACAATAATATTCCAGTGATGATCATATACCACAACTTGTTCAGCCATTCCCCAGTTGATGGCCATCCCCTCAATTTCCAGTTCTTTGCCACCACAAAAAGAGCTGCTATAATTTTTTTGTACATGTGAGTCCTTGTCCCTTTTTTATGACCTCTTCAGGATACAGAAGGAAAAAAACCCCAGGACCAGATGGATTTATCAAATATTAAGAAAAAAAATAATTCCAGTACTACAAAAAACTGTTTGAAAAAAATATGTAAAGAAAGAGTCCTACCAAATTCTTTCTAAGGCATAAATATGGTCTTGATACCTAAATCAGGGAGAGTCAAACAGAGAAAGAAAATAATAGACCAATTTTTCCTAATGAATATTGTTGCAAAAAAATTAAATAAAATATTAGCAAAGAAATTAAAGCAATATATCACAAAGATATACCTATTACCCAGTTGGATTTTTATTAGGAATGCAGAACAGGTTCAATATTTGGAAAACAATAAGCATAACTGACCATATTAATAACAAAAACAATGAAAATCATATGATTACTTCAGTAGATGTATTAAAAGCTTTTGATGAACTACAAGACACAGGAAAACATAGGAATAAACAGAGTTCTCCATAAAATTATAACCAAGATCAAGCATTATCTGTAATGGGGATAAGCTAGGTGTCCTTCCAATAAGATCAGGGAAAAAGCAAGGATATCCATTATCACCATCACTATTCAAAATTGTAGTAGAAATGCTAACTATAGTAATAGGACAAGAAAAAATATTGAAGCATAGACATCAAAATTAACAAACAATCACCTTTTGCAGTGTTTTGATGGTTTATCTCAAAAATCCTAGAAGGTAAACTAAAAACATTTTTATAAATTTATGTTTTGGTTAAAACAATAATAGCAATAATAACTAATATTTGTATAGTTCATCTACTATGTGATAAGCACTTTACAATTATTAGATTCTCACAACAACCCTGGGAAGTGGGTGCTACTATTAGCCACACTTTACAATGAGGAAACTGAGGCAAACAGAGGTTAAATGGCTTGCCCAGTGGCACACAGTAACTGTCTGAGGTCACATTTGAACTCAGATCTTCTAATCGTAGGCCTGGCACTCTATCCACTGAGCCACTAATTAACAACTTCAGCAACATTGCAGGATATAAAATAAATCCACACAAATCAGCATTTTTATATATTACCAACAAAATTAAACAGAAAGAGATAGTAAAAGAAATCCCATTTAAAATAACTAGGGAGAGTATGAAATACTTGATGGTCTACTTGCCAAGTCACACCCAGAAACTCTATTAACACAATTACAAAACACTCTTCACACAAAGACAAATCTAAATAATTAGAGAAATATTAATTGTCCATGGGTAGAACAAACCATTACAATAAAAATGATAATATTTAAGTTAATTAATTTATTCAATGCCATACCAATCAAATTACCAAAGAATTATTTTATACAGTTAGGAAAAAAATGATAACATTCATCCTGAGAAACATAAGGTCAACAAAATCAAGGGAATCAGTGAAAAAGAATGGGAAAGAAGGGGCCCTAAGCAGTAGCAGATCTCAAACTATACTGCAAAGCTATAATAGTGAAAATAATTTGATATTGGGTAAAAAAATAGAGAGTTTTATTGATGAAACAGATTAGGTACACAACATACAGAAGCAAATGAGCACAGTAACATAGCACTTGATAAACCCAAAGATTCCAGCCTTTGGGGCAAAAATTCACTATTTGACAAAAATTATCAAGAAAACCAGAAAGTACTATCGCAGAAACTAGGCATAGACTAATACCTCACACCATATGATCTGAAGATAAACTCAAAATGGGTTTATGATTTAGAAATAAAGGGTGATATCATATGCAAATTAGTGGAGTAGGGAAACAATTACCTTCAGTTAATAGGGAAAAAGTCCTTAACCAAACAAGAGAGGTTCACAGGTGATAAAGTGGATAATTTTGATTATATAAAATTAAAAAGATTTTGTACAAACGAAACCAACACAACCAAAATTAGAAGAAAAGCAAGAAAATGGATATCTTTGTAGCAAGTTTCTCTGATAAAGGTCTGATTTCTAAAATATATAGGGAACTGAATCAAATTTACAGATACAAGAGCCATTCCCCAATTGATAAAATGGTCAAAGGATATGAATAGGCAGTTTTTGAAGGAAGAAATCATAACTATCAGGAAACATATAAAAATGCTCTAAATCACTAATGATTAGAGAAACACACATTAAAACAACTCTGAGGTACCACCTCACACCCATAAAATTGTCTAAGATGACAAAAAAAAGTAAAATGACATGCTCCAGGGAATATGGGGAAAACAAATACACTAATGCATTATTCAAGGATTGTGAACTAGTACAACCATTTTGGAAAGCAACTTTGGAATTATGCCCCCCAAAACTATTAAGATGTGCACACTTTCTGACCCATTGGTATTACTACTGGGTCTATAATCCCAAAGAGATGAAAGAAATGGTACACATATGTACAAAAATATTTTTGATAGCTCTTTTTGTGGTACCAAGGAATTGGAAACTGAGGGGATAACCATCAGTTGGAGAATAGATAAACATGATATAGCATACAAAAGTGATGGTATACTATTATGTTATAAGCAATGAGGGGGATAGTTCCAGAAATACTTGTTAAGACCTATATGAGCTGATACAAAGTGAAGTGAACAGAACCAGAACAATCTACACAGTAATAACAATATTGTAAAGATAGTCAATTGTGAAAGATTTAGTAATTCTGTTCAACTCAATGACCCACCACAATTCCAAAGAATTCATGCTATCTACCTCCAACAGAGAACTGATGGTCTCTGAGTTTAGATTGAAGCATATTCTATTCTTTTTTAAAAACATGGCTAATGCAGAAATTTGTTTTGCATAACATATTTGTTATGAGTTTTGTTTTTTCTTGCTTTCTCATTTTTAATGAATTGTTTTCTTTCATTAGCTTTTATATCTCCTTTTCCATTTGGCCAACTCTACTTTGTAAGGAGTTGTTTTTTTCAGTGTACTTTTTTTCCATTTTGTCAATTGTATTTTTAAAGGAATTGTTCAATTATTCTTCTACCTCTCTTATCTGACTTCTAAAATCCTTCTTGAGCTCTTCCAACAAGGCTTTTGGGGCTTGAGACCAGTTCGTATTCCCCTTTGAGGTTTCTGATGTGGGTATATTGACCATGTTGTCTTCTCTTGAATTTGTGTTTTGATTTTCCCTGTCACCAAGATATTTCTCTATGGTCACTGATTTTCTTTGATTCTTTTCCTTTTTTCTGGCTTTTTAATTTGATCTCTGCTTCTGGGGCCCAGGGAGAATTGTTCCAGACTTCTAGTGCTGGGAACTAGAGGCCTGATTACTGGATTTCTGTGCTGTTTTCAGGTGCTGGCAGCTGGATGTTGTAGTGGTCTAGTAGTTTACCCAGTGCTAAGCTAGAGCTGGTGGTAATGGCTGGTGTGTGCCCAGTGTTGGCACTTGCCTGCTCATCCACCCTGAGGCTCAGGATCTCCCACTCGTCCACTGGGGTGGGGCTTGCTGGGACACCTATATTGGTCCCCTTTCAGCCACAGCAAGAAGGACCTTTCCCATTAATCCCCCTAGCCTCCTGAGCTAAAAGACTGCATATCCTGTCAGTCAGCAGGCTGTACTATTCCAGGATTTTTCCTGGGGCAATATTCTTTGGGTTTTTCAAGGTCAGTACAGGAGGGTGAGAGTGATTAACTTGTTGCTCCACCATCTTGGCTCCCAGAACTTCTTGCTCTCTCAGTGAATGGGAGAGGGGTAAGGAGAATGAGAGAATTTGGAAAAAAGGGGAATGAGTCTCTGTGCTGTAAAAAAGAAAAGAGATCAAGGGAAAAATATTTCAGAATCATTGTGCTACCTGAAATCCTTTTTTCTTTCCTTTCTTCCTACTCTCAGGCTTGGTTGATTCGTTGGTTAGTTTTTTTCTCCTTTCTTTTTTATTCTTTGTTAAAAGGGGTGGTACTCTGGGAAGGGATACATATTGAGAAAGGTAGCATTAAAAACCTAAGATATTAATACATCTTTAAGGCATGGACTGTTTTGGTTTCATTTGCTTAGCACAGTGCCTGGCACATAGTAGATACTTAATAAAGGCTTATTGACTTGATAAACCCTTCTCTCAAATACACAGCTTGTAGTTTAGAAACAGACATTATTTCTTTATTCACTGTTAACTCCCCAGGATAGGGATTGAATCTGTAAGAGTATAGGCATATCAGCCAACTGAGGTGTATCTAAGTTCTATAAATTACTATAAAAACCCAAACTGGCAAGCAGAAAAGTCCAAGTACTGTCCCTTTGCAAAAAGTTTCACTAATAAATAGAAAGCCCCCAATTCTATTTTAAATATGATTTGATTTTTTTTAAAAAACTGACCTACAAATTTTTTCAGAATTCCATAAAGCTGTTTAACTTCATAAACAAAAAAATAAAACTGAATAAATGCATATCTAGCACATAAAGCAAGATGGTCTATATATGACCAGAATTTTCAAATTCTGTCAACCACAGAAGTGTACATTTAAATCAATGCGGGAAAGTAGGTGTTCTCCTTGCTTTGACATCAGTGGCAAAACATCCAAGCCAGCTTTCTTTTTTTTCCTCCTCAAAACTTAGAGGCAAAGGTCCTCTATGCTTGGAATCGGCACCCCTTTACACCTCCACTTGCTAAAATCCTCCTCCTTGGGGGTGGAGTCAAGATGGCGGAGTAGAAAGACTCATGTATGCTAGCTCCAAACCCACAGCCCATGGATTTAATGTAAGAAGAACTCCCCACAAGTTTTGGATCACTGCAGGGTGTGCAGAAACACAGTGGAAGAGATTTCCATTCCAGAGAGCCCTGGAGAGCGGTCCCCAGGGTCCGTCATGCTCCGGACAGTGGAGCCCACCCCTGCACTGCCCTGGCCATGGCCCCAGAGGAGCAGATCCGAGCAGGCTTCAGGGATGGAACCTCTGGTGGCCGAGAAGGTCCCTCCACCCACAGACACTACAGGTCAGTGAGAGAGACTTCTGGGCTGGCCGAGAGGGGAGCTGGGTGTCTCTGTGGCTTGGGCCCCCTCGGGAGGAAGTGGCGGAGGCAGAGGCAGGGGCAGGAAGTGGCAGAGGTAGCAGGAGCAGCCCGGGATTCCCCGAGCAGCAGGCAGAACTTCAGGTCTCTGCATAAACCCCATGAGGGAGCTGAGCCTAGGAGACGACCCTGCCCCACCCGCTCCATCACTGAAGGTCTCTGCATAAAGCCCCTGAGGGAACTGAGCCTGGGAGGCGGCCCTGCCCCCACCCCAGCACCAGAACTTAAGGTCACATTGAATAGCAGCCATACCTGCTGCGGAAAGCCCATTTGAATCTCAGACCCCAAGCACTAGCTGGGCGGATCTAGGCAGGGGTTGACAGGAATCTCAGAAGTCAAGTAACTGGCTGGGAAAATGCCCAGAAAAGGGAAGAAAAATAAGACTATAGAGAGCTTCTTTGAGCAGGTGCAAATGTTCCCGCCTTTCAATTCTGATGACGAGGAAATATTCTTACCATCAAGGAAAGATGTGGAGGGCGGGGCCTCTGTATCCCGGACATCCCAGGGGGATATCCAGTGGGCTCAGGCCTTGGAAGAGCTCAAAAAGGATTTTGAAAATCAAGTTACACAGGTGGAGGAAAAACTGGGAAGAGAAATGAGAGAGATGCAAGAAAAGCATGAAAAACAGGTCAATACCTTGCTAAAGGAGACCCAAAAAAATGCTGAAGAAAATAACAGCTTGAAAAATAGGCTCACTCAATTGGCAACAGAGGTTCAAAAAGCCAATGAGGAGAAGAATGCTTTCAAAAGCAGAATTAGCCAAATGGAAAAAGAGGTTCAAAAGCTCACTGAAGATAATAGTTCTCTCAAAATTAGAATAGAACAGATGGAGTCTAATGACTTTCTGAGAAACCAAGAAATCACCAAACAAAACCAAAAGAATGAAAAAATGGAAGAGAATGTGAAGTATCTCATGGGAAAAACAACTGACCTGGAAAATAGATCCAGGAGAGACAATTTAAAAATCATGGGACTACCTGAAAGCCATGATCAAAAAAAGAGCCTAGACATCATCTTCCATGAAATTATCGAGGAAAACTGCCCTGACATTCTACAACCAGAGGGCAAAATAAGTATTGAAAGAATCCATTGATCACCACCTGAAAGAGATCCAAAAAGAGAAACTCCTAGGAACATTGTGGCCAAATTCCAGAATTCCCAGGTCAAGGAGAACATCTTGCAAGCAGCTAGAAAAAAACAATTCCAGTATTGTGGAAATACAATCAGGATAACTCAAGATCTAGCAGCTTCTACATTAAGGGATCGAAGGGCGTGGAATAGGATATTCCAGAAGTCAAAGGAACTAGGACTAAAACCAAGAATCACTTACCCAGCAAAACTGAGTATAATACTTCAGGGGAAAATATGGTCTTTCAATGAAACAAAGGACTTTCAAACATTCTTGATGAAAAGACCAGAGCTGAAAAGAAAATTTGACTTTGAAACACAAGAATGAGAAGAAGCATGAAAAAGTAAACAGCAAAGAGAAGTCATAAGGGACTTACCAAAAGTGAACTGTTTACATTCCTACATGGAAAGACAATATTTGTAACTCTTAAAACTTTTCAGTATCTGGGTAGTTGGTGGGATCACACACACACATACACACATGTACACATGCACACACATACAGAGACAGAGAGCACAGAGTGAATTGAATAGGATTGGACCATATCTTAAAAGAAATTAAGGTAAATGGTGAGAGAGAAAGGTAGTGGGAAGAAAGAGGGTGAAATGGAATGGGGTAAATTATATGTCATTTAAGAGGCAAGTAGGAGACTTTTTAGTGGAGGGAAAAAGAGGAGAGCTGAGAAAAAAAAAATAAGAAGTTTACCCTCATCACATTTGACTAAAGGAAGGAATAAAATGCATACTCATTTTGGTATGAAAACCTATCTTATAGTACAGGAAAATGGGGGAGAAGGAGATAAGCAAGGGGGGGATGATGGAAGGGAGGGCAATGGGAGGAGGGAGCAACTTGAAGTCAACACTCGGGGAGGGATAGGATCAAAAAACAGAATAGAAACAATGAGGGGCAGGATAGGATGGAGGGTAATTCAGTTAGTCTTACACAACACGACTATTATCGAAGTCATTTGCAAAACTACACATATAGGGCCTATATTGAATTGCCTGCCTTCCCAAAGGGAATGGGTGGGGAGGGAGGGATGGGGAGAATTTGGAACTCAAAGTTTTAGGAACAACTGTTTAGTATTGTTGTTGCTACTAGGAAATAAGACATACAGTTAATGAGGAATAGAAAGTCATCTGGCCCTACAGGACAAAAGAGAAGATGGGGAGAGGAGAAGGGAGGGATGATAGAAGAGAGGGCAGATTGGAGATAGGGAAAATTAGATTGCTCAGTGTATTGGGGTGGGGGGAGGGGATAAAAAGGGAGAAAATTTGGAACCCAAAATTTTGTGAAAATGAATGTAAAAAGTTAAATAAATTTTTATTAAAAATAAAATAAAATAAAATCTTCCTCCTCTTTTAAAGTCCATCTTGGGATCTACTTCCTATACAAAGTATTTTCTGATTCTCTTAGCCAGAAATAATTTCTTCCTCCTTGAATTTCTCATGCCTCTCCGTTTGATTCCCCTGTGAACTTAATCATATTCTAATTTGTATTGTACTTATTTCTATATCTGACTCAGCACAGGGTCTTGAACATAATAGACATTTAATAAAACTGTAGAACTGAAACAAGGCAATTGACCATGGTTCTCTCAGTTTGTGTTAATGGCATCATCCACTCGGGTACTTCCTTCAAGATCATGGGGTTACAGTACAGCTAACTCTTGATTATGTGGTTACGTGGAACAGAGACAGCAAAGATAATAAAAATCCACTTAGAAACAATGCTCAGTTATACCCAGTTGTTTCAACTTCATTTGCTAGGGTAACTAACCCATTAAAAATAATGAGTTCATATTTATTTTGTGTTCCAGAATAACAAAACACTTTCACATATATTATCTCTTTAAGTCATGTAGCAACCCTTTGAGATGGGTAGTGCAAATATAATTCTAATTTTACAGATGAAGATGTTGCTGTTTCTACAGCACTACATATCCCAGTTCCCAAGCATTTTAACTGGCTGTTCTCCATACCTGAATTGTTTTCCCTGCTTATCACTGCCTCCTGGTTTGTTTTAGGTCTCACTTAAAAAGGAGAGAATGAGGTTTGAGCAGCTCTGCCTCACTTAAATCCAATTCCTCACAAGTCAAGTCACTGATGCTCTTTGAGAACTAAGGACAAACAACAATCTACATCTTCTACAAGAAGTTTTCCCTAACTTCCTCTAACAGTTTCCTATAACTTTCTTTGTATATATTTGTTCACACGTTGTCTCCTCCATTAGATTATAAGCTCCTTGGGGGCAGAGACTGTCTTTTGTCTTTCTTTGTGTCACCAGCACTTAGCACAGGCCTGGCACACAGTAGGTCCTTTAACAAATGTTTGCTGTCTTCGGCCTCTGAGATCAAAGGGAACTTCAGAGATTACCTAATTGATCAAAAATTTATTTTGCAACATAATCAACAAATGCTTCTCCAACTTTTACTTGAAGAAGGATAACTCACTCTGTCCTGAGGCAAGCTACTTCATTTTTATACAGGTAACTCTAAATTGCTAGGAAACTTTCCTTACATTTACTTGAAATCTATCTCACTGTAACTTCCATCCATTACGTCTAGTTTTACCCCCTGGGCCCAATCCCTCTTCCACAAAATGGCACTTAAATACCTGAAGATAGGATCCAGTATTCCTTAAATTCTTTCTTCTTTATGCTAAAGAGTTCCAACATATCAGTGGGATCAGTCCCATTGATTCTTGCATGAAATAGTGGTGTCAAAGTCCTTAAGGTGATATATAAATATGAATTTTAGTACTATTATTGTTATTTCCATCCATAAATCTCTAGTTTTTTTTCTCACAAAAACTTTACTAACCATGCCTCCCCATCATGCATATGGGAAGTTTTTTGTTTGCTTGTTTTTTAACTCAAATATAGGACTTCACACTGATTTCTATGGAATTTCATTTTATATTCAGTCAATCATTCTGAGGTCATTGAGGCATTTTTGGATTTAAGCTCTGACATTCAACATCAGTTATTTCTCCCAGTTATCTATTATTTGCAAATTTGATAAATATGCCATTATGTTAAACAAGACAAGGGCTGATCCTTCAGGAATTCCACTGGAGAGACTTAATTCCAAATTGAGCCAGGACCATTTGGGTTTGGTCATTTCACCATTTCCAAACATATCCAACTTTACTATTGTTTAGCCCATCTTTCTGTTTTTTCCCACTACATAAAAGACTATGTCAAAAGCTTGTTAAAATCTAGGTAAACAGACAAGTAAATTCTTCTTATTAGAAGAGTGTGAACATTACAGGTAAAGAACATGGCAATTGGTTTTGCTTAACTATTTTTCTTTGTCCCAAGGGAATTTTCAAGGGTGAGAAATTGCTTTGGGAAATGGTGTAATGCAGTCTAAAAACCATAGTTAACAATAAAACTGAAAATTAATTTTTAAAACTTAATCTTTCTAAATTAGCCCCTCCTTGAAATAAAATAAAATCCAGGCAAACAAGATATGCAACATTTCCCTGATCAACAAATTCTAGTAATCTTGTTCAAAAGAAAAAGTTTTTCTGGAGTGACTCCTTTTTGATGAAGCCATTTTAGCTTTTTAGTGATCATTGCTTCCCTTTTTCATGTTCACTAACCATCCCTTTAATCATTATTTAGAATTTTTTTTGTAAAGACATTAAGCCAAGCTCACTAATCTGTAGTCTCCAAATTCCAGAGCCTTTCTAGGAGCATCTAGGTGATACAATGGATAGAGGTCCTGCTGTCAAGATGAGAGTTCAAATCCTGTCACACTAGCTATTGTGACCCATGCCAAGTCACTTAATTTCTGTGCTTTGATTTCTTTAACTGTAAAATGGGGGTGATAACACCTACTTCAGAGGGCTATTTGTGTGGATCAAGTGAGAAAATATTTGTAAAGGGCTTGGTCTAGTGCCTTAATAAATGCTTGTTCTTCCTTTTTTCTTTTTTGAAAATCAGGACATTTGCCCTTCACTAATTCTGTGGTACATCTCCTGTTCTACCCAGATGCTTAAGATTTACATAAAGAATTGGAACAAGGGCCTTTAAGACCAGTGCTCTTGAACCCTGACTTGAATAATGTTTTACTTTCCCTTACCACAATGGAAGTGGCTAAAAATAGTCAGACTAGATCCCCAAATTGGGCAGCAAAAAGGGAAAGCAAAGAATTTTGGAATTTGGAATTTATATTATAAAAAACTTCTTTATATTACAAAGGAATACACCACAGGGTTTCCTTTTTTGTTTGTTCATTTTATTTTTTTTAATTTAAATTTATTTAAGTTTTCAACATTCATTTCCAAAAAATTTTGGGTTCCAAATTTTCTTCCCATTTCTCCCCTCCCCCCACTCCAAAACACCGAGCATTCTAATTACCCCTACCACCAATCTGCCCTCCCTTCTAACATTCCTCCCATCTCTTATCCCCATCTTCTCTTTTGTCCTGTAGGACCAGATAACTTTCTATACCCCATTACCTGTATTTCTCATTTCCTAGTTGTATGCAAGAACAATACTCAACAGTTGTTCCTAAAACTTTGAGTTCCAACTTCTCTTCCTCCCCCGCTCCCCACCCATCCCCACTGGGAAGGCAAGCAGTTCAATACAGGCCATATCTGTGTAGTTTTGCAAATGACTTCCATAATAGTCGTGTTGTGGAAGACTAACTATATTTCCCTCCATCCTATCCTGCCTCCCATTTCTTCTGCTCTCTCTTTTGATCTTGTCCCTCCCCAAGAGTGTTGACTTCTAATTGCTCCCTCCTCCCATTGCCCTCCCTTCCATCATCCTCCCCACCCTGCTTATCCCCTTCTCCCCCACTTTCCCGTATTGTAAGATAGGTTTTCATATCAAAATGAGTGTGCATTTTATTCCTTCCTTTAGTCGAATGTGATGAGAGTAAGCTATATGCTTTTTCTCTCACCTTCCCCTTTTCCCCTCCACTGAAAAGTCTTTTACTTGCCTCTTTTATGAGAGATGATTTGCTCCATTCCACTTTTCCCTTTCTTCCCCCTGTGCTCTCTGTCTCTCTCTCTCTTTCTATGTGTGTGTGTGTTTGTGTGTGTGTGTGTGTGTGTGTGTGTAATCCCACCAACTACCCAGACACTGAAAAAAGTTTCAAGAGTTACAAATATTGTCTTTCCATGTAGGAATGTAAACAGTTTAACTTTAGTTAAGTCCCTTATGATTTTCTTTGCTGTTTATCTTTTCATGCTCCTCTTGATTCTTGTGTTTGAAAGTCAAATTTTCTTTTCAGCTCTGGTCTTTTCATCAAGAGTGCTTGAAAGTCCTCTATTTCATTGAAAGACCATTTTTTTCCCTGAAGTATTATACTCAGTTTTGCTGGGTAGGTGATTTTTGGTTTTAGTCCTACTTCCTTTGACTTGTGGAACATCATATTCCATGCCCTTTGATCCCTTAATGTAGAAGCTGCTAGATCTTGTGTTATCCTGATTGTATTTCCACAATACTTGAATTGTTTCTTTCTAGCTGCTTGCAATATTTTCTCCTTGACCTGGGAACTCTGGAATTTGGCCACAATGTTCCTAGGAGTTTCTCTTTTTGGATCTCTTTCAGGTGGTGATCTGTGGATTCCTTCAATAATTACTTTGCCCTCTGGTTCTAGAATCTCAGGGCAGTTTTCCTTGATAATTTCATGAAAGATGATGTCTAGGCTCTTTTTTTGATCATGGCTTTCAGGTAGTCCCATAATTTTTAAATTGTCTCTCCTGGATCTATTTTCCAGGTCAGTTGATTTCCCATGAGATATTTCACATTATGTTTCATTTTTTCATTCTTTTGGTTTTGTTTTGTGATTTCTTGGTTTCTCAGAAAGTCATTAGCCTCCATCTGTTCCGTTCTAATTTTGAGAGAACTATTTTCTTCAGTGAGCTTTTGAACCTCCTTTTCCATTTGGCTAATTCTGCTTTTTAAAGCATTCTTCTCCTCATTGGCTTTTTGGACCTCTTTTGTCAATTGAGTTAGCCTATTTTTCAAGCTGTTATTTTCTTCAGTATTTTTTTGGGTGTCCTTTAGCAAGGTGTTGACCTACTTTTCATGCTTTTCTTGCATCTCTCTCATTTTGCTTCCCAATTTTTCCTCCACCTCTCTTCCTTGCTTTTCAAAATCCTTTTTGAGCTCTTCCATGGCCTGAGGTCATTGAACATGTATTTTGGATGTTTGGCATACAGAAGCCTTGACCTTTACGTCTTTTCCTGATGGTAAGCATTGTTCTTCCTCATCAGAAAGGATGGGAGAAGATATCTGTTCACCAAGAAAGTAACTTTCTATAGTCTTATTTTTTTCCCCTTTTTTTGGCATTTTCCCAACCAATTTTTTGACTTTTGGGTCCTTTGTCAAGGGTAGGGTATACTCTGTGAATCTGTAAGATCTCAGTTCCTCCAAAGTGGCACAATCAAGTGTGTACACTGTTCTGGGAGGAGAAAGAGATTTTTGTGCCCAGAATCTTAGCAGTTTCCTCTCCATAGCCACCTGGCCTCCAGTTCTGCCAAGCCAGCACTGGGGGGCTGGGATTCAGTTAAGCTATGGGGGCAGGACCACCATTCAGTGCGAGATAGAGATCAGCTCCCTCAGGGCCTCCACACAGGGCTGAGGTAATAATTAACTCCTCAGTGCCCCCAGGGTTTTTTACGATCCAACAATGGACTCGAGCTGCTGTAGGGGCTGCTGTGGAAGCTGCTGCCACCTGCCCAATGTGGCCTTTGTGGCCGCTGCCTGTGGCCGCTGCCTGAGGCTGGAGCTATGGGAAGGTCCTTCTCCCTTCCCTGCCAGTGGAAAAAAACCCTGTTACTGACCTTTGGCTCCTGTGGGTTGAGGGATCTGCAAACTCTGCTGCAACTGGAGATTCCTCCCCCAAGGTGTCCTCCCCCCAGAGCTGCACCACAAGGTCAAGGCTGGGCTGGGCTCTGCTCCACCTCCTGTGCAACAGATGTTTCCCATGGGCCTTTCAGGTCACCCTGGGCTAGAAATCTCCTCCACTCTGTTGTTCTCCATTTCTGGTGCTCCAGAATTTGTTGAGAGGTCCTCTCTACAGATATTTTATGGGCTGTGTCAGGGTTTCCTTTTAAATAGGGTATTTCCTTTGGTGCATTCAGGGCTCAACTTTTTAGGACATAAACCAGGGTATATCTATAGTAGAACATTTATAACAATAACTCATATTTACATGGCACTTATTTCTGTAGTTCACAAAACATTTTTCTTATGGCATCTCTTACCATTTAAGTAATTTGTCATCATACACCTACTGGTCAGTACAGTGCCTACCACAAAGCAGGTGCTTAATAAATGTTTGCTGACTGACTGACTGACTGGCATGTAGGATGACATTTGGACCCATTTAACTGCTGACTTTCAGTCTAGCACCATGTCCACATCACTGCCTCTCAAGATATGAGAAGGCATTTTGTAAGGAAGGGCAGAGAATATAGTTGAATATTCTCTTTTGCTATGTTATCATATAATCTGCTCAAGCTATTTCTCAAACTGAGGTCAGGGACAGATTTCCTCTCTAGCTTTGTCAACTAAAGGGTTTACTATTAAAGTATTCATGCCATGTTGTGGAGTTTATTACAGCAAGTGTAAGGTCTAAAACAGACAAGATCTATGCCTCTCTTGGTTCACCTTCTGGAAAGAAACAGCAATCTTGTGTACAGGGATCACAAAGTGAGAGGCTTGAGTCTTAAGTGAAAGAGACAACAGCTACCTGTCTGGTGTAGGAGTAGTTAGTGCCCTCTGCCAACTCACCATCCTAACTATCACTATGGAGAACGTGATGTATTTTTCTTGTAATAGATTTAACTTTACTGACATTAATAGCTGGAAGGTATATAATTCAATTTCCCTCACCCTTTTTTTAACCAGTGAGGAAACTGAGGCCCAGAAAGGTTAAATCACTTATCCAAGATCACACAAGTGACCTTCAACAAGTCATTTAACAACAGATTTCAAATCCAGATGCACTGACATTCATTTTTTTAAAAGTAGGTGAGGGATGGTGATGCAAAGAATATGATTCTGTCAACAACTTATGTCAACTTTTCAGATCAAAGACTCCTTTACTTTTTACTAATTAAAATGCAAGCACTTCCAGGAAGGAGTAAAAGAAGAGGATAGGAGAAAGGGGAGGGAGAAGGAGGAAGGAAGGAAGGAAGGAAGGAAGGAAGGAAGGAAGGAAGGAAGGAAGGAAGGAAGGAAGGAAGGAAGGAAGGAAGGAAGGAAGGAAGGAAAGAAATGGGGGGAAGGGTGCAGAGAGGTTTACCAGCAAGCCTGAAGGGGGGTGGTTGTTTTTTGTTTTTTTATTAAAATTCACCTTCCCTGAGAAATAGAAGTAGTTAACAGGTAAAACAGAGCTAGAGACTCAGGGTAGCAAGGCTTATCCACCAAACCAGTTGCAATTTTGAGACCTGAGTTATTATCATCTTGGATGAATTAAGAAGAGATGTATATGCAGTCATGGAGAGTCTGGTTGTGTTACTAATTAGAGCAAAGAAATTTCTTGGCAGTAAGGGACTCACATATTTCAGGGGCTGTGCTATAGGGATGGCAGAATGAAAACAGGTGCAGTAGGAAGGTGGGAGAAATACAGTATTTTTTTTAATGAGAATGATTTTCCCTCCCAAAGAATAGAAAAGTCCAAGAGAGCTCTGGAATTAAAGGCTTCATTATAGCATTCTTCATCTTTAAAGCTGGATTCTAACTAAACAGTGAAATGTGGAAAGAGAATGCAAGAAGGAAGGAGGACAGGAGAGACAGTATGACTGGCTATATCTAACAATAATAATTAACATTTATATAGCACTTATTTTCTGCTAGGTTTTGTGCTAATAAGTACTTCACAATTATCTCATTTGATCCTTACAACAACCCTGGGAGGTAGGTACTATCATTATTCCCATTTTACAGATAAGGAAACTGAGGCAAAACACAAGTTAAATGACTTGTCCAGGGACTCATAGCTAGCAAATGTTTGAGAATATGTTTTAACTTGGACTTTCCTGACTCCATACTTGGCATTCTATCTACCTCACCAGATAGCTTTCTACAAAAATGACGACTTTGGGAAATTAAAGTTTTATTGATACCTCTCTGTTTTAACTATATGGTATTTGGGTGTCCTGATGTAGAGGGTAATAGAAAGAAAAGGAGGCAATGGAAATCAGACAACTCTTCAGAGACATTTTGTAGTAATTGATGCAGCAGAAGAAAGACAATTCCATCTCTTTTAGCATTCAATCAGTCTTTCACCTCTCTAAGAAGCCACCATAACATCCACTTTCCATTGATATATAGACCATCCTTTATCTTAGGAGCTCTGCCATTCATGACCAACCTGAAAGCCTCTATGTCCTAAGGCCAGTTCGCTGGGAGGTTAGAGTTGTTTTTGCTTCAAATATGAGCTGAACTTCCATCTTTTCAGGTTGGTTCTAAAAGCATGGCCCTATTTTTTTTAACTTGACATTTTAATTCTGAAAAAGCAATGGGGAAAGCAGTCGTTGAAAGCAAGAAGCTTAAAAGTTTAGTTAGAAATACTGCACAAAGCTAAGTATCCTGGACCCTTAGGCAAGATTAAAATGATTTTTTTGTTCCTTTCCTTTTTAATAATCTACCAAGCTAAGGAAGAGGTAGGATAGGCTCTTTAGAATAGATGTTAAGGAAATTATCTGTATGACAAGTTTAATAGAAAGCTTTTCAATGAAAACTACTTTCCCATTACTTGCATCTCAGATATTTCCATTGGGTAATGATATCAAACACAGCAAAAAAATGGGGGGAGGTGTGTGGAAACTTAGACCCTTTGCTTAAGAAGATAGCTATTTACTCATTCAGCAGGTGTTACTGAGGCCCTAACACTTACGTGCACACTGTTTCTTATGACCTGATTAAGTTACATGTATGTATTAAAGTAGTAGGGATCTATGATCCTATTTCCTCCTCTCTATCATCCCTACTCTTTCATATATTTTCAATCTCTCCCTATCTATTGGCTAATTTCCTCCTGCTAACAAACACATTCATGTCTTCCCTATCTTAAAAAACCCCTCACATGATACTTCTCTCCCTGCTATCATCCTATATCTCCTCTGTCTTTTGTAGCTAAACTCCTTTAAAAGGCCATCCAAAATAGGTGCCTCTAATTCTCCTCTTATCCTTTTCTTAACCCCTTACAATCTGACTTCTTACCTTATCATTCCACCTAATGAAATTGCTAATTTATTAATGATCTCTTATTTGCCAAATCCAATATCCTTTTCTCAATCCTCATTCTCTTTGACTTTTTTGCAGCTTTTGACGCTGTTGATCATTCTCTTCTTCTCTAGGTTTTCCAGACACCACCTTCTCCTAGTTTTCCAATTATCAATTCGACCACTGCGATGTCTCCTTTGCTAGATCCTTTTCCTCCAATTGTAGGTTGGAATCCCTCAGGGGTCTTTCCTGGGCCTTCTGTTCTTCTTTTTTGTATACTACTTCTCTTGGTTATCTAATCAGCTCCCACAGTTTTCATTACTATCTCTACACTGATGATTATGAAATCTACCTTTCCAGACTCAATATCTCTGCTGACCTCCAGTCACATCTCTAACTGCCTTTCAGATATCTTGAACTGGATGTCAATTAGACATCTTAAACTCAGTATGTCCAAAACAGAACTCATTATATTTTCCCCTAAAAACTCTCCCACTCCTACTTTCCCTATTTCTGTGGAGGGCAACATCATCCTCTCAGTCCTTCATCCTCTCAACCAAGGTGTCATCTCATATTCCTCAATATCTCTCATCCTCCACATTCAATTTGTTGCCAAAGCCTATCATCATTCTGGTGTTTTCTCTCAAATATCATTTCACCCAGCTCCAGTTAATATCTCTTCAATATCATCAATACCCATGATTAATGTCCTACTATCAACCTAAAAAGTTGATTTCTCCTCAATATTGATTAGCCAATTAACATCAACTAGCTCTTAAAGGAATATTTACTATAAAGATATAAATATATACATGCTGTATACATATATGTATTGTGCATGTATACACACATACACACACAGAACCAAAGTACAAAAACTTCTATTCCAACTGGACTAAACATTCTTCCCACCCCTGAGAATACTCGTGGGTGGGACATAGTCTATGGATGAGTCATTTCCCTGCTTTTAGGCATGGCATCTCAGTTACTAGATTGATCCACTGCTAGACTGGGTCAAGCAGGTTGCCTCTTGAAGATTGGTTCCTTTTCAGGCTCCTCTGTCAGACTTCTGACCAGTCTTCTGACCTTTTGAGATTTTACAAGGCTCTGAACCAAAGAAAAGAAGACAAAAACAGGAGGCAGCCTCATCTTGGACTGGATGAGCCAGCCTAGTACTAGCCAGCAGAAAGGCCTAGCAGAGATTTGGCCTATTAATACCTTTTGTATGCACACTCAGTCCTGGACAAGTAAAAAGACTTTGTCATTGCATAACAAGATGATAACAAACATTTACAGAATGTGCATGCTCTGAAGTACCTGGAATGGTTTCCCTCCTCATCTCCTTCAGGGTTACTTCAAATCCCAGCTAAAATCATACCTCTTACAAGAAGCCTTTCCCAAGCCTTCTTAATTCTAGAGTCTTCACTCTGTTGATTATTTCCCATATATTCTGTACATAGCTTGTTTGTACATATTTGTTTGCATGTTGTCTCCCCCATTAGGTTGTGAGCAACTCAAGGGCAAGGGCTGCATTTTGCCTTTCTTTGTATCCCCAGAACTTAGCACAACACCTGGTAAATACTAGGGGCTTAATAAATGCTTACTGGTTGACTTGAACTAACCAGAGAACAAGATCTTCTGCTTTTCTGCAAGTGGGTTTCCCAAGCATCCCTATAGATTGCCAACAGGCAGAGCAGACTGTGTACCCCTATAGTAGATGGACAATTTTATTTTTTTTAGAAAGAACTTACACTGGGTCGGTTGATTTTATTTCACTGTTTGTGATGAGAAGGTTGGGAAGTGGGGGGCATGTACACAGAGATGACTATAGTGTGAAATATAAAAGGCAATACAAAACTATTTTTAAAAAGAGAGAACCCTTAAAAAGAAGAACCAGTCATTTCCAAATTAAATGCAGTGATTCTCTTTATTCATCTTTAGAAATGACCTCATTCAGTCATACTTGAATATTGAAAGACAAGTGCAAACAGGCCCAAAAGTAGTCAATCACAAGACAGATTTAAAAATAACTTCCAGAGTAGGTCACACGATCTAGTTTTTCATGTAATAAAAGAAACTTTTTCAAGTTGAAAACTTCATTTTCAAGGAAGGAACATCAAAAACTTCAATAAGGCTTCAGGGGATAATATCACAGTCCATCATCAGTTTAAAATTAGGGAATAGGAAACTATTAAAATCAGCCTGCTAACTAGTAAGCACTTACTGACTATCCACAGATTGCTTGGGACTTGACAGGTCAGGCTTGCAAAAAGTTATGCATAGGGAGTAGGCATAACTAGGAGAGAGCCAGAAGGCCTTTGAGCCATGATGGAATTTTCCCCCAGGGGCAGGATAGTAGTTATAGGTTAGAAAAGAATAACTCCAACTAGATGAAGTGATTTATTCTATTTACTCCCTATACCTTCCAGTTGGTGTGAGGAAAGTATTTTGCAAACCTTAAAGCAAAAAATGGGAGTTGTGATTATTTGCTATGACAGAGCTATTTAGCAGATGAGTAAAGGACTAAAAGCTATTCTATTCCCCCCTCTTAATGCACCCCCTAATGAACCACAAATGCCTCTCACTAAAACAAGGTAAAGACCATGGAGGATTTCCAATCTTAGAGGGAAAAAAGTCAGGCAATCAAAATCAACGGAAGCAGGTACAGATAGAGTAACTCAAATGACTATTCAATGGAAAATACAGAACAATAATTAGGACATTATTTGTATGCAAATACTGCTGCTAATTTGCTTTAAAAGTTTATTCTCTTCCACAAATTAAAGTTTTTTCTACAATCCTGCTTAATAATAATATATATTAATTTGATTAGTAAGCCCTTTATTTGAATTCAAAGAAAGGTAAACATGAATCCAGCAGGAGGAAAATTATCAATAAGCTCTAGTTAAAGTATAAATTAAGTTTAGTTGTAATCAGAGGGTATCTGAAAGTAGAAGATGGGTTGTATATTGAAAAATGGTTAGTGTTCATCAGGGCAAGTGAATTGTTAAATAAAGAACAAGTGAGATGGGGTACTAAACAGAAGAAAAGTGTTAACTATAGGAGAGAGAGAACAGTGAAGGTGAGTGTATATACAGCAAAGGAGGGAGCAAGGAATCCAGGATGACTCTTAGGTTGTGAGTCAGAGGGACTGAGAGAATGATGTTGCCCTCTACCATAATAGGGAAGAATGTAGGAAGAGCGGGTTTAAGGGGAAAAGATACCAAGTTCTGTTTTGGACATATTGAGATATTTACTAACATCCAGTTCAAGATGTGCAAAGGGCAACTGGAAATGAGAGATTAGGGTCAACTGAGTTTGGGGAAGAATAGGGGTAGGATCTCAGAATCATCAGCATATATTGATAATTAAATCCATGGCAGCTGATGAGATCATCAAGTGAAGAAGTAGAGGGCTTAATAAAGAACTCTGAAGAACACCTACAATTAGAGGGCATGATCTGGAGGAGGATCCAACAAGGGAGACAGAGAAAGAACAGAGAAGAGAGCAGTATCCAGAAGACCTAGAGAGAATATTGAGGAGTGATCAATAGCATCAAAAGCTGCAGAGACATAAAAGAGAATGAGGATTGAGAAAAGGCCACTGGATTTGGCAACTAAGAGATTGTTAGTAACTTTGGAGAGAGCAGTTACACTGGAATGATAAGGCTAGAAGCCAAGAGTGTAAGGGGTTCAAGAATAGAGTGAGAAGAAAGAAAGTGAAGATACCTATTGTAGATGTGTAGGAAGAAAGTTAGCACATGGACATGTTTAGAGGCAGAAGGAAATTAGGGGAGAGAGAGAGAGAGAGAGAGAGAGAGAGAGAGAGAGAGAGAGAGAGAGAGAGAGAGAGAGAAATTAAAAGTAAGTCAAAGAAAGGCAATCTGTTGGAAGAGACAGAATGGAATGTAATCACTTGAACAAATAGAGGGGTCAGCCTCAGTGAGGGGTGAAGCCCCTGTCTCATGTGAAACAGGGATGAAGGTGGAAAAAGTAGCAGAAGGCATCTGAGTAACAGAAGATGAAGAAGAGGGGAGAAGAGGGAACTCATATCCAATGACCTCAACTTTTTCTGTACAATACTAGGAAAAGTTCTCAGCTGAGAGAGTGGCAGGGAGGGGGACACAAGGGAAGTCTGAGGAAAGGTGAAAAGGAAGAGTCACTGTGAAGAACAGAAGAGTGAGTTGATAAGGCAACATAGTAAGATTGCCTGGTACCAGTGAGGTTGTGTAGGATACATTTGTAGTGGATCCATCCAGAACAGTTGCACAATTTACTCCATCTCCATTCAGCAATATGTGTATAGGCAAGAAGGCAGCAAATGACAGGAGTGATTCAAAGGTGAGACTTGTCTGGGTGTAATCAGTGATATGATAAAGGGCCTAGAGATTTAAGAGAGGAGGACAGTACACAGTTGGATTGGTTTGCCAAGGGGTCAAGACGGGGAGAAGAGGAAAGAATGGCTAGTGCAGAGAAGATAGCTTGGTATAGAATTGAGGCATCAAGAAATTGAAGATTGTATTAAGCACAAATAATAGGGTTTTGTAAGAAAAAGCAAAGAGACAAGTGAAAAGTCAATAGGTTATGTTCAGAAAATGGGATTTTGGAATTCTTGTGGGTGATGACCATTTTTGTGTGGCTGAGGTAGGGCAGAGAAGTACCTCATGGGAAGTAAAAACCTACCTAGTTCCAATCATACCTAGTTAGATACTTGAGAGACAATCAATATGTATGTTGAAGTCCACTAATATGAGGGCAAGAGTTGAGGAGGAGAAAAAAGTTGTTAGCCAGGCACCAAAGTCATAGAGGAAGGGAGTGATCTGGGGCACCTGTACACAAATTACTAGGATTTTGGTTGGGTGGTAGATATGAATAGCATGAACCTCAAAGGAAGAGAATTACTGAGTGGCAGAGGAAAGGGAGAACCTGAAAGTGGCAATGGGGAGCAAGGGATATTCAAATTCCACTGCCTTGACCAATGAGAGATAAAACCACGGATGAGTGAAAGTGCAACTGAGAAAGATGGTCAGGGAGATTGTATCATCAGAGGGAACCAGGCTTCAGTAAAAATTAGTAGATGGAAGGTGTGGGAAAAGAAAAGATTTAAGATGAAGGGAAGTTTGTTACCTATAGAATAGACATGCCAGAGGGCATGGTGGAAGGACTAGGTAGAATAAGGTTGAAACTCTGGGGTGGGAGGGTTGAGGAAGATGAGAATGAAGAATTGGGTAGTAAGGGTGGGAAATGGGGTTTCGACGATGATCTACAAGCCACTTGAATAAACTTTTATTTGACCCAATGGGTACAGTGGGTCTGAAAAATAAGTTAAAAACACCTTAGTCATATAATAGTTTGAAGAAATTCTATAGTCCTTGGAGAAAGAAGTTAGGTACAGAAGTTCAATTATAAGATAATCAATGTCTGAAAAAGACAACTGGCAAGGAAAAAGGAAGAACAGAAGGAAGATCAAACTATATTTCAGAGAAGGAGGCAAGTGGTCTTGGCAACTGACTAGATGTGGAGGGCAGAAAAGTATGTAACATGAATATGTACATATAAGCAAAGCTGGTGCTTCCCATGTTAATATTTTTTTAGTGGGAAAGGCTTGGTTCCAAAACATCTTATTTGGCACATCTTCTCTACAGTGGGGAGTACAACTGGTCAGTAGAGAAGAGGGAATTAAAACTTCTACAGGGACACTGGTTTCTGGTTCTTCTATAAGAATGTTAGCACTGCATCATATTGCCACTTCTAGCATACTGCTTAAATACATTTACCTCTTTAGACTTCTCTTGTCTTATGGTTACTTTTCAAAGTTCCTACTCTGCTCTGGTCTTTTCCATCAAACATTCTTCTAGTCCATTAAAAACCATTCTTCCTCCAAATGCCTTCCCTCATAGAATTATACTCAACATTAAAAGGTAATTTATTCTTGGATTTAAACCTATATTTTTTGCTTTTTGAAATACTATATTCCAAGATCTCTTCTGATTTTAGTAGAAGTTATCAGGTCTTATGGGATTCTGACCTTGGTTCCTTGCTACTTAAACTCCTTTCTAGATGGTTGAAACACTTTTTCTTTGCTCTGGAAGTTCTAAATTTTGGTGACTTTTTAAGGACATTTTCTTTGGGGTTTCTTTCAAAAGGTAATAAGTGGATTCTTGTAATCTGCTGTTTGCCTTCACGTTCTAATAAATCTGAGCAGTTTCCATTTATGACTTCTTGAAATATCATGTGCAGGCTTTATTTTTCTCCTTTAAATCATGGTGTTAAGGAAGTCCAGTGATTCTAAAATTTTCTTCTTGGTTTGCTTCCAGGTTAGCTGTTTGTTGGTATCAGTTATCTAACACTTTTCCCCTCAATCTTTTAATTTTGTTCTAATATTGCTTGCTCTCACCTGAAGTAATTTTTGTTTGATCTATTGTTAATTCCCATTACTTGGGTAAAGTTAACCACTTTCTCTTCTAAACTATTTAATCTCCTTCCACTTTTTTTCAAAGCTTTATTTCATACTTTATCTCTTGCTTCATTTCTTCTAAGTATTAATGTAGTCACTATAGAAAAAACCTGTTTTTCTTTTGAATACTTGATATTATAATTATTATGGAGTTATATTCTCCTAAGTTGGGTTTTGGGACATCTCAGGATCTATAATTGTCTTTTGTGATAGTCTATGTTTTGTTTTGTTCATCTCGGCTGCCTTAGTTCTTGAACTGATGCTTTGTGTTAGGGCCATGGTCTTTGCTTTTGGGTGAGGTGGTCAGCCATGTTTGGCCTCAATTCAGGATACGTGGCTTATTTTGCCGGTCTCCAATTCCTGGAATTAGGCTCCCCTAGATATTTGAGTTTCAAAGTGTTGGATCATTAAGACTCTCTATAGTAACTCAAAATACTCTATGCCTCTGTGCCATGTTATTTCCCAGTGTGGGTGCTGATTTGGTTAGTTATAATAGAAAAATTTTGGCACAAAAGGGCAGGAAGGTGGTAGAGTGGATAGAGTGCCAGGTATGGATTCAGGAAGACATTTTCTTGGTTTCAAATCTGGCCTCAGATACTAGCTATGTGACCCTGGGCAAGTCACTTCACCCTGTTTGTCTCATTTTATAAAAAGAAATGGCAAGCCACTCCATTATCTTTGGGGTGAAGAGCTGGATATGACTGAAATGACTTAACAACAATAACATAATAGAAAATAGTGTAATGTTGTGGAATTCTATAAAACATTCCAAAACAATTAATTATAACATTATATAAGTTATAAAAATGAAAAAAAGAAGGAATCCTTCCAATCTCCATGATACAAATACAGTCAATACTTAAACTAAGGAGAGAAAGCAGAGAAAGTACAAACCAACATCCCTTATGAACACTGACTCAAAATTTTTAAATAAAATGTTAGCAAATAAGCTAGAAACACACAAGAAAGATTAGTTTTTATGATAAGGTTGGGCTTATACTAGTAATTCATGGTTGAACCTATATAAGGAAGATTTTAAACATACAAACCATATTAATAAGAATAACAATACAAATCACATGATTATATCAATAGATGCTGAAAAGGGTCTGACAAAATACAATATCTGTTTCTGTTAAAAATATTTGAAGACATAAGAATAAATCAAGCTTGCTCTTAGTATATACAATGCCTATCTAAAACTAAGAGGAAACATTTCATACATAATGGAGAAAAGTTAAAGGCATTTCCAAAAAGACTGGAGATAAGGCTAAGATTTACTATTCAATATAATGTTAGAAATGCTAGTTACAGCAATAAAACAAGAGAACAATGAGGAAATAGGAATAGGTACAGAGGAAACAATAATCACTTTTTTCAGATGGTTTGCTTAGAAAACAAGTTATGTAAAACAATAAAGTCAGTAAAGCTGTATGATATAAAAGAAGCCTCAGCAGATAGATTCTATACAAAATAACTACAAAATGCATAAAATACTTGAGATTATCTGCCATGAACCTAGGAATTACGCAAATCTAACTGGAAGAAATCTAACTGAATTCTTTGCAGGAAGAAAGAGATCTAAAGAAATGTTCATTGCTTGCGGATAGATTGAGCCAATACAATACCAAAAAAAAAAAAAAGAACTAAATTGATTTATTCTGTGCCAATCCAATCAATAGTTGTTTTACAAAACTAGGAAAAAATTATAAAATTTATATGGAAGAACAAAAGGTGAAGAATATCAAGGAAAGTAATAAAAAGTGGAAAAGAAAGGTGTACCAAATCTCAAACAATACTAAAAACAGTAATCATTAAAACAATTTGGTATTGATTAAAGAGAAATTTATCATGAAAATTGATGAAGTTAAGAAATACAGGTAACCCACAGATTTTACTAATAACATGATTGAGAAAAGAAACATAAAGATCACACCTCTTATCCTACTAGATGCCTCTCTAGTTGGAAAAGTCTCATTTGGAGAAGAGAAATGATGTTTAAATATAAAGAAAGCTATAATAAACAGTAAAAATAGGATAGAAGGTAAGTGGGATGAAGCACAACCTCAAGGAATTAAAAACTGAGTACCTTCTGGCATGATCTGGAAGCAGCTATGAGAGCTGCTATTAAAGTTGAGAAGAAAAAGAATTGGGATGAAGAAATATGACCCCAGTGACCTGGAAAATTTCTTCTATTCACTTCTTTTCTTTATTCAACTTGGCTAGTCACCTGACCCTAATAAACCAGAAAATTGGTTTGATTCTTCTTTTTCTGAGAGTACTCTTGGACCACTTAACATGCAATATCACCTCAATCCTAACCTAAGTACCAGGCATGTTGGAGGTGTGGGTCAGTATCCACTTAAAACCATGGTTTGAAAGCCTTCACCAATGTATAACCAGTCAACCAAAAAAACACATTAGTTCAAAGCAAAAGGTATTTAATTAAATAATATAGCAAAGTTACTAATAAGAATACACTTCAGGTTATCACACTACTAATATGTGTAGTGGATCAATGAGGTCAAAAAATTGTGGGCATTTTTGTAACTCTTATTGTATAATTCCATGTTGCTTTCAAAAACAGAGCAATTTGTAACAGTACCAGCGGTGTAATAGTGTTTTTACCACAGTTGAATCAACTCTAAATTGAATTGTCTTTTATTGCATTTGCCAATTTGACAGATATTCTTGCATTTCTCTTATTAGAGACTTTGAAGTTTTTTTGATGGGGTTGTTAATTTTGATGTGGATGTTTTAAGAAATGCTTATTTTTATATCCTGTAATGGTTTATCTATTGAAGAATGATTCATATATCTTCAGATTCGTATGTCTTCAATAGTTCCTTGTAAATTTAAAATGCTAGATTTTTCAAGTGTTTCATTTATTTTGTTATTCATTTATACTGTTTCCTTTATTTTCTTGATGCTCCCATAGTACAAATCATGCTGAGCTGTAAAAAATGATAAAGGGAATGGCTTCAGGGAAACATAGACTAATTTGAATGAACTGATACAATGAGGGGAGGAAAACAGTTTATATAATAATAGCAATAATATAAAAGACAAACAACTTCTAAAGATTAAGAACTCTGCCTAACCCACTGACCAACCACAATTCCTGAGAACTTGAGATGACACACATTCCCGACCTCCTGACAGAGAAATAATTGATTCAGAGTACAGATTGAGACGTTTTTTACATGGCAAATGTAGGAATTTGCTTTTCTTCACTATAATGAGTATTGTTTTCCTTTTTCAATTTGTGGAGGTGGGAGGGAGAGAGGAATGTGCACATGAAAATAAAATTTAAAGTAAAAAAATTATGCGATGAAGCAGAAATTATCTAGGTAAACAGCCAAGCAGATTAACGAGGTAAATTCTGAGTCAGGTAGTATTCCCAAATGAACAAACCAGTGATAACAAAACACTTTAAAAAGTATTATTCAGCAAAAATTGTTGTGGATAGAGCTTGCCATAAAATGGGAATGGACTAATATTGCATGCCATACACAAATAGATCCACAACATAAATGTAGAAAAAAATAATAAAAAAAACAAGGACAAAGGATTGTAACACCTATGGAGAGAGGATAAATGCTCGACAAGTTGTGTCTTAAAGGACACTGAGAATAAAACAGACTGAATAAAGCTTTTGTACAAAAAAAAGCAACATATGTTATTTTCTGCAAACATTAATATGGTCAAATTCTGGCAGAGCCAAGATGGCGAAGTAGAAGCAGAGACCTGTTAGAGATCTCTCCCCAAACTCCTCAAAAAACCTGTAAAAAATGACTCTAAACAAACTCTAGAGCAGCAAAAGGCACAAAATGACAGGCAAACCACCAGCCCAAGACAATCTGGAAGATCCACAGGAAAGGGCGACAGCACCAGGGTGGGAGTGGAGTGCACTCATCCCAGACAGACCTGAAGTAGGCCTTAGGGGACTGGCTATTGCTGGGGTTTCCAGATTTCTCAACTCACAAATGCTAGACAGCTTCAAAGGTTAGTGGGAAGAGTCTTTTACTTGGCTGACAGGGGAATTTGGTACCCTAGCCCCAGTCCCAGCCCGAGCCCCAGGTGGGCCAAATGGAAAAAGAGGTCCAAAAGTTCACTGAAGGAAATAATTCCTTAAAAATTAGAATGGAGCAAATTGAAGCTAATAATTTTATGGGAATCAAGAAATTATAAAAACCAAAAGAATGAAAAAATAGAAGACAATGTGAAATATCTCACTGGAAAAACAACTGACGGGGGAGGAGCCAAGATGGTGGAGTAGAAAGACTCACGTATGTTAGCTCTGAACCCACAGCCCATAAATTTCCTGTAAAAAGAACTCCCCACAAATTCTGGAGCAGTGCAAGCCACGCAGAAACACAGTGGAAGAGATTTCCATTCCAGAGAGCCCTGGAAAGCCATCCCCAGGCATCCGTTGCGCACCAGACAGCAAAGCCCACTCCTGCGCTGCCCTGGCCGCGCGGCCCCAGAGGAGCAGATCCAAGCAGACTTCAGAGACAGAATCTCCGGTGGCCAGGAAGGATCCTCCACCCACAGGGGCTACAGGTCAGTGAGAGAGACTTCTGGGCTGGCCGAGAGGGCAGTGGGGTATCTCCAAAACTCAGGCCCCCTCGGGAGGCAGCAGCAGAGGCAGCGGTGGCCCGGGATTCCCAGAGCAGGCAGGAGCTCCATTGTTGAAGGTCTCCACATAAACCCCCTGAGGGAACTGAGCCTGGGAGGAGGCCCTGCCCCCACCTGAGCACCAGAACTTAAGCTCACATTGAATAGCAGCTGCGCCCACCACTGAAAGTCCTGAGGCTGGGGAGCACCATTTGAATCTCAGACCACAAGCACTAGCTGGGAGGATCTAGGTGGGGGTGGACAGGAATCTCAGAAGTCAAGTAACTGGCTGGGAAAATGCCCAGAAAAGGGAAGAAAAATAAGACCATAGAAAGCCACTTTCTTGGGGGACAGATGTTCCCGCCTTTCAATTCTGATGACGAGGACGTATTCTTGCCATCAGGGAAAGACGTGGAGGTCAGGGCCTCTGTATCCTAGACATCCCAGATGGATGTCCGGTGGGCTCAGGCCATGAAAGAGCTCAAAAAGGATTTTGAAAATCAAGTTAGACAGGTGAAGGAAAAACTGGGAAGAAAAATGAGAGAGATGCAAGAAAAGCATGAAAAACAGGTCAATACCTTGCTAAAGGAGACCCAAAAAAAATGCTGAAGAAAATAACACCTTGAAAAATAGGCTCACTCAATTGGCAAAAGAGGTTCAAAAAGCCAATGAGGAGAAGAATGCTTTCAAAAGCAGAATTAGCCAAATGGAAAAAGAGGTTCAAAAGCTCACTGAAGAGAATAGTTCTCTCAAAATTAGAATAGAACAGATGGAGTCTAATGACTTTCTGAGAAACCAAGAAATCACAAAACAAAACCAAAAGAATGAAAAAATGGAAGAGAATGTGAAGTATCTCATGGGAAAAACAACTGACCTGGAAAATAGATCCAGGAGAGACAATTTAAAAATCATGGGACTACCTGAAAGCCATGATCAAAAAAAAGAGCCTAGACATCATCTTTCATGAAATTATCAAGGAAAACTGCCCTGAGATTCTAGAACCAGAGGGCAAAATATTGAAGGAATCCATTGATCACCACCTGAAAGAGATCCAAAAAGAGAAACCCCTAGGAACATTGTGGCCAAATTCCAGAATTCCCGGGTCAAGGAGAAAATCTTGCAAGCAGCTAGAAAGAAACAATTCCAGTGTTGTGGAAATAAAATCAGGATAACTCAAGATCTAGCAGCTTCTACATTAAACTTCTACATCGAAGGGCATGGAATAGGGTATTCCAGAAGTCAAAGGAATTAGGACTTAAACCAAGAATCACCTACCCAGCAAAACTGAGTATAATATTTCAGGGGAAAATATGGTTTTTCAATGAAACAGAGGACTTTCAAGCATTCTTGAGGGAAAGACCAGAGCTGAAAAGAAAATTTGACTTTCAAACATAAGAATGAGAAGAAGCATGAAAAAGTAAACAGCAAAGAGAAGTCATAAGGGACTTACCAAAGGTGAACTGTTTACATTCCTACATGGAAAGACAATATTTGTAACTCTTAGAACTTTTCAGTATCTGGGTAGTTGTTGGGACCACACACACACATACATACACATGTGCACACACACATGCATGCACATACAGAGACAGAGAGCACAGAGTGAATTGAATAGGATGGGACCATATCTTAAAAGGAATTAAGGTAAATGGTGAGAGAGAAATGTAGTGGGAGGAGAGAGGGTGAAATGGAATGGGGTAAATTATCTCTCATTCAAGAGGCAAGCAGGAGACTTTTTAGTGGAGGGAAAAAGAGGAGAGCTGAGAAAAAAACAAGAAGTTTACCCTCATCACATTCGACTAAAGGAAGGAATAAAATGCACACTCATTTTGGTATGAAAACCTATCTTACAATACAGGAAAGTGGGGGAGAAAGAGACAAGCAGGGTGGGGGGGTGATGGAAGGGAGGACAATGGGAGGAGGGAGCAATTTGAAGTCAACACTCTTGGGGAGGGACAGGATCAAAAGACAGAATAGAAGCAATGGGGGGTAGGATAGAATGGAGGGAAATAGAGTTAGTCTTACACAACACAACTATTATTGAAGTCATTTGTAAAACTACACAGATATGGCCTATATTGAATTGCCTGCCTTCACAAAGGGAATGGGTGGGGAGGGAGGGATGGAGAAAATTTGGAACTCAAAGTTTTAGAACAACTGTTGAGTATTGTTGTTGCTACTAGGAAGTAAGAAATACAGTTAGTGTGGAATAGAAAGTCATCTGGCCCTACAGGACAAAAGAGAAGATGGGGACAAGAGAAGGGAGGGATGATAGAAGAGAGAGCAGATTGGTGATAGGGAAAATTAGATTGCTCGGGTTATTGGGGTGGGGGAGGGGATAAATGGGGAGAAAATTTGGAACCCAAAATTTTGTGAAAATGAATGTAAAAAGTTAAATTAATAAATTTATATTTAAACTCAAAAAAAAAAAAAAAAAACCTGACCTGGAAAACAGATCCTGGAGAGATAATTCAAAAATTATTGGTCTACCTGAAAACCACGATCAAAAAAAGAGCCTAGATATCATCTTTCAAGAAATTATCAAGGAAAACTGCCCCGACATTCTAAAACCAGAGGGTAAAATAGAAATGGAAAGAAGCCACTTATCACCTCCTGAAAGAGATCCCAAAAGAAGAACTCCTAAGAATATTGTAGCCAATTCCAGAGTTCCCAGGTCAAGGAGAAAATATTACAAGCAGCCAGAAAGAAGCAGTTCAAGTATTGTGGAAACACAACCAGGATAACAGAAGATTTAGCAGCTTCTACATTAAGGGATTGGAGGGTTTGGAATATGACATTCCAGAGATCAAAGGAGATAAAATTAAAACCAAGAACCACCTACCCAGCAAAACCGAGTATAATGCTTCAGGAGAAAAAATGGAACTACAATGAAAAAGAGGATTTTCAAGCATTCTTGGTGAAAAGATCAAAGCTGAATGAAAAATTTGACTTTCAAATACTAGAATCAAGAGAAGCATGAAAAGGTAAACAGGAAAGAAAAACTATAAGGGAGTTATTAAAGTTGAACTGTTTACATGTCTATATGGAAAGATGATATTTGTAATTCATGAGACCTTTCTCAGTATTAGGATAATTGGAAGGAATATATGTATGTGTATGTAAAGGTATATGTGTATGTATGTATATATAGAGGAAGAAGGAACATGATGAGCTGAATATGAAGGGATGATATTTAAAAAAGAAAATTAAGTGTTGAGGCATGTACTAGAAGAAAGAGAAACCGGGAGGTAAAATGTAATAAATCATCTCACATAAAAGATGCAAGAAAGAGCTTTTACAATGGAGGGGAAGATGACAGGGAATAATTGAGCCTTACTTTTATTGAATTTGACTTCAGAGGGGTATGACATACATACTCAATTGTGTATGGAAGTTTATCTTACCCTACAGGAAAGTAGGGAGGAAGTAGATAAGAGGGGGGATAATAGAAGGGATGGCAGATTAGAGGAAGGGGTAATTGGAAGCAAATACTTTGGTAGAGGGACAGGTCAAAGGAGAGAATAGAAAAAATGGAGGGCAGGACAGGATAGAGGGAAATAATAGTCTTTCACCACATGAAAGGTGTTTTGCATGACTACATATCTATAACCTACATTGAACTGCTTGCCTTCTCAATGAAGGTAGATGTGAGGAGGGAAGAGAGAATGTGGAACCCAAAGCTTTAAAAATGAAAGTTAAAAATTTTTTTACATGCTACTAGGAAATAAGATATATAGGCAATGGGATATAGACATCTATCTTAACCTACAGGAAAGCAGAAGGCAAGGGGATGGGGGTGGGGGAACAGAAGGGAGGGTGGATTGGAGGAAAGGGTAATTAGAATACACACTGTCCTGGGGTGGGGAGAGTGGGGAGACAAGGAGGAAATTTGAAATTCAAAATTTTGTGGAAGTGAATGTTGAAAACTGAAAAATTAAATTTTTAAAAATCAAGATAAAAGTGTAAAAAAAATAATATATATATATAGTCAAATTTTGGTTCTCCTGTTAATTAAGAAATCACCAATTATTTTTTTGCAATTGCACTGACTCTGGTATAGGGGTGGTAAAGCCAGGAGGTCAGAATAGATCACTGCTGAGGTCTCTTTTACCTCTTAATCTTTTACCTGTATCATCTATAATTTCTTGACTGGGCATGACTGCATAACACTAAATGGCCTCCAACTAGAAACATCAGTAGGATAAAATACATGATTTTTATATTCTCCCTCTGTTAGGAGAAACTACCTGCAGACATACTCTAGTAGATAATAACATAAAGCAGATCCAACAAGTTATCTATCATAACCGAAGACCAGTATATGGGAAATTTGAGTTTTTCCTGGTCATATGTAACTTTTTGATTCCATTGTTCCACATCCAAAGGTTTGTTGCAAGGAAACACTGACCTCTATGTACAAAAATATTTTTAATAGGACTATTTGTAATAATAAAATGGAAACAAGTTAGATATCTAATGATTGGGGAATAGCCAATTTTTTGGGGGGTATATCAATGTAATGTAATACTATTACACATTAAGAAGTAACAAAAATGAACAATTCAAAGAAATGTGGAAAAACTTAGGAAGTAACAGAGAGTTAACATATGTATAACTAAAAAAATGGATTGACAGAAGAGTATATTTAAAAACAACAAATCGGTATTACATATTCACTAAAGTGCAGCACTGAGAATGATGAAAATAAGGACAATGTAGGTAATGCATGTTTAAAGTATATATACTCATTTTTAGGGTAAGGGTTAAGAATTGGTAAATCATGCAAGTTTACAGGTACCAGTAGTCATTTGTAATTCTTTTTGCTTCATTATGTTTATTCACTTTTCTTTTATTTGAGAGACAGCATGGTAGAGTAGGTAAAGAGCAGGCCTCAGAGCTTGAAGGACCTGGGTTCAAGTTCTGCCTATCCTCAGTGTTCTAAGCAATTCTCCAACTCAGTAAGATGCAAAGAAAATGCTGACCTGTATTGGTAGAGTTTCCTTATCAGAAATTTCCCTGCACAATGCAGCCACAGAAGGAAAGGAGGAAACTGGGGAAAGGTGGGGATTTCTTTTTCACATCAAGTTTCTCTGATAATGGCTTCATTTGTCAAATATAGAGAGAACTGAATTAAATTTTAAAAGTCATTCCCTAATTGATAAATTGTCAAAGGTTATGAACAGGCAGTTTTCAGAAGAAAAAAGAAATCAAAACTATCTATAGTGAGACACCTATATATCTATAGTCTATAGTAAGATATCTATATATCTATAGTGAGAAAATGCTCTGTATCACTATTGATTAGAGAAATGCAAATTAAAACAACTCCAAGGTTCCATCTCATGTCTCCAATTAACTAATATGATAGGAAAGAAAAATGACAAGTTCTGGAGGGAATTTAGAAAAACAGGGACACTAAAGCACTACTGCTGGAGGCGTGAACTAGACCAACAACCCAAAGTACTATGACCCAGCAATACCACTACTAGTCTGCATCCCACAGAGATCAAAGGAAAAGGATTTACATGCACAAAAATATTTATAGAAATTCTTTTTGTGGTGGTAAAGTACTGGAAATTGAGGGATTGTTTATCAGCTGGGAAATGGCTGAAAAGGCTGTGGTATATAATTGCAATAGAATGTTATCAGAAATCATTAGCACGATTTGTTTCAGAAAAATCTGGCAAGACTTGCTTATGTAACTGATGCAAAGTGAGCCAAATCAGAACAGTGTACACAGCAACAACAATAATGTAACAATTATCAACTGTGAAAAACTTACTCCGATCAATATAATGATCCAAGATAATTCTGAAGGAGTCATGCTGAAAAATGCTATCCCTTTGCAAAGAGAGACCTAATGAAATGAGTGCAGATTGAAGTATAATTTTTTCACTTTATTTTTCTTGAATTTTTTTGGTAACATGGCTAATATGGAAATATGTTTTGCATGATTGATATCATATTGTTTGCTTTCTCAATGGGGAAGGGGAGGGGCAGGAGGGAAAGAATTTACAACCCAAAACTTCCCCAAAAAGTTAATGCTAAAAATAAATAAGAAATTAATTTTAAGAAATTCTTCTGAACCAATGAAATTGCAGGTCTACTCCCTAACCTATGCTTTTATTTATAAATATGCAGGTCTGTACTTGCTGATGGAAATTAAAATAAAATATCTAAAAAGAATACAAACAGTTACCACAAGAATAAGAGGTTTTGAAACTACAGTTGAAAGAACTGAGGATAATTAGTCACAAATAGAAGGTTCAGAGAAGAAAACATCTTTAAATACTTGAAGATTTTCACTGAAATAGAAGGATTGAATTTATTCAGCTTGGCCCAAGAAAGCAGAATTTAGAACAGTGGAAAGCACATTTCAGCTTAATATTATTAAAAAAAAAAAACTTCCTAAGAATCTGTCTGAGAGAGAGAGAAAGACAGAGATAGACAGAGACAGAGACAGAGGGACAGAGCCTGCACCAACCCTGAGAAAAAGAGGAACTGCCATCCAGACATGGGCAATTCAATCTCCCGTGAAGCCACAAGGGCCAGAGACCAAGGACAGTGAAATGTAATTTGTTTGCATGGGTAGAGGCTGGAAAGCTTTTAAGGACCAAACCCTGCAGAAACCACCAATAAAGAGGAGTCAGAAAATGAACAATAGGGGAGCATAAGAGAAAAAAAAGTGAAATTACCAAAGAATTTAGGAGGAAGAAAACTAAGTTAAAATCCTAAGCACAAGCAGATAACTCACTGTTAAGTGAGATATTAATAATGGCCTCCTGATCACCTAGACAAGTCTAGGCATCTATAAATAAATACTGCAAAACAAAGGAAAATAAGTCAACATTTGAAAGGCAAAGGACCTTGTGGACTCCTAAGAAAACACGGAATCACAGAAAGCTATGCCCAAGTGGTTTGAGAAATAGAAATTTTGAAAGCATAGCTTATGCTTGGCACAGAAAAAATGATCAACAAAGATCAGCAAAGAATTTATAGTGGTAAACTTCACCAAAGGGACAAGGGAGAAAATGACTGGGAACTCAAATATACAGAAGTAAAGGACAATCTGGAAAAGAATCAAAAAGCAGTAATGCTAAACCATAATCTCTACAGAAATAAAACATATTGATCTTGAAGCTAGTGCACAGAGAAAATGTAAAGATTTACAGATCTTCCAGAAAAATATGACAAGTCAAAAAACCTGAACACTATAATACAGGAAGTAACACAAGAGAATCACCCAAAACTTCTCGGCATAAACAACAAACGAAATGGAAGAACTGAATGAAAAAATGGCCAATGGAAAAAATTCACGGATAACTTCCAGGAAAAAAAATAAATAAATCATTTGAGTTTAACAATTTCACAAATGAACAACAAATTCTACTAACATCCAGGAGAAAGATTCAAATATAAAAAGCTAAGGATAAGGATAAGAATAAGACAAGACTATTCTTTCCCATAGGAGTGAATAGAATGTATTGCAAAGAGCAAAGGAGCTGAAGATGCAGCCCAAGGTGATAGACTCTACAACTCTAAACCTAATCATTAAAGAAAAAAGTAGATTCAATAAAAGAGGCATCAGAAGCATGTCTACAAATAAAACCAGACATGAGTATATTACATGCTTTCTAATTTCAAGTCGATTTCCACCCCCTTATATGAAAGGAGAAAAATTCAATTTGACTCTACGAATTATAATCTCCAAGCTAAGGGAAGTGGCTACAGTGGCAATGTGAGAAATTAGGATACAAAATTATTTGTTGGAAATAAGGTTGGTGAAAATATTTTTAGTTTTTCTAAATTCTTGTTGGTATCACAGATTTCAAAAACCACATTTTGACCCACTTCTTTTAAAGCAGTTATTTTGTACATTTGCCCAATTTATGTATATACACAATGTATTAGGGAATTTTTTTTTTCAATGAAGGGCTTAAAATACCCTTCCATGAAAGGACCAAAATTTCCTGGACCATCTACAATCTTTTCCAGAATGAGGGCCATCTGGTTTACCAGTCTTCATATATTATTCAAATATTTCTGAGTTTCTTTTTTTAAAAAGTAACCACAGAAGATGAAAATGAGATAACAAACATGACTTAAAATGGTATCATTTAAAACTGAAAGACATGAAGAAAATTGTCACATTTGAAAATAGTTTTCGGGAAAATAATTTTTAGGTTATGTACATATGGCAAAGCATATTTAAGGAAATAAAGCTGATGAAATTAGCACATAAGCTCTCCTAGAACATTAAACGCTGATAATCTTTATTAAGATATTATCGAAATAGTTCACATGGGGATAGATACTATGTGGTACTGAAGAAGTTGAATAGTATAAGGAAAAAATAAGGATATTGATTGAATCATCATTGGTGACAAATCTTTGACTTTAGGAGAAATGAGAAACATATTCAGCTTATTTTAAGGAACAGAATACACAATGAAACTTCCTCAGTTCTCTGGTAGTAGAAAACATATACTCTTAACTAGAGTCTGGACTTTAAGATAAAGTATTGTTTGTATATGAGAAGTTCTTAACCTAGTAATCTATTTTAAGAGAACGTGACTTGTGCAAGTGACCTACATAGTTGGTGGGTATCCCAAATAACACCGGAGGTGCTGAAGTAGCATTTGCAGCCCACCCTTGACTGGTGTCCTATTTTCTGTATCCGGCAGTTAACCTTCACAGAATTGGTGTTATATTCGCATTAGTTCTCACACTAGCTTTCCCTAAGATTTCATTCGGTAAGCCCTTTGCTTCATCAGAAGACACTTGCCTGCTACCTCTCCTGTCTTCTTGAACTCATGGCTCACGGAGCAGTGTGAAACTCGCATCAAAACTGCCATGAATGTTTTGGAAGGTTGGGTCGAGGAGGGAGGCAACAGGGGAAGGAAAACAAAACATTACTGCGTATGTCACTGTGAATTATGGCAGTCACTATGTGGATCTATGCGCATCCTTGCTTTTTTGGAAAATTGCTCCTCTTGACCATTCTCATTCACAAGATTCAGTTACATGCCTTTTCAGCAGCCATAGGATTCACAACACTTAGATAGTAGCAGTGGCTACAGTAAGAAACCTGATTACCTACCCCAACCCTCCTTCCAGCCAGCAGATTATAGGAATAAGGGAAGGGACTGCTGTATTGTGAACCTGGAGAAAAAGAGGGAGAAGTGTCTGATTTGGGAGACGTGATGTTGCTCTGCTCGATGTCACCATTTGTTGAGGTTTCATGGAATGTGTCAATCTAATCTTTCTCTAGCAGTGCCTCTAGTTGGAGGTCTCTCTTTGCTATTCTAATACCTTTGACTCTATATCCAAAAAAGGGTTTCAGATGCACTCCTTACAAGTTTTCAGGGTTTGCCTTCAGTTGCACTAACAACCCTAAGGAATAGGATTGTTGGCAGCAATTAATATGCAAAATTTTGCCATCTCCCAATCTTACCCAGTTTTATTTTTGGCCTCACCTCACCTGGAAAAATACAGATCCAGCAACAAAAAAAAGTTATTCAAGTGGAGACTACTGTTTCTCAAAAAGTCATATTCCTCTTCTACTGGTTTATTCTTTTCTTCAAATACTTCAATATACACTTATGCCAAGCACAGAGTGTGCTCAAAAGAACGACAATCTAATATTTTATACAGGAAAGGCTAGTAATGAAAAGTGAAAGTTCAGTTAAGCATGGTTCTTAAAAGGATATTTATAAATGTGAGATCTTAATGTGTGAATAGCAGTTCTCTTTAAGCTAGAGAATTGAAAAGCTCAAACTAGTCACCTCTGGTCTTTATGGATCAATCCAATTATTCACTCATCGGGAGGATGCTTCACTGTTCAATCAGAACGGATCATAGCAATACAGTTCAAGTTGACTCTTTAAACCAGCTTCTCAAGCCATCACAACAGTAACAATGTGTCTCCCTCTACCATGCTGCTTTTCTTTCTCAAGTCAGATGTGGCAGCAGAGAGCAGTAAGCCCTTACAGTAAATTTTGATTTCTAACTCTAGATGGTGATGTAAAACTCTTAGCCAGATGAAGCTTATCAGTTACCTGCTTCTAAATGCTACAGCTCTGAAAAAGCTTTTTTTGCTCTCCTACTTTTGTCTTACATTCTTTCAGGCTCCTCTTCTAGGTTCTATGGTATGGCTTAAATGAGAACTGCTAATTCACAATGGTTCCCTTTTACTTTTAAAGTTACAACTCCCCAAACTTTCTCTATTAAATCCATAGTCCGTTAAAAATTACATGTGTCTCAAATGTTTACATTAAAAGTTTTTAGTTTTATCCCTTTTAGTCATAAAACATATATAAAAATTGGTTGATCATCTTGATGTTTTACTGCTCTGAAATGGAAATCTTTGATGCTCTTGAAACTGCAAATTTACTCATATTCTTTCATTCTGAATAAGAGACCGTTCTTTTCTTTATAAAATCTGTTGTTTCCACAAGCAAGCATCCTCCACATCCTTTAAAAAATAACAAAAATATTTTCCTACGAAAACACTTTTTTAAATCACTTGTCCAATGTCTTCAGTAACTTTCTACACACATAAGAAGGTAGATTCCTTTTTTGTGTGCAACTTTGAATTTTTAAGACATAAACTAAAACTAACTAGATGATCTAGACATCAAGTACTCAACAGTGTGCTAAATTCCTGCTTAGAATCAAGATTTCAAAATAATTCTTCAGTTAGCTTTATGCAGAAGCCTTAATTATCTAGAAGTAAAAATGGGATTCTAAAAGTCCATGTAATAAAGCTAATTCAGGGTAGTCCATAGTAGATTAGAAGACAAAAAAGGGCAAAGAATAGGAATTAGAAGTGAACTTAAAGGCATGCATATGAAAAAAAAAACAGAAAAGGAAGACAAAAAGTAGTTCTGAAACTCAAAAGGAACTCAAACTCCATCTCTGTCTCTCTCTGCACCTTTTGTACTGACTGTCCTCAATTCCTGGAATCTATTCTCTTCTTGCCTCTTGCTCTTGGAATCCTGGTTTCCTTCAAAACTTAGCTTAAGTGTCAACTTCTACATGAAACCAGCTGCTAGTGCCTTTCCTCCCAAAATTCCCTTGTATTCATTTGTTATAAAAAACACACACACACACACACACACACACACACACATCCCCTATGGAGGACAGGGTATTTTTCACTTGTCTTTTGTATCCTCAGCACCTGATCCATAGAAGATAGTATGTTTAGTGATCCAGTCCAGTCTCCTTATTTTACAAATGGTGGAACTAATGGCCAGAGAGGGTGACTTACTGGCAGGAATTTGAATTCAGGTCTCTGACTCCAAAGCACTGTGTAATATAGATGTTTATAAAAAAATCCAAAATGTTTAAATTGTTTTTACAAAGAAAGTTTCTTGGAGAATTACCATAGCAGAAAGAGTATTTTCCTTAATGGTGCTGCTTATATCATAATCTGTCTTCTAAGTGTGAAGTTGTTTCATGTATAACATATTTGGTTTCTCCAATTAAGTATCTTGAGGACAGACATCAGCTTTTTTTTCACCCACAGGAATTTCTACAAAGTGCCTGGAAGTACCCTCTACATACCGAAAGCATACAAAAAATGCTTTTTTACTGATATCACTGTGCTCTTTCAGTCAGTTTTCAGTTGTGGCCAACTCTTCATGACACCATTTGGGGTTTTCTGCACAAGGATACTGGAGTAGTTTGCCATTTCTTTCTCCAGCTCATTTTATAGATGAGGGAACTGAGGCAAACAGGGTTAAGTGACTTGCCCAGAGCCACACAGTCAGTGAGTGTCTGAGGCTGCATTTGAAGTCAGGAAGATGAGTCTTCCTGACTCTAGGCCTGGTGCTCTATCCACTGTGCCACCTGGCTGTCCCACAGATGTTACCGGTAATGTTTAAACAGTAGTGCTAATAAGCAGAAATATGTCAAGAAGTTCTCAAATACACAGGGGAAGAGAAGGCACAATTCTGAGAGTAAGGATGCAGAGTTGGAAGTAATACCTCTTCTATCCAAGAAATATCACAAGTTCTTCATGGTCTTTTTGTAACTTGGCTGTGATCTAATTGTCTTACAGATACTTTGTGCAATTCCCTGAATGAGATGTAAAATGTCACAGGAATTAAACTGTTTGCAATTATTTAGTTCAAGTAATTATTTTCGTAATCAATTGGGGCCTATTCAGTGGTGAATACTGCCCTCTGGTGAAATAAGAAACTTAGCTATATTAGTACAAATGCTGGAATCTTTTGGGCTTCTGTGTTCTTAACCCTTATTTCTGAATCTGGTCTAGTTTAAAAGAAGGAAATGTAAAAAATTATAAAAATAAATATGCGCTTTCAGAAAAATTACAGGAGTGTGATACATTATTTTGAAATAAGTTAACCTACTAAAACCTGCAGTTTTTATTTTTAAGTCATTATTTACTGAACTGTGGCAAGTAAAAAATTCATAAAGGAGAAATCTCTAATTTGTTCATTCTGAAAACAATCTATGTTTAGAAACTTGCAAAATTTCTATAAATCAACTGTGCTTCACTTATATAAAGGTAATTTTATAGTGAACTCGCTGCTACTAATTAGATTCAGTTTTTTTCACTTAAGAATATAGAAGATGACAGCAGAGATTTCTTATAATAAAAACTTAGATGAATAAATATCAAAACCATTAAAACATGAAACAAACTTTATTAATTTTTCTGTAAAATATCCCTGTTGAAAATACATTTAAAATATATTCTTTTATACTCAGATGTCATGCTATAATACAGTGTAAAATAATGGTAATGGAATAAGCAAAAGTGATTTATTTCATACCTGCACTCATAAACAAAAGACTCTGCACAACCTGAAGAAAGGAAATAAATGCAAATTTTCTAATAAAGTATTATTTATTTGTACAATAACATAATGACCTCAGTACTTCTTGGAAGAAGTAAACTGCTTACTATGCTGATGTGAATTAACTCTTTCTGATCACTATGGTACCATATTCAGTAGATTGCTGATCCAATACTGATTACTTAGTACAGGTGGTTTTATAGTCAACCCACTTTAAACAGGTACAGTTGAGGTTCAACAAGAAACATGGAAGCTAATGTTAACTTATATTTTCCTAGAAAATTTTCTAATTTGAAATATACTTGCAATTTTTTTTTTTAAGAAAATACGATATACTGTCCCTCCTGGTATCTTAAGTAGCAAATGAGATCACGCACAATGCAGTCAGAGCTAATGAACAACCTGACACCTAGTAAAAAGAAATCTTACATGTGGCCAAAGAAATTTTTGGATAAGATCAAAAAAGCTATCCGTTTCTTATGTCCAAAGAACACAATGAAAAATGACAAAATAAAACAAATTTAATCAAGAAATTTGGAAAATGTTGCTAGTGGTCTAAAAAGTTATGAAGGATGAATATCTGACGGTTGATAGGAGGTGAAATTTGAAGTAGAATATCTGAGCTAATGTGAGGTGAGGTGGATTGAGATATGACAATCACAAGCAATTCAGGCAAAAGCAACAGTTTGAGGACAATATGAAGTAAAATTTCCACCAACTTGATAAAAGCAAGGAATGATGGCAAAAAATGTTTGAGCAAAACCATAAGGGAGAAGATGCAGTCACTCTGGAAATTGAGTACTGTCACATATAAACCATAATCCTCTATGTTTATCATTAGGATATCTTAGAGAACTATCTTATAGGTGGGTGAATGTTACCAACTGTACCAAGTGGTCAAATTTCCAAAATTCCCTAATGGAAAAGAAGTTGTAGTTGCAAAGCAGTAAAGGTGAAGTAAATATGCAACTCAGTGAAATATTACTGTTGGCATTGTAGACTTTTCAATTCTCCTAGCAGAGATGGAAAGTAATATTGCCAACAGCACCATTTTTGAGACTGAAGTCAATCTATGTAATTTCCTAAACGTTACCCTTGTGCTCATCCTAAATTTTAAAAAATCAGTTGTATGGAAAATGCGGAGATATAACCTTTCCAGTGGGGATACTTTACTAATTTCTATAATAAATTTATACATTAATGCAATGTGATATTCACAAATCAACAATGCCTAAAGTTTTGATAACAAAATTGACAAATTTTCTAATCAGAAAAATATACTATAAAAATATTTTATGTCTCTGCTCAAATACATACTGTACAATTTACAGGCTGGTTGATGCAACATAACTCAAATGATGCAATCAGTAAAAAATAATTCTCCAAAACTTATTGGATAAATTAAAATTACGTGGCAGTCATTTAAGATGTGAATGCTTGAACACCTAACACTGTGTGTTAATTATATGACACTGCAATATTCATTCAATAACCTGAAGATTTTTTAACTAAAGCATTCTCAAAAAAGCAATTTGCAAAAATACCAATTTTGACCAGAAATCTTTTATAAAAAATGTAATAAACATTACAAAAATTATCCTTTAACATTACATTTTCCCCAGCAAATAGAGGCCCTACCTAGTACATAGTACATTTGGTTTTCTACACAGAAAATGTACTTTCTTGTCCCTGATGTAACTGTTATTGGTAGTAATAACAAACAGCTTATACTATTCGGCAAACAAATCAGAGCTTATATAAAGAGCACCAAACTTTTTGAAAAGCAATATAGATAAGTATACATATAGCACCACTTTTTTAAAACAATCTTTAAATTAAAACCAAAAGAGGGGCAAATAGTATAATAAATGTGTTTAACAGGATAAAAATGGTTTCGAATTGGATGGTACATGAATTTATTTTTGCGTAGGGCAGGGAATTTCCTTTTATGAAAACTAATCTAATTGTTTCTTAGAGCCTTGGAAGCTAAGTGGAGAGCAGCTAATGATGGCAAAAAATGCAGATTTTTTCAAAATAATAAAAATAAAACCACATAGTTTATTATTACCATTGTGGTAGTACAGAGTGCCATTTTAAACTATAAGAAACAAATGATTTACTTGTATGTACCTACAGATATATGGATAAAATAAAAATATGGTACAGTATATGCAAAATATATATACACGTATGCATATATATTTAATATCAAACAAGACATACATAAGACATACATATATCCGTATACATGGGTGTAAGAGATGAATACATATTTCCATTCTGAAGCTTAGCAAAAAGATGGAATGTTTTAAAACAGAAAGTGTATCATGTATAAGGAATCTGGACTTTTCATCTCTGAATAATTGACTATTAAAGTGGTAAAAGAAAACCTTTCCAATATAAATATTGTCTCAATAAAATGACAATTGTATTTCTCTCAAGAATAATCATACTTAAAAAAAGCTTACATCTGTTTAAAAAACAAACAAAAAAAGAATACAATTCACATGTTTACTCCCTTTCTGAAAATCATTAAAAGCCAAATTGAACACTGGAGTTTTGGAAAATGATTATCAAGAAAGAGATGAAATTCACATCTGCATCTTTAAATTCTATGGTAAAACTTTTGTAGCCACAATTATAAAAGTTGATAAACTCCTGAAATATTGGTTTGTTTTGTTTTAAATCCTTTGGGATTCAGCCATTTTGGTTCTCAATGTTAAGATCAGTTAAAGTTAATGCACACTTGTACATTTTCTATATCAACTATTATATTTATCAAAGTATTCTAAAAAATAAATCCCAAATAACTGCTAGCAAGAGTCAGTTAAATGCTCACCTCTTGAATGAATTTTTAAATGCTACAATAGAATCATTTCCTGAAAATAGTAGAAATATCACATTTTAAGAGAAATCTTCTGCAAACTGAGAATTAGATACCATAGGCAAAATATTTTTAAATAAAAATGGCATCTGTAAACCTGAGAAATCAGTCCAACCAGAAAATACAATAATCCTTGTGTCTCTCAATGGCTAATACTTTCCTTGTTTGAGTCTTTCAATGTGGTAGCAGAGCTTTAATGCTGGTCCCAACTTTAGTCCCATATATCTCATTATCATATCACTCCTCAATAATAGAAGTGCTTTCCCATCAATTTCCTATAGAAGAAAGGAAAAAAGAGAATTAGTATCTTCATTTACATTAAAAATGTTAAGCAACAAATGAGATATTTGTATTTCCAAAAATATTCTCAGAAGAATCTACTTAGTAAAAAATTATTAAAAGACAAAGATGTTATGGTAATAAGTGGTATTTCATTATGTGTCTTATCTGAATACCTAAAAGATGTGTGATTTCATCAGAATCTATGACTTAACTAAGCCTGAGGGACATAAATGTCAAATGACAAATCTGAACCCATATTCCTGACTCTTTAAGAGTTGCCTCTATAATATGTAAATCCAGTTTTTAAAAATTTTTAATAAGGAAATTTGATAGCTTATATTTAATAAGAACAAGTATTAAAGAATAGAAATTAAGCCTAACTTTCCACTCTGTTATTCCAAGAAAACCTGGATACCTGTGGGGTACCACTTCACTGGTAAAGGGCATTAGAGTACTACTGAGAACAGCTAGGTTCAAGTCCTATTTCTACGACTTAATAAACTGTATTCTAGAACAACTTAAAACTCTTCTAAGCTTTCATTTTCTAACCTGTAAAGAGTAAAAATACTTACAACTTAACTTACTGTAAAGATTAAGTTAATGTATGTGAAAGACTTTATAAATTTAAACAGTTCATAAATGTTAGAAATTATTATGCACAATATAGTAATTATATAGGTAAATAGCCACATATAAAAATTCAATCTCAAATGTTCATTTACTTGCTCAGAAAATGAAGGAGCATTATGATACAGCACCTAATATTAACGCCATCAATGTAAAATCTCTCTGAAATTAATTTCTTTAAGGTGAATATTAATTACAGAATTTTCTGAAGGGGAATAATGCTAAAAATTAACACTGAATTTTATTAATTAAAATGTAAAGAATTCAGTAAACATTAGATCACCCTTTTCAATAGTTGAGAATAAACTACTAACTAAGCCCTTGACTTCTTTTTAATCTCAAAGCAACTATCTGGCCCTGCTCTAAGATTCAGAGAAGCTGCTGATGGACCTCTGTGGAAAGTTTTTACACAGAGTATTCTTTGATGTCCACATGAAATCACTGGTCCAGATCAAACCTCCAGCCTCTCTCCCCAAAACAACCAAACAGAAACAAAGTACAAGGCACTGACTGGACTACACATTGGAGATACAAAGATAAAAACAAAACAAAAATCCTTTCCCTTGAGCAGCATGCATTTTACTGGAAGAACACAAAAATAAGTATAAGGTAATTTCAGGACATGAAGTAATTTCAGGAAGTAAGAGATCAGGTGGCTGTGGGAAGGCTTCATGAAAGAATGCTATTTTTGCAAACTGCTATACTCTGGTGGAGCACCTCCAGGCAATGTCAGAGAGTGATAGCATTTCCACCCCAAAAATTTCAGTAATGAGGTGCTTCAACAGATGAGTCAACAGGCATCTAACCACTACTGGGTATATAAAGCAACATGAAAAGAAAAACACTATACTGTTATTGCCTATTTGTAGCATTTCTTTACTACTTACTGTTAGTGAGGTAGAGGGGCCAAAAAGAAGACATTCTTAAATAATTTTCAAGTTTTTATTTTTTTATGTACATATTTACAGTCATTTGAAGGGTCCTGTGCTATTACTGTGAATCAACATTTAATTGCAATAACTGTAGACTAATAATTTGTAGTAGTTTGACAAAGTAATTACACAGAAAAAGCCCTCCCCTCCTAAAAAAAGTATCCTACATGTCTCCTGAAGAGCTCTGCATGTGGTGCTAATGCCTGAGGATCAGCTTCTTTCACAAATCGCATCACTTCATCTATAGACCAACTTGAGGGATCTTTACTGGATCCTCTTGATGATTCTCGTTTTAGTGCACTGAGATCTGGTCCAGTTGTTGAACTTGCAGCTTCAGTGAAAATAAAAAGGGAAATCACATAACATTTACTTATTGGAAACATGTATGTTCTAATTTGGATGAAAGATAAAATTCATTAAATGTTCAGCGTTGGCATTCATCTTTAAGTAATTAACTGGAAAGCAGAGTAATATTTTTGTCACTGAGAACTCTCAAATAATTGGCATCATGATCACTCAAAAAGTTTTAGGAAGAAACTCAGAAACAGCTGAACAAAGAACTTATGAAGATGTGCACCTGAAAGATACCTCTTCAGAAGAAAAAAGTTTTATTCTACTTTAAAATAAGTTAAATAAGTTATACTTATAAAGGTAAGTAGACTAAGGGAGATTATGGCTAGTCCCAGCCACAGTAAAATATTTATCTCAGCGCCACAGATTAGGTTAGATAAAATTTATACTTAACTCACTCATCTAACATTTCTTAAGAACTGAGGACCTGCATTTCCCTATGTCACCTAGAGAAGTGCAGCTGAAGTCTAAGGAAAAAAACCAGTCTAATTCTGCTTTAACCTCTCTGAAGTACTAGTCATTTAGTGTGAATTTCTAAAGGTCCTTTCTTTCTAGAAGTGTGAATTTTCTGGAGAAAAGACATCCTTGTTACCTCTGGTTGTCAGAGACAAATTTAATTTTGTCTTTTAAGATTTCTCTTCCAAAGTATGTTGAAAATGCAAATGATGACAACAAAAAAAAACTTAGGAAGCACAGAAAAGCAGGGTAGCTTTGAAAATTATGCATAGTATTTATTACCTAGTTTTTCCAAAAAAGTAAACAGTTTAGCACGAAAATGGAAATTCATGGTTTTATACTGTTTCCTCTTTTATGATAAAAATTAAAGGAAATATTCTTTTTTTGGAGTCTTTTCATATTTAAGTTAAAAATGATTTAAAATTTTTAAAAAAGTACACCCATGAAATCTTGCAAAACATGTTTCCATATTAGTTATGTTGCAAAAAAGGGGAAAGATCAAGTGAAAAAAAATGATACTTCAAAAAAAGAAAATGCAAAAGATCTGCTTAACTATTTGACTTAAATCTTAAACAAGGTCAACTTCTGCTTTGAGATAGTGTGTTTGGGAATACCCATGTTCAAATTTTGGCTTAGTCACTTACTGTGTCAAACCTGGACTAATACTTCAAATTCTCTGGACCTTTGCTTCCATTTAAGATGATGGGGTTGGATTATATTTATATTATATTACAGATTTCTTCCTCCTCTAAAACTTATGACTTACTCAACCAAGTATGCAATCTTAGAGTCAACCTTGACTTCTCACTTTTCCTTTTCCAATCAGTGGCCAAGTCTTATCAATTCTACCTCCACAACAGCTTTCACTTCCATCTCCTTGTCCCTGCTCACAAGATCATCATCCTAGTTTACCTCCTTATCACCTTTCACCTGAATTATTTCCACAGATTTCTAATTGATATCCCTGATCCAAATCTCTCCCCTCTCCAATTCTTAGTCCACCCAGCTGCCAAAATGATAATGCTTAAAAAGCACAGGTATGACTGTGTCATGATCTTGACAGACTTGTAGACTCCAGGGGCTCCCTATTATCTCTATCAAATGCAAACTCCCCTTTTTGACATTTAAAGTCCTTTACAACATGTCTCTAGTTTAGCATTCTAGAGTACTGAGCATTTTCCCTTTACTTTTCAATCCAGTCCAATAGGACTACTCCTTATAGTTCTTCACATACCACATTCCATCCCCTTGCTTCCTTTCATGGTTTTGCCCATACTGATCTCTCTCAGAATGTCATTTTTCTCCTTACCTCTCCTGAGATTCCCCAGTTACTTTCAAAGCTCAGCTCAAATGCCTTGAACTACTAGTGCTTCTCCCACAAATTACTTTATACTTATATTTATGTTTATATTCGTATACAAAATCATAGTATAACAGATAGAGGGCCATCAAGTTCAAGCCCCTCATTTTACAGATGAGGTAACTGAGACTAAGGACTTGCCCGAAGGTCACACAGCACACAGTGGGCATCAGAGGCCAAACTTGAATCCAGATCCTCTGCATCTCCAAAACCAGAGTTCTTTCCAGTGTACAATGCTGCCTTCCAGTTGTGTTGTTTCCCCTGACAGAATGTAGGTGATATTTTTGCAGAAATAAAGCAGATGTGAATAAATGAAGAAATACTAATTGCTCATTGTTGGGCTATGCTAATAATAAAAATGATGACACTATTATCTCAATTAATATACAGATTCAGCACCGTGTCAATCAAATTTATCAAAAGATTACTTAATAAGATCTAGGAAAAAATAACAAAATTCATCTGGAGTTACTGAAGGTCAATAATCTCAAAGGGAATAATGAAAAAAAGTGGAAAGGCCTGGCTGCCTCAGATTTCAAAAGATATTAAAAAACAAAATCATCAAAAACCTTTTGGCATTAAAACAGAAAAGTTGATCAGTGGAATAGATTAGGTATATCAAATAAGAAGTGTAAGTGTTTGATAAGCCCAAAGATCCCCAACTATTTGGATAAGATCTTACTACTCAATAAAAATTGTTGGGAAACCTAGAAATCAGTCTGGAAGAAATTTTACACCAACATCTCCCATATACATCAGGGTAAGCTCTCAAATAGATGTAAGACCTACATATAAGAGTTCATGTCACAGACAAATGAGAGGAGCAAGGTAGGAAATACTTTGCCCAACTATGGGTAGAGGAAGAATAAATGACCAAACAAGTAATAGAAAAGTGTCAAAGAAAATAAAATGGACAATTTTCATTAAGTTACTTTAAAAAGTTTTCGCAAAAACAAAATCAAAGAAATTCAAATTAGAGGAAGAGTAGATAACTTGGAAAAAAACAATCTTTATAGCATGTCTGATAAAGTTCTCATAATCAAGATCTTAAAGAACTAATTCAAATATGTAAGCATAAGAGCCATTCCCTACTAAATGATAAAAGGATATAAATAGGCAGTTTACAAATGACGAAGTCCAAGCTACAACAATTATATGAAAAAAAAATGCTTGTAATTACCACTGATTAGTGAAATACAAATTAAAACAACTTTGAGATGACAGCTCATCTTCATCAGATTGGCAAAACCATTAGACTAAAAAAAGAGGAAAAGTAACAACTGCTTGGGGAACTGAGGGACACAAGCACATGGATAGGCTATTGGTAGAACTATAAATTGCTCCACCATTCCAGAAGATGATATAATTGTACCCTAAGTCATTGAACTAGACATACTCTTTAACCCATATGTACCCATTCTTTTTGTTATAACAAGGAATTATAAACTGAGGTGGCCATCAACTGAATAGCTGACAAAGTTGTGATATATGACTGTAATAAAAATATTATTATGCAAAAACATGATAAAAGGGATAATTTTAGAGAACTACATGAGGCTTAAGTGAATTGCAGACTGAAACAGAACTGGGAAAACAATTTATATAGAAACAAGAACATTTTAAAAGAAAAAATTTGTTAAAAGTTATGTTCAATGGACTGATAAAGATGCCACTATTTCTCTCCTTCAACAGTTGTAGACTCAGGGAACATGAGCTATACATTTTTTGAAACAACCAATATGAAAATTTGTCTTTATTAGAAGTATTTACTAGAAGTAATGTTAATAGGAGTTCTTCCCCACCCATCAATAGGCCTCAGGTGGAGCCCATTAACAGAAAGTTTGCTTGCTTGAAGGCTTTCCACACCTTTTGTTAAACAGGTACTGATGCATGTGGGTTGTGATGCTTTCTGGCTCTCTA